>OX104113.1:76560080-77160080 GCA_944474755.1 Limnoperna fortunei
CAAATCCAGTGTAGTCTCATAAATCCCGTAATTTAGCTAAGATTTATCCTTGTTTTTTTATTTACAATAATAATATGTAAGAGCTATGAGACAAATCTCATATGGGACCACCAAAGCACCTTTACCAATGACTGGTAAAACTTCGTAAATTGGTGGCAGATAAGATGTTGAGGATAGGATTGTCTTTCAATATTTTCTTTTTTGTCGGAGCGACATTTTAACAATTCTGAAAGGTTAATCGATAAGTCTGGTGCTTCCGAAAAAAGCAGCGCTGTATTGGATGGGGCCCGTCTGATTATATAAACATTGAAGTCAATTATAAATTGGTACCATATGAACAACCCCCATGTAATGATAAATGTTCCCGGGCTGGTTCTAACACAATGACGTTTTAACTGACGATGCATTAGTATAATTAATAAAACTAAAAGTATTCGCGCCCTTAGACATAAAATAATTCCAAAATGACTGAAAATCTTTACAAGTTTGTTGCAATGTACGGAATCGTATTAGTGGCAAAAAATATTTTTTTATTTTTTATTGTTTACACTTTAATCTGTAAAATTTACACTTTAATCTGTAAAATTTATATTTATTTTGTAAATTTTATACTTTATTCTGTAAATTTTACACTTTAATTTGTAAATTTTACATTTTAATCTGTAAATTGTATACTTTATTCTGTAAAATGTACACTTTAATCTGTAAAGTAATCTATTAATTTTATACTTTATCTTGTAAAATTTACACTTTATTCTGTAAAATTTACACTTTAATCTGTAAATTTTACACTTTAATTTGTAAATTTTACATTTTAATCTGTAAATTTTATACTTTATTCTGTAAAATGTACACTTTAATCTGTAAAGTAATCTATTACTTTTATACTTTATTTTGTAAAATTTACACTTTATTCTGTAAAATTTACACTTTAATCTGTAAATTTTACACTTAATCTGTAAATGTTATACTTTATACTGCAAAATTTACACTTTAATCTGTAAATTTTGCACTTTATTCTGTAAATTTTATACTTTAATCTGTAAATTTTACACTTTATTCTGTAAATTTTACACTATTCTGTAAATTTTACACTTTATTCTGTAAAATTTACACAATAATCTGTAAGTTGTACATTTTCTGTAAAATTTTCACTTGAACATTTAAAATTAATACGATCTCACTTGTATCTGTACTTTTTATACATGTAGATATAGCTGATTCTGAAAAAGCCATTTCTTTCCATAACATTAGTCATAAGTAGACCGGGAAAGTTTAATTATAGAATATTTCTCATTAATCCTTAAATACAGTAAGATTGTGAAATATATGACAGTGAATGATGGACCGGGAAACTTTTATTAAAGAATATTTCAAATTAGGCCTTAAATACAGTGAAATAGTAAATGTTTAGAAGATTACATGGACATTACATAGGTATTCGTACGCTTAAAAGATTGCCGAAAAATTTAGGACTTTATTGTCGTAAGTTTAAAAGTGTAAAATTTACAGATAAAAGTGTAAATTTTACAGAATAAAGTATAAATTTTACAAATTAAATTGTAAATTTTACAGATTAATGCATAAATTTTACAGATTAAAGTGGAAATTTTACAGATTAAAGTGTAAATTTTACAGATTAAAGTGTAAATTTTACAGATTAAAGTGTAAAATTTACAGATTAAAGTGTAAAAAATAAAATAAATTAAATATTTTTTGGCACTAATAAGCTTCCGTAGCAATGCCATCACAATCTGTTGTTTCCTGACGATATCGAGTTTTACCAATAATCAGGTTATTTTGACCATTACAAGGTGAAATGAAAACAGAAAAGATCCACTAATAAAGTATTTCTAAAACCTATTTTACATATGCTTTCTCAATGTATGACAAACTATAAATATAAGTTGTTGCACGAATAGCTGTAGGTAACATCCAAATGTTTATATATCAGAATTAAACGAAATATACCATAATACATAATTGTGTGTGAAACTGGATACCAGATTAGAAATTAAGTTTCTACTTTGAAATATGTTATATCCAAGTTAAAATGCACAATTTTACCACCCTTTTACACGAACATGACTATTTATACTTCTTATTAACACAAAATATTCTCAGTTTTACTGAGAAAACACATTAAAAATTATTTGGGATGTTAAATATGAAGTTCTAATTGTTCGTTGCTCAGACAAAAACTGAACATATATGGTCATGCCTTGCGTGACTTTTTAATTAGTAGGGTTTCCTTCTATAAAGTTGTAACTTTATCTATTAAAAATTTACACTTTTTCCCTGTTACTTAACTTCCTGGTTTTTTTTTAAATTTCAAGATAATTTGTGACTTATTTTCCTGTGTTTATGTGTCCGTTTAGAGCTTCATTTAGGTTTCAGGATCACCTCATCACTTTAAAAATTTAATATAGATACATCATTTCCACTGCTCAGATAGTTCTCATCTCCCGATTATAGTTTTTTTTTTAAATCATATTGATTAATATATCAGTAAAAATAAATATCAAATGGAATTCTTGTGCGCATGACAAAATATATTATATGGCCTCCACTAAACCTCATTTCTTCAAAGTACAACTCGCCTCGTAAGGTGTTTTCGATAAATGGTATGTTTGTAGTTCTTCTCTTGATGCGCATTACTACCTCCGTGTTTACGTCCTGGTTGACATAGTGGTACAACTTTAAATCATAATGTAATTTATCATATCAAAATATTATTTTGCCGCCTCCAGACAAGTTCCAATATTCAATTATAGATTTCTCATGAACTGTTTTCTCTAAACGAACCTTTATCTCACGTAATCTAGTCGACTCAGCAATTGTGTATGTAGACACGCCTAGTCAACAGCCTACTGCTTATTTTATTACCATATATACCCGTTCACCGTGAATATTTAAATATAGATAGGGTTTCAATTTGCTATTATTTGTCACTTACCAAATTGCACTCGAGATCGTAACGGTTGCTGTTTTATACTGAAAGTTATTTAAAAAAATAGATTTATGTTGAACGTTTCATAAATTAAAGAGTATATGTAATGAAATTCTATCATTTTTTAATTAAATTTACAAAAAAGGAGAGCGGTTTTCCGTCCCAGCAATATAAAGTGGTACGGTCGGAACCGTACCGACCATACCACTTGCTACGACCTCTTATTATTTGGTTTAGAGGGTCTAACGCTGAATAAAATACGGATATATTTATCAAAAGTCAAAACTTCAACATAACAAGTACAAAAGATTCTGAAAAAGAAATGTTCTTGCATTTCATCTTTACTTCACAGGTTTTTCTGAATGTTTGTGCTTCAATAAGGGTTAAATTGTATAAACATATTTCCTTTATGTGGCATGTTTACAAATTGGAGTCAATAATAAGGAAACGGCCTAGATATAAGCTACTATAAGATTGTTTCCGAATCCTTTGTTTTTATGTTTGTGTATGCTTGAATTATGTAAGTTATCATTGAAATAAAATATACAAAAGCAACTAAATAACTAGTGCTGATTGTGCTAGGATGCCAACATAGAATGTCTCCTAAACGAACCCCCATTGCCACTATATTATTGTGCATGTTGAAAACCCCCAAATAGACATGATATTCTTAGTCTGTGCATTAAAATCTACCTACATATCAAATTTCATTGCAATCGCACTAAGTTGACGTTTGGGGGGAAGTGTGTTCAAACGGCTGCCATAACAAAATGGTGTCGTTAGCGTCCAATTTATTTTTGGAAAAAATGTTCAGGATAGTTAGCTGTATCAGTATGCCAATTTTCATTGAAATTGTTCTGGCCATTACCGAGATCTGACAACGGCCGCCATTTTTTAAAACGTTTAAACGGCCGCCATTTTGAAACCGGAAATCGGACAAAAATTTTAAAAGTAGTGGCACACTCAAGCTACCATAATCTACCAGTGTACGATTTTTCATCGAAATCGGATGACGTTTAATTGTTTTTATTTTTAAGGGGGTGGTGTTCGGATGTCGGCCATTTTGAAATGTCGTTCGAGCGCAATTTTTTGGCAAAAATTCTCAGGATAGTTAGTTGTATCAGTTTTCCAATTTTCATTGAAATTGTTGTGGCCATTACTGAGATCTGACAACGGCCGCATTTTTTTAAACGTCGGCCATTTTGAAAATTCCAAAAATGGATTGCAAAACTTCAGGTCACCCTTAACATGTTCAAAAAGTTTCATATAAATGGACAATCTATCTTAGAGAAATGTGCAGACAAGATTAACGGAAAGAAGAAAAATGAAAGAAGAAGAATAATAACAAACCGGACAAAAACAATATGTCTCCCAAAACTTCGTTTATGAGAAATAATAATACTCTATAAATATTTTTAAAAAAATAGGTACACTTTTTCTTCATCCCATGTCATTTTAAGTCATTTTTCGTTTGCTTTTTCACCCTTGGCTACGTGTACTGATACTTCTTTAATTCATTATTGTCTGCACTACTTGGTAGCAATGAGCAATGTTTTGCTTAACGTCATCACGTGTACTATTGGAATTTGAAATCACGAGAAGTTTATCACATTTCAAATGACAATTATTGGTATTTTGTGTAATTTTGGGTTAATTGCATTTGCAAAGACAATAATATTTTTCAACTGTCTTATTTCCATGTATTTAAGACTCGATACAAACTATGAAATACAGACAATGGTCTCCTAGTTAATTCTCTGGGTCGCTAATTAACGTGCTCGTTATCCCATGCAATTTAAATGGGATAACGTGCACGTTAAGTTAACGATCGCTTTATGAAACGGCACCCTGAAGTGTATAATATACTACCTTATTATAAGATCACTGCATCATAGTAGTATCGAAAACACCTTTCGCTTATTTCGTATATACTATTAATAGCATATTCAAATGGGTGTGGTACAATAAAAAGAAGAGTGATTGATATAATCTTGATGAAATTTTGAATTTAGTATCAAAGAACTATTTTGGTTTTCTATTCTACCAATGCACCAACTTCACTGACAGAATTAAGTTGATTCGATGCATAAATAGATTCTTTGTGCATATAAAAAACAATCGTGTTAGGCAGGCTTATATATGCAGTACTCAGAAACATGTCCGAATACACAAACATGACTGATTCCTCAATCATGGCCGATCATAACGTCATAAGCAAAAATCACAATTGTAGCCATTGTTTCCCCTTAAAAACATGTCCGATACGTACTGTCTAACGCATTCGGCTGTATCAGTTCGAATAAATTCAGGGTTATAAACAGGGTTATAAGAACAAGTTTAAGGTTTATAAAACTAAGGAAACAACCTAATTGCCATCAAAGTCTGAGTTTATTCGAGCGTATTTGAAGATAAAACTGTCTATGTAATTTTCTCAGTTTTGCAGTCTACCCTAAATGAGGCATGTGACAGACATATCGTAACTACATGTATAAACAGTTTTCATCCGCCCGAATGGCAAGCTCTTCATGAATAGCTTTATAAGGGGAGCCAGTAGAATGAGAAATCGTGCTCACTACAGAGCTGAAATCGTCACTAGTTCAAACCAGTGGACAACTTATCGCAAACTAAGAAATGGTGTCATTAAACTTGTACGAGATGCAAAGCTTCCTTACAAAGAAAAACTAACGTCACAATTAATTGATAAAAAATATACCTACAGGAAAATTGTGGCGTATAGCAAAATCTGCAAATTAAACAATGTGATTCCACTAGCCCCCCTTTTTGAATATAATGGAAGAATTATAGTTCATCCATTTGATAAATGTGATATATTCAATACTTTTTCAACAGATTATCATATACTGAAGATGAACCTCCCGAAGAAACTCCTGACCCTCTACATCTCTTTCCTAATGTTGTCATTGGGATCAAGAGTTAAAGGATCAGTTAGACATTCTTAACATAACAAATCCTATTGGTCCAGATGGTATTGTCCCATGGATTTTAAAGAATATATCTGACGTAGCTCAGTTCTGGAACCTTCCTTGTTTCTTATCTATATTAATGACATTATAGATGGAATTAATTGTAACATAAAGCTTTTTGCGGACGATACATCTCATTTTGTTATTATAGACAATCTAAATTATGTACAAGCTGCTGGCAATTTATTATCAGACTTATCACAAATATATAATAGTAGTTGGTCAAAAGATTGGACTATCAAATTAAATCCTTCAAAATCTGAATCCCTACTGTTTTCACTTGAAGTGGCTAACTATCCTGTCTTCTATGGAGGCCTAGATATCCAATTTAAGGATCCACTTGTACACACATTTGGGTCTCGACTTCCAAAGTAATACAAAATGGAGTAGCCGCATAGACAAAATTTATAAAATGGCATGGGATGGACTGAAAATTCTACGAATGTGACGAGAAAAGCACTTATTAAAATATATCTCTTTCATTCGACCAGTTTTGGAATATGGCGACATAGTATGGAACAACTGTACTCTATATGAAACAAATCTACTTGTGAGTGTACAGGTTGAAGCGACAAGAATTATTACAGGTCTCCGTGTCAGCTCCTCAAAATCAAAATTATATGAGGAACTTGTCTGAAAGCCCTTACATAGGCGTAGGGAAAAACGTCCGCTTGTTCTCATGTTCAAAAGAATTAATGCCATTGCTCCTTATAATTTGTCTCATAAAGTATAAGGGGCCTCGGTGGCCGAGTGGTTAAGGTAGTTCGTCTACTATTGATTACGTGGTCTGTCAATTCTGAGATTGCAGGTTTGATTCTCACTGCAGGCATGGTGTACTCGATTCCAATCTTAATTGTCAACGATTGCCTGTTTTCCTACCGCAGGCCGGGAGTTCTCCGGGTACTCCGGCTTCCTCCCCCAATAAAATCTGGACGTCATGATACAGCTGAAAAATTGCTGACTGAAAGTGGCGTTAAAACACCATTTAAACAAACCAAACAGACATATAGTATAACCGTTGTTTATAACCTCTGTTCTGTAACAATATTGCATATGCTAAAAGCTTCTTACCAAGCACATTAAATTTTTGAAAAAAAATTTACAAGTGCAGTCTTCTGTGTTTTAAAACGTTTAAATCCAGACCTCATAAAGGCACCTGAATATTTTAACAAAGGTAATAAAAATGAAAATATACACCTTTTTCAGCTTAGCAATGAGACTGTTTAAAGTAAAACTTCTACCAACTAAACCGCAGAATATGCAACTATTGTTATAATTTTTATTTAATTCTCCATAAGATATTATATAGGTAATGTTTTCTTTTAATATTTTTTAATATTGCACCATTGATAATAATAGAGTTATCTTTCTTACTACACAATTGTATGGTTTTTATAGTTGTCGATAATTTTCCACCTTTGAATGTTGCCTAAATGGAGAGGAGATATATAGTCTGAATCAAATTTCACCGTAGGTTGGATCAAACTTTTATCTTACGCCGTAGGCTATGTTATGTTTCCACTTAATAGCGCCGTTGTGTCTGTCGCCGTAGGCTATATTCAAAGTCCTATCGATAGCCTTGTAGGTTGTGTTAAACATCTTATCTACCCCTGTTCACGGTGTTAAAATTTCCACATAGCCTTGGGCTGTGTCCAACCGGCTACCAAGCGCATGTGTACGTGTCAGGAGTTGTATGGTAATACAAACATGCAAAATATCATATTGAATTTCAAATCGGACACGCTTGTGGAGTTTTTTACTGGACTAGTTTGTGGAGAATAACCAGATTTTCCTTGACTGGTTTTCAAATCTGACGTCACTATCAACTTTGACTTTGCTGTGGAATCGGACACGTTTGTGGAACCGGATACGTTTGTGGAACCGGATACGTTTGTGAGTCTTACAGTAATGAAGAAGTTAAATTTAATACGACTTAAAAAAAAATAAGGAAATTCTTCAAAGTCTTTTCCATTTATTTTTTTATGATAATTTTGCATGAATTTGCAAACACTTACTGAATACCTGAAAGCGCATTACAAATTTGAAACAAATATGATGTGATCATAAAGATCTCGTTTACCTTTCTATAATGCATAGTAACTTGCCTTTCACGTCGATTAAAGTTTTCTTTCTCCTATAATTATTACCTGTTATTTAAACATACGAAATTGCTGGTATGAGGTTAATCTTGAGTTGCCAAAAATAAAGGAGTTCATTAATATCTAATACATTTGAGACCATGTCCTTTGAAATTTGTCTGACTGTGTTCGTTTTATTTCTTGGATTATTACTAGCTTATCTCTAAATAAGGACCTTGTTCATTGCCAAATGACTAGCTACATTCATTAAAATGTTGGGTGAATCTGTGCATAAAAATAAATCAATATAATAATGACCAGATAATTCATCAACAAAGAGCGCTTGGATTGTTGCTTAAAGTCCGGCACCCGCGTTGTTTCAACTAAATACAGACTGTACAAGTTATCCTGCATTCTGTATGTTTGTGTGTCTGGGGATGTTTTAATAATATTATTACGGGACGCAGTTTATTGGGTTTTCTTGGTTTTAATGGTATTTAACGCCACTTTCAGCAATTTTTCAGGTATATCATGGTGTCCAGTTTTTATTGGGGAGGAAGGCGGAGTGTCTGGAGAAAACTACGACCCTCGGAAGGAAAACTACCAATCCTTGTAAATTAAGATTGGAGTCGCATACACTCTACCCACAGTGAGAATCGAAACCGCAAACTCAGTGTTGACAGACATCGTCATCAATAGTCCCGAAGGAAATTGTTTATCAACTGCTGGAATATCTTCTTCGTTTTTGTGCACATGTAATCGTTTGTCATATATTTACTCATAACCAAATATGCTTGAATGAAAACTCGGTTCACATAAATAAATAATTGACAATTATTATAACAATTATTTATTGCATCTTTTTGAAGTCAGCACGCTCCGAAATTGTGTACACAAAATAGCCTTTTATCTGGTTTCGGTTTTCATCCGAATTGTAGACTCAAAATAGCCTTTTATTCTGGTTTCCGATTTTCCCCAGCTACTCTTATCAGTAGCGCTATTGCACATAAGAAATAGTACCAAGATAAATATGGTCTTGTACTATTAAATTCCATTACAGATGTAGGACCACGATTGTTTTTAGTCTCTTTGGCTAAATTAAATTTGATGCTTTTGACTTTTTCTAGAAAATTAACCTTTATTTTTCCTTTACCCATCGTTATCCATAGAAATGAATACAAATATATCGCAGTTATCCTAGTCTGGTGGAGACAGTAAATGCGTAAGATATATGGCTGGTCGATGACAGCTTTACGCCTTCTGGTGCACTAAGTCTTAGTGGTAAGATAAAAGGCGTTGTGAACTGAAGTCCGAACATCATGACGTGCATTTTCATTATCTGAAATTTAAAAATGGGGACCGTTTCGAACGCTTCCGCATTATATTCTACCATTTAAAGGCATTTTTATGTGCATGGGGATTATGTGGAGTAAATTAAGGGAATAACAAAATACTGAACGCCAAGGAAACAGTCTTAAAAGACAATCCGCAAACTCCAAGACAGCAAACTAGATAACCAACAACCAATAATTACAATGACCTTGACTTGGTATACAGGTATTTCAAAAGAAATGTTGAGCTAAACCAGGTTTTATCTCATGCCAAACCTCTAGCCGCCATTGCTGTAGTGTGTGAGTTTTGAAAAAAACTTTTGTTATCATGTACCATTAGTTAGTAACTGGAGTATCCAATGATCATTGAAGCTAAATCACTATTTACTGAATTCAAAAATTTGGAAAACTATCACCAATCATATCTTCAGAAAAGATAGTATATTTATCATCAAAGAAATAGTATCTATAGTAAAATTTATTGAATTTATTGAATTTATTAAAAATTTATTGTAATTTTGGCTTATGCGTCTATTTCGAAGAAATCGATGACGTCTGTAAAATCAGTACACTCACTGCAAGCTGTTGCATACCTGGTTAATTGAGAAATATATACATTGTAGAAGAAGAAGATGGAATATTGCTGCACAAATGACGAAACTATATACATTTTAAATAAAAATCTTTTCGTTTGTCGTAAATTCTTGTTCTGAGATGACCCTTGACGTTAAATTTGAGGTAGAAGTATACAAATGACGTAGATGAAGCTCTTCTATAGTTTCTTAAAATCCAGTTCTGAAGAATACATTAACGGAAGCCACTCGGCAAATTGAGGGTTGTACCATCAACATATCTTTATGTGAAATTGAAGGATCTAGCTTCTGCTGTCTTCAAGTCTATTGAAAAAGACGTTTTCTATGAATATATATACAGAAAGAAATCATCAAGGAGTGGTGCACAGTTTGTACTTGTTGAAATTCCGATTATCTGATGGAAACCACATCCTCCGAAACTATGTTAATGATAAAAAAATCTAGCATACTGTAAACACGTTCCTTATTGTAGCATAACTTGACATTTTGCTCTTTAGTGGAAAAATATAAATTGTTGTAATCTTAAACTACATGTTTGTAGGCATATGTCGAACCGAAGGCTTTAAGACGAGATTTTAGTTAATCGTGAGGCAAGGTGGTTAAAAGAGTGGAAAACCCAAAAGTTCTAATTGATTAAATTTAGATAACGATCTTGATTTTAAACTGACCAATATTTTTCTTTTAGAATAAACATATGATTAATATTAATTCACGAATTAACAGTTTCACATTTTTGCGTTGTCCTTCTTACACTGCAAACAATATCTTTTTGTCAACCGTATTGAAAACGTTTTGGTAGAGCACGTAGATGAGACGTCTATGTACCTTTAGTTGTAAGGACTTGTATGTAATTTTCTAATCTAATACAAGTATAGTAAGTGTTTAGATTCTTTATCGTCAGGGATATTCAAAGAAGTCATGAAGGATTTAATTTTTGTCAATTGTGGTATGTATTGTAGAAGCATTGTCTGCAGGGACATTTTTGTCATGTAGGGAAGTGTGGCACCTCGTTGCGTTCTCGTCCTTGCATCATCATTAATGCATTGTTTGAGATTCTTAATGCGACGTTGGACCTTATTGTCCCAACCCAGTTAGACTGGCATCTTTTGAACTTTAAATTCCAGTCTACTTGTTTAGGTTCTCTGAATTGAGGACCATGAGAAATAGTGTATTAAAATTAAACTTATATTAGCTTATTCATTTATTTGAAGAAAAAAAAACAACTTTAGGACATAAAAATTAGTTCAATTGCCGACGTGTCGCTAGGTGGACATGTCGACGGGTTGACAGATTTAATATAAACATGTTGTACTGAATCACCGAAAGTAAGGTCAGCATGTTTGGCGTGTAGATGAGAAGTCGACAAGTTGAGAAGTGTAGAAATTCAGGAGGTATGAAATCCGGATATCAAATCTAGACAATGAAATGATTCATACATATAATTATTACAAACAGTGTGACTGCTTTTATCTGTTATTTATCTATTTTAATAAAACAAGATGTAAAAATCTCGTAGTTACTTTATCGTTGCGTACAGTTTTTATTGGGAAGGAAACCAGAGTTCCCGGTGAAAACCCCCGATTTTTGGCATGAAAACACTGTCCTTCTCAAAGAAGGTTGAGGTCGCACAACCGTCTTGTTGCAAGGCTCGGACCTCCAACCTCAGTGTTGGCAGTTTTTCAATTACTTAGCAAAGCCTATCGTATTTATACTAAATAGATGATAATTATAGATTACTTTTAATGGAATTTGTCCTGATATCATACTCGACCCGTAATTTTCCTCAAATATTTTTGCACTTTTTTCAAGATTCATCTTTATGTCTCCCAAAACAATGTTTTTGTCAGGTTTCTTTATGTCTCCCATATTATTTTTAAGGTCTTTCCCACTTTAGTTGGAAGACCTTCTTACCTTTCTTGTGATTATTATTTTTTTCCGCCATCATTTGCTAAAAAGTGTCGCGACATTTTCATACTTGGTACCATTAATCGGTCATACTGTCAGATGACTCAGTTCACCCTGTGAAAGTGATCTATTTTAGTAATAGAGGGACCACCTCCATTGATCCTAAGTGATACATGTTACATTTAAAAATGACAAGATCAAAGGTTACCATAGGTTTTGTTGGCACTATATTTCACAAACCATAAAAGATAGAAGAAGACAATAAATGGGAGAAATACTTCTCTTATCGAGACCTTCATTTGGTGCTGTGCGATAAACCATTTTCGAGTTAATGCCCTTGACGCGTTTCGGTTAATCGCTTTTTGGTTAAAACTTGAAAACGGTTACAGATAATATAGTAAACATATAGGTTTAACGTGATCAGTATGAAAAGAGCTTCAATTTGAGCCAATGGTAACTGTTATAAAAAGTCCTTAGCAACCAGATATTTTCTGAATCAGAATGATGTACTTTACTGAAATATGTCATTTCATGAAGGTAAGTGGCATTTTGTCTCTAGCAAGGGAATGAAAGTCCTTAACAACCACATACTTTTTGGCTCGGGACCACTTTCTTTACTCAAATTATTCATTTTTATGACTGGAAGTGACATTTTTTTCTTAGCAGGACACAATATTCAATAGCATTACATATATGTTCTGACTTTAGAGGAACCATGGGAAAGGCCTTCTCATTTGTTCTCAGAAAAAATGGCGGTTTAGTTATTATTATTATTATTATTATTATTATTATTATTATTATTATTATTATTATTATTATTATTATTATTATTATTATTATTATATTATTATTATTATTATTATTATTATTATTATTATTATTATTATTATTATTATTATTATTATTATTATTATTATTATTATTATTATTATTATTTCTTACTCATCAAATCGGTGCTATCTTGTCCGCTCGTTTCCTTATATCTGCGTTTTCTGATTGACACGAAACTTTGTATGAGCCAAAGTTGTGCAATTAACCTTTTAATATTATCAAAATGACTATCACATGCACCTCGATTTGAACCTAAACACTCGGGCAGAATTAAAGACAGAAATATAAGTAAAACAGTAGCAAATGTGTACCAGTAACAGGTTACCAGATTTTGTACCCATAGTGAATGCCTACGATGTGTTCTGAATGGGTGAATAGTGGTAATATGTGTACTGTATGAATTAAGTTTTAAAAAAAACGGAACAAAATTTCAGTTTTTGCAACTGATTTTTTTGTAAATTTTGAAACAATTTAGTATTTTTACTTTCCCTTCATTAGTAATTGCATGTAAAAGTCAGAGCGTCTCAAAATGGTCACTGTTGAAAGGGGGGTTTATATTGCAAATAATTGTTTATGTCGAATGAAAATTTATTAACTTCCCTTCCCATGTAAATGCTGTTCAATGTTAGAAAAGTATACGAATCACAAAATGTTAGTATCAAAACATTAACTACCGTAAACGAGTCAATATATTCTAGAGTTGTCGCGCCTTGTCCATTTACCTTCGAATATCTACTGTGCCATGTCTTTTCGCCTTGGAACCATTTTTACTGTGTTTAAACATGCATGTAGTGCACATTTTACTCATTTTAAAACTTTGATAAATATTTTTCGTCAACAATTCAATATATTCAGACTTGCGCTTATCGAATAGTATGCCTCCATTTAGGAAGAGGTTAAATAGAAAAGCATAGAATTAAAATCTAAAAACGAATGTAAGTCCTGCATACATTGTTAACGAGAAAATTCCGACATAAAATCAAAACGCTGCACCCGTTTTGTTGCATAAACTATTACAAAAAAAACATTACATATAAAACATATAAGTAAATTATCTGTTTGCTTGCTTTTGATTCCGCATATTTTTAGCATTAATTTTAGTATTTACACGTCATTCCGCTTTGTAGAATTTAATTGCAGTAGGCCGGGACAGTCCTGTCCCTGGAGCAGGTAGATGTCGCATTTACCTAAACTATATTTAATTGTTTTAGCATTTAACATAATTTTAAATATTTATTGGTCACGTTTGTTCAGTTCATAGAGCCGTGTGTCCCATAAACATACCTATGTATTGACTATCTTAATTCCTACGTTGCTTATTTATTTTGTAAAGAAGTTTTAATTCGTAAGAATTCTTACAAATGCTCTTCACTCCGTGTTAGTCACGGAGACGGGATAGTAGTTTGTTCACTGTTTACTTTGAAGATTGACTTAAGACAAATAACCTATGAAAAATTATTCGCGATTGTCATAAAATTCCTACTTTTTAAGCTGCATCGCAGTGTGTTACACATTTAAAGAGATGAAATAGCTCTATATAGCCACCTTATCACACATTAAGAGGGCTAAAAAGATTACATTTGTATAATTTTCACACTCTTTTGGTTGTCAATGTCCCCTACCGCGAATTAAAAACTACTTAAACTTTACCATATAAAAAATAATTTTAACTATTTTCGAAATGTTTTATCGTCAATGATTTTTTGCAATATTTCATTTAAAGTACATAAAATTGTGATTCTCTATTAATCTGTTGCGCAAAGGAGTCCTAAGTTTTCTGTTCGACAATCACAGACATGCATTCACTGCACTGTGTCATGTAACAGTGAACCATTTAAAAGAATAAATATATATATTTTTTTGATTTCCAGAATTTAAAAAAAAAGGTAAAAAAGCAAATGCCAGGTTGCATTACTGGAAAAGAACCAGGATGTTGAAAGTTACATGCCCAATGCGTATATAATATTCAAGAATGTTGCTAAAAGGGACTTTTTATCTAAGGTCGGGAAATTGTGCACAAATGTGTGGAATGATACGTTATAATACATGGTCGGAATTGAATATATTCCATGGATTTACATTAAAAGTAATAAATATTGCTGAAAATCTCAACACTCCGAGCTTTTTCCATGCGTATGTAGTAATAGGAGGTGCACAGTATCTACACATTCCGAAAGGATTGATTGGTTGCACAAAATAGATACCCTGTTTAAAGAACCTTACTGAAAAGGGAGTTTGAAATTTCGGATCTTCAGCAAAAACTTCAACTGTATCCATATGAGCTTCATATGCCTAATATATATTTACAGACATAATATCAAGCTTAAATGCTACTTTGAAACCTATGAGAAATTGATTTGACAAAATATGTTCCTTTTGTTCAACTCTCGTCAAACAGCTAACCCGTCAGGCCGATATCCACAATACTATAAACTGGATATGCACTCCGCACCTCCCGGCCAATTACTGACATCATATAGGAAATCAATGCACAGGTTTTTATTCTTGAGTTGATCTGACATACATACATTATTATCTATGTCTTCGATTTAACTATACTGTATTTGTCGAGCATGCATGTTTAAATGAATGATTTTTACAATATAATTTCTGTTCCGATAGTTGGTATCCTGACTTTCTCTAAAAGTTCCTATAAAATTGCGAATGAAAATTTATTTTGGAACTCCTGGCGCACCCTTTTTTGCCTCGGACTCGTATGCGATCTTTCCCCTGTTAAGATAATCGCACCCCTACCCCGTCTTTTTTTAATGTCTGTATAACAGTGTGACTTTATCAATACATGTATTTAAATTTTACTATCTTTCTTTGAAATATACAGAGGAGTGAAGCAAGGGGACACAATAAGTCAACTCTTTTTTATACATATTTATGAACGATTTAGAACAAATCACAAATAATGCCACCAAAATTAGTTACTCCAGTGTCGGTCACTAGTATTTGCAGATGACCTGATCTTACTAACTGGTCTACAAAATAGTATGAATAATCTTAGTGTTTCTGCGATAATTGGAAACCTTATATTTAAAAAAAAGTATGGTAATCAAACCCAAAAGTATTAAAATGCATCTGGATATAAGTTTCTTTGTTCTTTATTAAAAAATAATGGTAATTTAATCTATACACTTGAACACTAAAAAGGGTAGTAAGGTCCTATTTACTATGAAATTCAAAACGTCATCACTTTGCAACCTCCTTATAAACGTTTTAAATAACCTATTGCTTGAATTAGTACGTCAAAAGAGCAAAATTTCGAGAAAAAGAATGTAAAAGTTGTTGATCCATGAAGTATTAATAATAATGCCCCTTTTAAAAAAGCAAAGGGCACTTGAGTGTTTGTAAATTCTTATTGGGCATTTAAGGTTTTTTTTTCATGGGAGCTAGGACCGAACTTGGTAGATTACAAATATGGAATATTTTATTGTATCACAGTCCGTAATATTTTTAGCAAGACTACACACGGAGATGATAAACCCTATTTGAAAGAGGCTTTTATACTGTTAAAATATCTTGACAGCATAGGTATATATTCTTGATATACATACATTTTATATATCAAAAGTATATTTTATGATAATAAGTTACTGGATAGGATAGAAATTTCAATAATATAAATGAAGTTTACCTTATTAAACCTCTAATCAAGAGAATAGATGAAGAAAACTATATAACTACCATAGAAAATAATATAACAAGTTATAACGAAACAATTTTTTATCAAAAAAAAATTAAACTCAGTCTTGATACAGATTTTTATTAATCTCTATCAAGTCATTTCTCTATCTGAACTTCGATTAAGAAGTCAAAATCTAGAAATAGAGACGGGTCGATACTTTAAATTTAAAAGAGATGATCGCAATTGTCAAAATTGCAATGTCGTTGAAAATGAAGAACACTTCCTCTTAAGTTGTAAATTAAACAAAAAGAGATACGATTTTTTAAAATAAATTAGTCTGGAAAATGGAAACCAAAACTCTTGATAGTCTTCTTAAATTGTGAATTTGTTGTCTCCTTTTTAAATCAGTCATTAGAACTATGTGGGGGGAGTCCTTTAATTTTCTTTTTCTTTATTCGATATTATTCATTTTGTTTTGGTCACAAGCATATGTTAATATTACAATAAAGATATGTGATTTTATTTGAATAAAATCATGCATTTAGAATAAGGATTCATTTGTCTAAAAAAAGTACACAGTTGATATACTGGTTGTCTGAATTAAAACAATTGTTTATGATGTCATGATACATCGTGATCAGATTTCTTATTTGTGTTCGATCACACTGTAAATATTTTTCACAGATATAATTACTGAAAATATCAATTTATATAGTAAAATGATGTTTCTCATGTCATAATTTGGAAAGCCGGCCTCGGACCGTAGTGGGTGGCGTGTTTGGAAAGTGCCACGCTTCATGCACTGTAAAGACCCCTTTTGTATTTTGGAAAAAAAAGTAAGCTCATTGTAGCCGCAACAAAAGACAACATTTTCCGTCCCTTCCCAGTGACTCCATATTTTTCCAGTGGCGGTCAATCCTGTGTTCCCTATGTCACACCCCAAACATTTTGTAGTTGATCGACTGTTTGTTAACTTGTTCTCGTCCTGACTATAGCTGAAATACTGCTCGATGAACGAAAAGCAAACATCCAATCAACTATTTACATTTTAAGCGTGCAATTCCCTATTTTCGGAATACAAGAGTTACTTCCCATTTGCAAGAGTTGTCTTTCATAACAGCAGGTATCTAATATTGAACAGATAGGGAAAAATCATGTTTTTATTTTTTTTAAAATAATGTCTATGGACTGACTCTTCCAGTACAACTAAAAAAACTGCAGAATTAGTTTGCATATCATAATAAATTTTACCGGATGCTTTGCTATATGTGAATAAAAAAATATTGTAGAAAAACCACTTTTTACCCACAGTAGGTACTATAAAATACCTGCTCTAAAGAACAGATAACTCTGCAAATGGGAGATAAATCTTGTTTACCGCAAGTAGGGAATAAGCAATTATATGTAACCGATATAAACATTCTTTGAACATCGGTAATACCGGAGAACCGCCGACAACAGATATGCAACGTTTATACTTTTTTGCCTCATTTTTGTGACTCGAGTGGATTCTTAATTAATTCTAGACTTGTTAGATGTTGCATATTAATTTATATATTATTTAAATTTAATTTAATGAATGTTTAAAAAATAATATTGGAAAATGTAACGATATGCAAATTTCACAATATGCTTCTACTGATTATTATTTAAATTTGTAATTATGTACGTGTCAATATGAAATCTGATTTTAAAATTGTGTGATCGAATATTTATCCGGTTTTTTTGTTTTTTGTTTTTTGAACACATACGAAATACACTGTGTTTAGACTTTGTAGCATCAGTGTCACACGGTTCGAGATCAAGTTAAAGAAACATTAGACACATTTATTAACAAGAAATATTTCCATTTACAGAATTATTTTCCTTAAAATGGAAATGTAATGAACGGATGTCGGAAAGTTCATTTATAATCGTTTGAAATTGAATCCACGTGTTAGTAGCCCTACCCATTCCCGCTGAAATGTAACACGACATCTCTTTTGATAGCCAGAAATTTATATTCCAGATACTGCTGTGTATTTTCTTTTCATCTTCTGGTGAAGAAATAAAATATGTCATAAAAATATCAACGATTCTTTATGATATATATTATCTCTTTCAATAAAATCAATCAAGATCCAGTCGAGTTAGAGTTGTTGTCTGTGTTTTTAGAGAATCTTTCTCGGTATACATAAATACAGTGTACCAATTAATCGTGATTTTACTATATGACAGACAAGTCAAAAATAAATTGTATAAATTGTTGTAAACATTTACTCTTTGTACCATTTGTATGGCATGCGAAAATCACAATTTGAATAATTAAAATATGTTTATCGCCGGTAGATTGTATCGTAGAATTAATTTCAGGCAACAGATACAACATCAAACCTTTGTTAATTATTAGATGGAATATGAGCCGTCACTTTGGCAACTTTGAAACGATGCAACATTGACCGACTACATTATTTTCTGCAAATCCCGCATTTCGTGAATGGTATTTCTCACAAAATTTAAGAAATTCGTTGGATTTTGTATAGTCTGTTTTATTTCTGTGTTCGTTTTTTCTTATTTGTTGTTCTTTTGTCCCTCAATACAAAATTTTGCTCATTCGTAATAAACAAAATGTTTACGACAAACATGTGCTACTTATCATAATCAATTGAAAATCATAAAATGGACTCCATATAGTCTATAAAATGTTTCGTTGAGCAATATGCCACGGTATTTTCTGGAATGCTCCCTTAACTCTATCAAGTTAAAACTGCTCTTTTCTACCTTTCAATTTACGTGTGTTTTGTCTAATACAACAGTTGGATGGAAAACAACAGTAATATTACGGATTAAAATGATAAATGTATCCGGAAAGAATTTACTTCTGTGCAGACATGAGGGCAATTATAAAACGCAATGTAAAACAAGGCATTCTATAGTATAACTTTGCCAAACCAAAACCCTTTACCAAAATGTTAATTCAAACATTATTATTTATATGTTGTGCGACATTTTATTTGTTCTCTGTGCTCTTTTTGTGCTTAATTGCACTTTGCGGTAAAGTTATGAACCGCAGTAAATCTTAAACGCTGCACAATAATTTATTGAAATAACTGTTTGTTCTTGTTACTTTCATGTTAATAAAAAAGTTAATGGAAACCTTCGCACAAACGTTTTAAGAAACTTGAGGAAGCTTGTATTGATAAAGTAAGGACAAATACTAGTATTGAAATGATATAACAATAACAATGAAATGGATTATATTTTGTATAGTTTTTTATGTTTAACTATATATATCTATAACATGTGCTGCAAAATTTACCTCATAAAATGTAATGACAGTAAAACGGTTAAATAAAGTGCTAGAATTAGAAGAAAACATATTTTCCTCCGCCTCTCCCACGGCGATACTTTGATTAGAAGCTGAGAGGGCGTCAATCGAGTGCGCCTGTGTTACCTTTTCCGCGTTCTGAAGTAATATAACTTGACGTTTATGCGAAATATCATCACTAAATTCTTTGAATAAAATTTTAAACAAGATATTAAGTAAGTTTGTAAACGGTTTATGTGTTAAGCACTTCTGTGAAAATATGTTTGTCTATCATTTTACTTATAACACACAAGAAAAATGTTTAAATGTGCAGCTACCTGGTCGGTAGGATTAAAACATGTTACACAGAATCTAATCGATGGTAAAACTAATTTTAATTTTATAACATGTTACACAGAACCTAATCGATGGCAATACTAATTTTAATTTATCTTTAAAATACTTTTTGAGATTTTTATTTGTTTTAAAATTTGCTGTTGGCAATGTCATTTTTGTAAGGGAGATGATCTGCCTGTGCAAATATAACAAGTAGAACAAACGTGTAGATAATCTATAAAAAAAAAAAATAGAAACAAGAACTGGATTTTTAAATTATAGCATCTACAATTAAAAATAAATATTTTTATCGTAAACCAAAGTTTACTTTTAATATTACAAATATTACTTTTTGTTTTATTCTCGTGCTTTTGAATGTACTTCCTCACTTTTTATGTTTATTAATTACATAAAAGCAATTAATTTGCACTTAACGTGTTATGGTTTACAACAGGTTATTTTTATGAAGTATTAATTAACACTCAGGTAAAACCGCTGCCGTCGGTCCGTATGAAGTACGCCATAAACCGTCACCCTGCTATGAAGTTAAGAACACCTAGAAATTAACAGTGATATGAATGATTGAAACAAAAGTCAAATTTTACTTTGTATAATTATTGTGTTGAATGGTTCTTATTAACACCTGTACGTGAGAAATAAACAAATATTTTTTATTTACATAGCGTTAACAACTGATATTAAACTTTTTTTGTTAAGGTATTCTTCTTGAATAATATAACATTTATTTTGGACCACACAGTTTTAAGTAAAAAAAACTATTGTATTTTGAATTTCTGCAGTAACATGTTTTTACGCGCAGAATTATAACCCAAAAAACCACACAAACAAAAAATTATGTTCATCAGATATTGCAATACAAATATATCGTTTCTACCGGACTAGTACGCTATGATATTTAATTTGAACAGTGTGTCCGTCCAAACTTGTACCAAACGTCATACTGTACAGTACACGGCCTAGGCTGCAATAAACTTCCGGCTGTCAAACAATATAGTTTTTTGGTATATACTAAGTCCGTAGTGTCATAATTATACAAACAGAAGCAATTATTTATGACCTCCTAATCCCCTGTGACCTCAGTAAACATCCGGTGTCAGCAAAACTTGTGTATTTTAAATACACGTTTACGGTAAACAAAAATTTCGTAATTCCCGCCTTAAACTTGATAGTTTTAGATAGAAATCGTTGGACTGTTTAAAACGAACATCTTGTCTTCTACTTATACGGTATTACAGTTGTTGAAAATAAAAAAAAATCACGATTTCATTCTTTGTTCAGTATTTTTTAATAAAAAATATTTGAGTTTAATTAGGGTTACCTTTCCATACAAATGTCTATATGGGTCCTTGTGTCATGGATATGTTTACAGAAGGTTTAACAGGAGAGCATCATTGTAGTGTTTTTTTTAATAAAGGGTAATTCAAAATTAGTATATATGCTTTATATTTTTGCTATGTCTATTTTCTATACAAGGTATTGTAAACATTCTATTTGTCAGGAATTACCAAAAACATCCCTGACTGAATATTTAATACAGATACAAATTGAATACTGAACTTAATTAATTTTACGACATTTTTTTACACTTCTCGCAAAACTGCAATATTCGGAAAAGGGGATCTTTTTATTAATTTTTTTAAAAACTTTTTTACTTTATCATGTTCTAATATTGACATAGTCAAAACCTAACCGTGTGGTTGTGTGATGTAGAAACCAAAGCCACTTATGATGAAGGTACGAAATCAGTATTTAATTAGTACTAACGCGATTGTTTGGAAGCACAGCTGAGATGGACCGAAAGAGTACCGTCTTTGTTTTTAGCACGTTAGTGGAAAAACTGTCGAGTCTGGTACCGTTAATTTTAAAGCTTGTGGTTAAGCAATTCACTGAGCTTGGACGTCTGTAAAATCTTCAAAGTAAAATAGAAACTTATAAAGTATAGGTGAAATAAAAATTAACTAATGTTATTAACTGACTTAAAATGCTATTAATTAATGCCGTTTGATGGAGAAAATTTGCACTCGTGCTAAAGTGATGCTTGCAGGTTTTTTTTTAAATAGTTTCTGAAAGAATGTCTGTTGGTCGATTAACAGAACAAAATGCCACGAATAGAAACTTTTTTTATGTTCTGTTTATATTACTTAATTTTGTATTCCGGATTCCCGCAATAATTTTGAACCCTACACGACTCTACACTTTACACATAAGAATTGGTTTTTCTCTCAATATTTTTTTCTAATATAAAATCAATACAAATTTTTAACGCTAATGAGAAAGAAATCATATATTTTTGGTTAAGATTATATATTTTATATTTAAATGCTGAACGAGTTTATTGTTTAAAGCTTATATAATGCATTACATAGACAACACCAGATCTTTCTTCTTTTTGGGGTTTTTTATTCGAAAACGTAAAACGTCAATATTTGGACAAGTTGACGTTGGATCTAATTTTAAAATATTGCAAGATAAAATAGCGTAACATTTAGAGATGTAGGTCGACTGACATTTGTTTGGTTTCTCCACACTTTTTATATTAACACATTCTGAAACACGTTGATCAAATATCTGACGTCATTTTGGAGTGTGGAGTTCAGTGGAAATTTTTCTGTCATTGATCTACGATTTATTTATTTTCCAGCATTTTAAAATATGTTCTACACTTTAGCATCACTGACGAAAAGAAAAATAATTTAAAAAATAAATTCTCTATAAATTGTAAAAATGTAGAAAACGTTTTCAAGAAAGGCAATGCAATTTTCTTTAATCCCATGCAGATTAAAGTTAACATAAGATTGCAATATTTTGATGTGTACTGTATACTTTTAACTACTTTTGCTAATGAAAGCAAAAAAAGTCCTCAATTTTTGTTATATAAACTATGTACGAAATATTTGTTTTGCAATTGGACATGTTGCCTATTGTTTAATTACAAAAATTTCTGAAGATGCATTTCAGAGAGAAAATGTATTAAACAAGGCTCTATATTTTGAAGTGAGAAAAACAACATTTATCTATTATTTTAAATTCATAGAAGTTGTCAAAGAAATATTTAGAAAGCTTTTTTGATAAAAACATATTATAACCATAAGAAAATAAAATATTATAACTCGGAAATTGTTTGTTTATTTTTCTAATTGATCATTAAGACTTGTTGTTTTGATAAGTCTAATCTGTATAAGAATTGACAGATAAGATTTTATCTTTCAATCTGACAGATACACTAACGAGCTGATCAGTTGTCAATGCATATCAATAAATATGAAAGAAATGAAATCATAACGGCCTGGCAATCCTTTTTTAAATCCGCTTACAGTTTTCACACGAAATATGACAGCGAGATGCGCTTATACCGTTATGGCACCGTTTAACGTTATAACGAACTAGTGAAAGTTAAGAAGGATAAACATTAAATTAACACCGGATTTTTGTAGATTATCGCGCTATTAATCTGTCTTTAACACATGAATTGATAAAATAACACTGAGGTTTAATACAAAGTTAATATTTGTTGATGATAATTGTCATAAAAATCTGATTATGATCAAAATATTATTTAGAAAGGATAGAATTCTGGCACACGAACATGAGAGTTTGTCAGTATTTGACACTGATTGGGGGTATAGTTTTACCATCTAGGGATCACACCCCAAAAATCACTTCCTGTAGAATCAATATTTTACTTATATGCCATGGAAATATGGTAATAATTAGAGGAATATCTGATAAAGGAAATGTAGACATATACACTGATGCAATTAAACGTTAAACAAAACTATCCGATGGTGATGAATTTGAACCCCAAATCTTTTTTCTCTATCTATGCATTTTGTTGTGTATTAATTTCATATTCATACTTTAAATTTTGTATACACGTATACACATAACTTAATGGTATAAACAATGAAAGAATCTAGGAAGAATAAATTCAAATTACAATTTATATCGGAACTATTTGCATCTCCCCAGAATCATCTTAGAGAAAAATGTTTGGTTTTCAATAATAGTTACGAAACGCTCGAATCCAATAAAAAATGCCAAGAAAACATTAGAATGTTTACTTAACTCCAATGTCGCACAAAGTCAAATGTAATCAAAACGGGACCAGCCACGTTCAATATGATTCAGGTCCCTTACTGTGTGTTCAAGGCAAAAGAAAGCAAACCATGACCAGAAACGTTCAGTATGATATAGATCCCTTTCTGCGTTCTCAGTCATAATATTCAAATATAGTTAGTTTATATCACCCCCTGTCTACACCAGAGATTTAGGGGTATGGGAAAGAGTGGGGGGTGTTAAATCTTACTTTATATATTAAATGCACTGTTTAAGCTATCATCTTGGTGTCTTCTAGTATACAGAGTGCTAGTACCTTTTTGTATATTTTATTTTGATGAAATTGTAAATATGTATTTATTTTTACGTATCTAAATATAGATAAATGCTGTAAGTACATAAGTACATTTTGCATGTTGTATTGTAATTTATTTCTTAGAAACAATGACATGATTTTCATCAAATATTTAAACATAACGTGGCAATATATTTAAAATAATTTTGATTTATTGTGACTTATTTTTTGTTTCCTTTATTGTGTGCATTGTTGTTTGTTTTATGTATTGTTTGTATTTTTGTTTGTTTGTTTTATGTTTTGTTTTTTGTTTTGTTTTTTTTTTTGTTTGGTTTTGTTTGGTTTTTTTTTGTTTATTTGACATGTTAATTGTTTTTTTTTGCGGAGCTGTCCACATATTGTTAAATTATTTTTACAATAAAATTTTATTAGTTATTTGTATTTTTATATTGAACTTTTACGAAAATCGTTCTATATTTGGATTTTTGCAACAATGCAGTCGTAAACTAATGTGATCTTGTTTAAAGTCACATTTTTTTCTTGTTTCTCAAAGTAATTTGTGATTAATTGCACCATTAATTTTTAAACAATATTTTATATATATCTGTTTCTAAGATGCATTTTCCGTTTTTACTTGTAATACATTAAAATGATTTTTTCCTCTACTGTGTAATGCGTAAAGAGAAACGTAAACATTATTAAAATACAAATTTAAAAAAAATGTTTGTTTGTTTGCATACCTTATTTAGAAAACTATTCCCTTCTAAATGTTAACCATTCAACTGAATTAAAAAAATAAGTGTTATAAAAAATACAAATTTTATAATAATATTATAACAAACACAGCAAAAATATTTAAAAATCTTTTAAATGCAAATTTTAATTTTATTTTATTTTAAAAGTGATATGTTGTAATAAAATGTTTTTAAAATTGACGCGATGAAAAACAGATGTTATTAATCATCATACATAAAGTGTCAAAAAGTAGGCGGAGTTTGCATTAAACTATTTTGCTTATACCATGATCCAATCAAATTGCTGGATTCTTAAACTCCGCCTTTTTCACAACTTAATCTTTAGAATGATCAATAAATACCACTGTTATCCACATGAAACCATCATCATATGACTCAGTTTGAAACGAGCAAAGGAGGATCTAATATTCAACTGTTATTTTTTACAATTAAGAATTCGAGGCCTGCCGTTGGGATCCGACTGAGTTTTTATCTTCAAAACTTCTCAGAGAGCTTCACATCGCAGCTGCTATTCTACAAATCAAGAACCGAAACGTAAACTTTTGAGGACTTTATTAGTTAACAATATTGCGTCCGCTGGGAGTTTTGAAACAGAAAGGATTATAATCTCCGTATGATTAACAGAGGAAGCAACGAGATGATCAGCCCGTATGTAGATACCTCGCACAATCCACACCTGCCTCCCGGCGCCTTGAAGCTTAGTCCGCCTCATCCAATGTTAGACAGCAACATCCACAACCAACCCAGTCCGCCGTACACATCACCCACTAATGGATATGGAGTACCTATGTCGCATCATGTAAACAACTACACCTCAAGAGACTTGTTGTTCCGACGTCCAGAAATTAGCTTTCCTTCGCACGATGTTAGTTGCTCAACTCATTCCGGAATATTTCCCACGACAGGCAGCTTTCCACATTCGGACAGTACTAACCGTGTGTTGTTTCCAAACTATCATGATCCTTCACCGCATTCCGGACACTTCAATGACCAGATGAGATTCGCATCGGATATCTACTCGAGAGCTGACCAGTTCAACCCATTAGTCAGACAAGACTTTGGACATTCACAACATTTCGGTATGGGTCATATGAATGCCATGAATCATATGAACATTGCTTCTCACAGTCCAGGTGCATTTTTCCGCTACATGAGACCACAAATAAAGCAAGAACACACGTGTTTATGGGTTGAAAAAGATCAACAAGAACCCAAGAAGCCATGTAACAAGGTGTTCAACACGATGCACGAGATCGTTACACATATTACCGTGGATCATGTTGGTGGACCCGAACAGGCTGACCATGCCTGTTACTGGCAGGAGTGTGCCAGGGAGGGTAAACCATTCAAGGCAAAGTACAAGTTGGTAAATCACATCCGGGTTCACACTGGGGAGAAGCCGTTCCCCTGTCCATTCCCTGGTTGTGGAAAAGTCTTCGCCAGATCTGAGAATTTGAAAATCCACAAGAGAACTCATACAGGTATGATTAAATTATTGCAGTTAAAATATACCGCAACAAATAATTAACATAAAAATAATTTAATTCAGTAAATATGTAAAATGTCATTTATTCTAAACAACAGATTAACGGGTATTTCTTTGTTCAGAAATTTATTGCGTCGAAAAATATATGTTTTACTTTATATCACAATGTTTTTTTTTTCATGATAATAATAATAAAATGCTGGCTATGGCGATCTATATAGTTTTTAATATTATTACAAAAGGACTAAAATTGTAACTTGTAAATTGGAAGCAATAAATATTTGCAAATAAAATTTATTGTCATTTTAAAAACTTGCATAAGAATGATAGAAAAGACCTTAAAAGAATTCTCTGTAAATATAGTATGGGAAATCACCGAAATCAACTTGTTTTTTCTCACGGTAGTTAAACAGTTTATGCATTTTCTAGTGATATAAGTCACAGGACTTACAAACAAAATATCATAATTAGAAAACCAGATACATTGTGAAAGTCATTATTTTTTTTACAACCAAGCGATTCTGGTTAGATGCTCAGTTTTCTGTATGATTAACATGTGAACTTTTTTCATGGACATTTATTACTTAAAAAAAAGTAGTGCAAAAAGCACGTATTATCAAATAAATGATTGACTTGACAAGATTTCTCAGTATGATTCTTTCGCGCAAAAACGCTTGTTTGCTAAAGTTAAGTTTTTGTCTACGTTGTATATATCTGACTGTTTCATTTAGTCAAAAATTAACACAAACTCGAAATCGTTGATACCGAGACAATGCAAGAAAGAAAATTTCTGCCTTGTCATTCCATTGTTGTACGTAATGAGAATGGTTTTATAATTTCACACCTTTTGTTGTTCAAAATGAATATTGCTCTATTAAAATCTGTATTTAAATTTTTGCGTTATTTTTCAGGAGAAAAACCATTCCCATGTGAATTCCCAGGTTGTGACCGACGATTCGCCAACAGCTCGGACAGAAAGAAGCACTCTCATGTGCACACGAGTGACAAACCATACTGTTGTCGAGTTAGAGGATGTGAGAAGACATACACCCATCCTAGTTCTTTGAGGAAACACATGAAAGTCCATGGCAACATATCCCCAATACCTGACGATTTCTCATGCAACGACGATATAAGTGAAAATAGCGAATCAAGTCACAGTCCGAATTCGCTAAATTCTATGCAGCCACTGTCATCGCCATGTAGTAGTGATTCTGAAAGCCAACATCAGGAGCAGCCTATAATGTCGTCTGCAACTAGTCCTTCACTTCCGGTACACCCGACACCCACATTTCCTCAGTCGAGTTTGTCACAGTTGAACGAATGGTATATTTGCCAGAATACAGCTGTGTCTCAGTCCAACGAACATTTATCAATGAACACTTTCAGTCATCTACCAATGCATTCTCAGCCACTTTTGCAATTTTCTTGACCATTGAGGATTTTTATTAACTTTAATAGTGCGCATGTCAGACAATTTGTTTGTTCATATTTTGTTTATTGTTGTTAATGTGATATTAATGATATTTTCCAAATGAATCTCGTCGATAGCATGATGTTTAGTGCTATAACAAGCACCATGTATTGTAAATATAAACTTTGTAGGGCACTGAAACCCAATTATTGTGCAATATTTTGGTGAACAATGATTAAATAATTTATATTGTTTTATACATAGTATTTGTCTTTTGGCCCTTTTCATCTTAAATATAAATTTCAACCCATTTCCGGTCTAGTCAATAATTATCCCCCTTTAGTTTGCACACCACTATTGGAAATAGCATTTTATTGAAAGATTTCAAACAGATTGTTACAATTCTTTCTTTAAAACCAAGTACATTTCTAGATTGTTGATATTTATTTTAGATTTAAGGCTGTTTTGTTTGATTCGGCTGCTACTTAAGATTTTCAATAGTTGATATATGTGGTTTTATAATAGCAAGACATACATAATGTTGACTTGGTATCCCGCTAAACACTAAATTTAAATATGACGTTATCAACAAATTTCATCATTAGAATATATGATCTTGCACCGAGACCGACGAGACCGAAGTTATATCGTCTTTAAAAAAGGGAACTTAAACAGCAAAGCAGATTACATAGATATATTATTACCTAATATATTTATGACATTTTTAAAATAATTTTTCTATGTAAAAAATCTGAAGACAAACATAGAAAGGCCACAAAAACATTATAAGGACACATAGCTTGAGAATTAAAAGAGCAAAAATGTTAAATGTGTAAAATCTTGAATGTCGCTACAGGCATTCTATTCGGTTAAAAAATATTCACCACAAATATCTGTAATCCATAAAAAATTTAGTTCAATTAGTTGACAATTTGAAAAAATGTTGACTTAGCATTATTATACAATTTTAAAATACAAGTAATTTTAAAGCATACATTATATCTATTTTGTTTTGTATGTATTTAGACTTTTAAACAGATCCTTGTGATATCGGAAAAGTTGAGATGGAGAAAAGAATATTGACAGAGCTAACAAATACACTGTTAAAGTTAAGGATTTGAGTTCGATTTTAAAATTACCTTTCATGTATCAATTTACACTATTTGAATACATTCATCAAACATACTTAATAGACATATTTTGGTAAAACCTCCCCTCCAATTTTTTTAGCGTACTCTGTCAACAAAGCCAGTCATTGAATAATTATACGAAACTAACGTTATAATAAAGCTGCTATGTCTACTTTTTAAAATGGTTTAAAATGGTATATCAATGAACAATACCCCATGTGTCATGCAGCGACATTTTGCTTCTCACACTGGTTAAACATTGGAACAAAACGATATTAGAAATGATTAAATTGTAGGAGGTGCCTTATTATCCATTATTCCTAAACCTTAAATCAATCCATACAATTGTCATTGTCACCAAGACCGATAGTTTATTGACAAAATAAAAAAGTTTAATACCTTGTATGAAACCAATTTAAACAAAGTTTAGTTGTTCCTGGGTATGTCATGGCACCTATCGTATTGTTATCTTACATGCCGTTAACTTTCCCCTCTCCTCAAACCAAATAGTTGATTTCAACACTCTTATTTGTATAATGAAGTTGACATTTGTTTAAATTTTAACAAGTTACAGAAAATTTTTGGAATGATGTCGAGGGTGGCAGAGTGGTCTCGGCATTTAGTCATCAACATTTGATTACCGGTGTGTCAATACTGGAATTGTGAGTTCCAGCCATGAGAAAGGCGCTCCTTATTAATAACGATTATCAATTTCTCTGCTTATAGGGTTACTTACCATTTACTTCGGCTTTCCTCATACTTCAAACTGGACGCCACGATATAGATAGAAAATTCTGATGAGTTGCGAAATTTCTCAGACAAACAAGCACTGATGTCTGCTACAACATTTTAATGTCTCTTCAAATGCAGATGCATAAATTGCTTAATCAGGGTTTGCTCCACTCCCATCTAAATTGACAAGGATTGCCAGTTTTCCTACCGATGGTCTAAAGTGTTTTTTTTTTGGTACTTATTTTCCAATATGAAATGAACGCCATGATATAGCTAAAATAATAATAACTCAAAGTAGCGTTTAACAGCATTCAAATAAACAAACAAACAAACATACAAACATACACCCTGGCAAAACACTGTCAAAATCTCCACTATAAATCCATACCAGAAAAAGTCAATTATGCCATACTAAGGATTCTTTCCTTGCTCAGAACAAGACATTGACTTTATATTGACTGTTGACTTAGGCGATGGTCCACATTTAACAGTGCAACAACAATGTCGCATTACTGTAAAGTACTGTTGAACTTTATCGGTACTTAGTATGTCTTTGACCACGCTGAAATAAAAACTTGTGAAATTTCTGTTAAATATATAGAATCAGATGTAGTGGTCAGTACTAAGAAATAAAAAATTCTTAGAGAAATTTACGAAAACTTATACCTTCAATACAGTCATTTCCACCACTTGACATTTTGAGATGCATTAATATCATATTGCATGCAGTTGTAAAATTTTCTTTTAATTAACTATAATTTGTGTTTACAATCCTCAGCATATACATCTTTAAAATGTGGAACACAAAACCTTTACTAATTATTCATGTGTGGTTTATTCGCGTCATCTGTTGTAAGCAATACACAAAATCGACTAAAATAAATTTTACTTCACTTATCTTTATTTTTCATTCCCGACAGGTGGTAGAAATCAAAGCATGTCGAATTAATTTAATATTTCAAAAGTTTGACAACTTAATTTCAATAAAAGAATCAATTTTTCTCAAAATTAAATACATTAAACCAAATAAAAATTTCTTGAGATACTTTTTCCGATAGTGTTACAAACTATCAATCTAAAGTAACCCCTAGCGAGATGTACAAAAAAATTTCAACTCAACCAAAATTGCGGAGTTTATTCAGACTCGAGTGCCCGCTGTGTCCTCTTTTCAATGACAAAATAGAGACCCAGTGAAAATCTTTTAATCCTTTCTTTATATTGTTATGGGAATGTTCCTAAAATGAACTGTTTTTCGACTTTCAGTGGTTATAATTGGTGTGCCAATAATAGCGAGTTTGCTTTAGAACCATTGAATTTTTGGTTACATAACAATATTTAAAGTTTTCAGTCCGGCCCTATATTGTTGTGGAATAATTTACCGTGTGACGTCCCGTGGAGCTGGTAGGATTATAATGAGGTTAAATTATTTGTCGCTTGAAGAGGACATAATCAACTCTTCATTTACAAAAAGACTGTAAACAACTTTATCGAACGAGAACAATTTGTATAGGCATGACACTTTCCCCGAGGTTTGGATATATTTTGTAGCAGAACATATAAACTTTTAAAGTTTTCTGCATTATTTAAGTTTATTATAATTCTAAAATTAAGTTAATCTTCGCGCAGCTTTCATAAGATATAATCAAGGCTGCGGTAATTAAAAATTATAAAGGCAGATAACACATTTTTATGGGTGATAGTAAAGATCCAGAATATTGTCTCCCTTTTATATTATATAATGATTTATACAAGCCTGGAGAGGCCATGCTACATGTACGCTAGTGACCGAACGAATTATTATAACATTAAAATATCTACAAACCGTTTAGAAGGGATGAAACTTGAATATAATATGTCATAATATAATTCATGGCTCCATTTTTTAAAGATTGTTAAGACGACTCTAAACTAGTTTTTCGTGGTTTGTCAGCAAATGAAAATAAAATTAATTCGTAAAAACAACTGTATTTTAGAAAACCAACACAAATTTTACAACATTTAATATGACCCCCAAATAAATATACACTTGAACAACCTTTGCAATGATTGAGATGAAATAATTTGCACTTTTCCCTTATTTGAAGTGAGGTATTCCGTTTTATTTACATGTACGGTTTAAAGACACTTGGATGACAATAGATTTAATCTGTTACAATTTATCTTTTTGGTAAACTATCATGTAATATAAGATGTTATTTGTTAAAGACGAAAATTTAAATACAATGAAATCGGCTTAGTTTGCTTAATTTAAATATTAAGAAAGGATATTTCAAGTTCGGACAAAAGAATCGGGTGACACACATGAACGAGAAAATATTATCGGAAATTTGTCTTTAATTGTCACATAAGTACCATTCATGTAAAAGAAAAGCTTGTTTTTCGATGAGAGAGCTTAATGGAATTCGCGCGTTATCAAAATATAAAACATATACCAATTTGTATAGATGGTGTTACACAGGAATACAGCCCACTTCTGAATGACAAATGGCAACTTCGATACGATTAATTACCATCCAAATGTCAAAATAGTTTGCACCCCATGGTACCTCTGATATCTACCTGAACGTAGTACAGGTAAAATATATAATTAGCCTATGATTGATATCTTTATAGCACCTGTGCATCCTTAAGAGCGTTCATCGTATCCGAGGTAACTCTTAGTGCTGCAAAAATGATCAGAGTTCAAGTGGATTAAATGAAGAAAACACTAAAAACACAGGTGTTATGAGTCTTTGATATTGTCTGTAGTCAAATAATCAGGACACATGAAATTGTTTTTACCATAAGACTTCACAACTCCAAGGAGGCACTTATAAATTCTTCTTGATCATATTTCCTCGTTTTTGAAATATAAGGTCAAAAGATCATATTTGTTCCTAGAAGCGTAGCTCGCAACATGTTCGTTTTGTAATAGGTTTGAAAACTACAAACCTATTACGGAAATTAGGAGCTAGTGTAAGGAAACAGCCACTGCCACAAACGAAACCAGTTCAGTGCTTACTAACTTCTTCCATTACACCATTACACATGGGGCATCGGTGGCCGAGTAGGTAAGATAGTTCGTTTACTACTGATCACGTAGTCTGTCAACACTGAGGTTGACGGTTCGAGCAGGGTGCGCACGACTCTAATCTTAATTGACAAGGATTGCCAGTTTTCCTATCGAAATTCGGGGTTGTTCTCCGGCTTCCTTTCCCAATAAAAAAATGGACACCATGATATAGCTGAAAATTGCTGAAAGTGGCGTCAAAAACCATTTAAATAAACATGTAAATCGTTACACCCACAGAATTATATTTAAATGCGCTGCAGGTACGTTGCTGTCAACATAGAGGTTGCGGGTTCGAATCTCACTGCAAACTGTGTGTGTGCTTGACTCTTAATCTTGATCTTAATTTTACAAAAGTTATAATTTTGTTTCCCTACTGAACGACGCCACAATATAGCTGAAAAAATTATAAAAGTGGCGTTAAATGCCATTCAAACCAATAAACACTAAGTACGATTTCACGTAAAATTTAACAGAGTTTTTATTCCAATGCTGATCTAAAAAAAAATCCACGGCGCAGATGCGATAAAATCTATCTAACTATTTGTCTGGTACATGGCAAACGATGACGTCAACACAATATCATCAAACATTTATTGGCATCACTAGTTTAAAAATTTCTGCTTTGGTACTTTCGGGTTTCCTCTAGAAATAAACTGAAATAATGATTCTTTGACACTTATTTCAACATGGCATAGCATAAAACCAGTCATTTACGTATATCATCTGCATGTTTTCGTTATATCTATGTAATTATTTGTTATAATATATTTAGTATGTACATTTCCGTTAGACAAATCGTAATATTTTTAAAATTAATTTTGTTTGGTTAAAAATACCAGTTAATTTCGAACAAAATATTCGCGAATTGGTCTATTTGATTATTCGTGTCACTGGTAAGGTTCCAAAAAATCTACAAAAACGGTTTTATTGTGTAGACTATCAGTATAATGACCTGACACGAGGACAAGCTAGGCTGCTCTTTGGAACGAGCAATTGGAATCCTTGGTCACATAATAAAGACGATGCTTATTTTAGTTACGGTTGATTTGGATTTTTTTTTACGAATATATGCAAATTACTTAACAACATACATACACACACACCCTCTAATCAACGATCTCCCTTTATATTCCCGTTGGTCAGGTAATCGGTAGGAACGTAATTCAATGTATGACTTATTACGTAAATTCAAATATACAGAAACAACATAAGATTGATTGAGTCTGAATGCCACATTTACTAGTAGTTAGATTAGCTATGTAATGGAGATCATTTTTAATGGAGGTAGTCAGAATAACCAAAGAACCGCTGACTTAGGTGGGTAACTATTACACATTAACAAAGATGCTTGCTAGTCGATTGCACCCTTTTTGAACGTAGATATACTTTGTAAGGTTTGGAATTCATAAAACTGCAATTTTATCTATACACAGTGATGTAATGTAGTGTGCAGGTGGATATACATAGTTCATTCAGCATCTTAACTCCTACAATACTTGTCGGAAACAAATATGATAGATAAAATTCACACAATGGGATTTAAACGACGAGGGATTTACACCAAGAAGAATTGTCATTATTTTAATTTTAAATTCAAGTCTTTAAGCTCCTTGAATTTGATCTAGTTTAAATCTAATAAACATGTTTGTGGGTTTTTTAGTAAATAATTTTGTAAATAACATTTTCAATTTTAAAAATAAATCTGACATATATATTGATTTAAGGATCAGTAAGAAGTCGTTAGGTATTAGAAGTACATGCTAGAAAAACACGCGTGCATGTATTTTGTGTTGAATGATCATACATAGAAAATAAAACAGATTGATAAAAACTATTCTTTTAGAATTGTCATAAAATAACATAATAACGTGTAAATTGAACATGGAAAGCTTAAGGGTGTTCGTTGGTAAAGTTTTGTTAGAGATTCGAACTCTTCTGCTTTTATCTAACAGTTTTTTTATCCATTGACTGCCCACAATCTTTATATATTAAAATGCACACATCCTAACATGCCAAATGATATCTTTAAAATGCCATCTGCAGCACACATTGTCCATACAAGTCTAGTGAAATGTTTCCGGACATATGTTTAGTCGCCTCTATATATATTTATTATATAGATAGAGATGAAATATCGAATTTTCAGAGTGACAGAAATCACGGTAAATCACATGTGAAAATTATCGTTTATTTTCACTCTCGGGTTTTTTCCCGCCAAAATTGCAGTTGGTTTTGTACTATATAGATATTCAGCCGCCGTTCATAAAATTTAGGATTAAGCATTAAAATTTTACGAAAACAATTTTGATCTATATAATAAATAGGATAACCAACTGGGCATCGTGAATATCCAAAATATGATCACTCGTGCCGCATAAAGCATCAGATTAAACTCGTGATCATATTTTGGATATTCACTCCGCCCAATTAATTATCCTATAACTAATTAATAAGCGCATTGACCTATCATTATTGCTTCCTTATTTTGTTCGCCTTACAAACAATAACAACCAACTGACAATCTTGTGACGTGTATTTTGAACTGACAGTTAACAATACTAAATACTATAAACTATATTTAACGCCTTGTCTAGGTCGTCAACGCTCATGCCTACAGATTACGGAGGTTTCCACGCTAATATCTTTGGCCTGGTCAACCGCTTCCGTAATGTGACTGGTTGAAATCTCGCTTAGATTGCCAGATCGAGGTTTCTATCCTCAGACAACAAAGGACATTAAACATGGATACATGCTGCTTTCTCGCTAAACACGCACCAGGTAGAGGCGAGTAGTGATAATATATCCGACATAAGTAAAGTTACTACAGTAAACTAGAACTTTAAATATTCAACACAGCTTGTTTAATACGTGTACTTCTATATTCGAGTACTCGTCGGGTGCTAACTGCCGTCCTATGACTAATAAATGATAACGGCCAATTTACGAACAATGCTAGCGAAGCTTAAGGCAAGACATGCGCAATTAAATAGTTCAGTTCTTAAAAAACAACAGTGAAAATATACTTTTATTATAAATAATCTGTTGTAATATCTATCGGCATTAGTTTTTGGTCTATTTTAGTATATTGCTTATTTGCCGAGTGTACTGGATTGAATTTTGGATGCTTCACATCTTATTTTAAACGATTGAAAAGGTACGACATTTGCACAACCTTATGTTAAACATATTACATCTACTAGTTCATGATAAATAAATTGCTTTTTCTCCCACAATGAAACACCTAACCGCAAATGCAATAGTTTTGTCGAAGAAATTCAATCCACAAGCATGGTACAAGTATATACGTAAGTTTATCCAATCTGTACAAGCATACAGATATCGGATTTTTTATCCTGCAAGCCAGAGAAATTCATGTCCTTTTTTACCTGTAAGTTTCCTTCGTTGGTACACGTGAAGAGATCTACCATATACACCGAAGGTTTAAAAAAACGGCATTATTTATATAACCTCGGCAAACTACCTGCATGAGTTCGAAAAATGTAATTAACTTTCAACCTCGCCATCTGTCATACAAAACAAAACTTTACGATCCATCAACTAAACAAGCCAAGCCGAAGATCACCATTGTAAGAGTTACAGTAGCAGTTATCCACGTTTGATTGACAGACCACACAATATATCTTGAACTCGAAACTTGACACGAAGAAATCAAATCAGTGAATGACACAGGACAGTTAACAAGATCATATTAGTAATTGTTTGATTTATGATTTAGTCTCCAAATATTTTCAGTACAAAAACAGGCACTGCTTTATCGTGTCGTTTTTTATTATTTTATCGTTTTAACGGCTCGTATAAGTGGACTACAGTGACTGGTTAATTTCGGGCTAAATTTACCCTATCATTCATGGCCTTTGCCAGGAAAAATATACATGTATTTACTTAATTAATTATGTACAGAAGATTACAAAACTGAAATATTATGATACATAATACAATATGACAATTACTTGGACTGAGAAACAAATTGCTTTAACTTCTATTATGTCTGTCCAAACAATGTCGTTGTAACTTCTACTCTAAAATTCATCTGTACACACAGCTTTGATTTTTGAGTCGTCCCTACTATATTTATATATTTCTACTGATGTCAATTTCCAAGGAATCAACTAATACATTATTCTAAGTTATAGACATATAAAATAGGGGGGGGGGGTGTTAGTATAAAGTAACTGTCAAACAATCAACTAACTGGTCTAGAGGTAGCTCGCTAGATATACTAGGCAACATGTCATACTGGTCTAGAGGTAGCTCGCTAGATATAATAGGCAACATGTCATACTGGTCTAGAGGTAGCGCGCTAGATATACTAGGCAACATGTCATACTGGTCTAGAGGTAGCTCGCTAGGTATACTAGGCAACATGTCATACAGGTCTACATGTAGCTCGCTAAATATACTAGGTAACATGTCATACAGGTCTACATGTAGCTCGCTAAATATAATAGGCAACATGTCATACTGGTCTAAAGGTAGCTCGCTAGATATACTAGGCAACATGTCATACTGGTCTAGAGGTAGCTCGCTAGATATACTAGGCAACATGTCATACTGGTCTAGAGGTAGCTCGCTCGATATACTAGGCAACATGTCATACTGGTCTAGAGGTAGCTCGCTAGATATACTAGGCAACATGTCATACAGGTCTACATGTAGCTCGCTAAATATACTAGGTAACATGTCATACAGGTCTACATGTAGCTCGCTTAATATACTAGGCAACATGTCATACTGGTCTAGAGGTAGCTCGCTAGATATACTAGGCAACATGTCATACTGGTCTAGAAGTAGCTCGCTAGATATACTAGGCAACATGTCATACAGGTCTACATGTAGCTCGCTAGATATACTAGGCAACATGTCATACTGGTCTAGAGGTAGCTCACTAGATATACTAGGCAACATGTCATACAGGTCTACATGTAGCTCGCTAGATATACTAGGCAACATGTCATACTGGTCTAGAGGTAGCTCGCTAGATATACTAGGCAACATGTCATACTGGTCTAGAGGTAGCTCGCTAGATACACTAGGCAACATGTCATACTGGTCTAGAGGTAGCTCGCTAGATATACTAGGCAACATGTCATACTGGTCTAGAGGTAGCTCACTAGATATACTAGGCAACATGTCATACAGGTCTACATGTAGCTCGCTAGATATACTAGGCAACATGTCATACTGGTCTAGAGGTAGCTCGCTAGATATACTAGGCAACATTTCATACTGGTCTAGAGGTAGCTCGCTAGATATTCTTGGCAACATGTCATACTGGTCTAGAGGTAGCTCGCTCGATATACTAGGCAACATGTCATACTGGTCTACAGGTAGCTCGCTAGATATACTAGGCAACATGTCATACTGGTCTAGAGGTAGCTCGCTCGATATACTATGCAACATGTCATACAGGTCTACATGTAGCTCGCTAGATATACTAGGCAACATGTCATACTGGTCTAGAGGTAGCTCGCTAGATACACTAGGCAACATGTCATACTGCAAAGTACATATTTTACCACACTAACATGCCATGGCTGGATAATACAGGTCGCGTTAAAGCGGCAATACAGGAAACAAAGATATGATTGTAAGCAATAACATAGAGTGGTTATGGAACATGGAGGGTCCCTTGTCTCCACCAATTTAAGAACATGTATTTTCCTATATGCTGTTATGAAACTCGTATACTTGTCCTTATGCAAATCTTTGTAATTTTAAAATAAAGCGGTCTTCACATTCAGATTTAACGAAATTATTCAGGTAATAATTATTAATTATTCCACGCCAGATGAGGAACATATTCTTTGAAGTCTTCTAATTTATTTAAAGGAATACATATATATACACAGCAATGATGTCTTCTGGAAATAAATGTTCGAGTACAAGTAAAAAACGTTGTTGATGGGCACTTCTGAATGTCATGACACTGTCAACATAACCTTTCATAGTGTCACGAGCTATATATAGCCCTATCAGCTTAAGAAGTAGTATCACACAATCTCTTGGAACTGACATTAGTCTATCTAAGGGTAGCTCAAAATTTCTGGTCGCAATTACGGAGAAAATTATTCTCCAAATACGACCAAGATTACTCTTGTTTCGTGCCATTCTTAGCAATATCTATTAACCTTCGTCACCATGTGGCGTCTTTATACGTCAATTGTGTACCCTCTTAATTTGTAAAAGCTGCAATTAACTGATGCGACTGTTGTTTAGCTTGTCAAAGAAGCTGCATTATTTAATGGAAGTCTTTCAAGATAATTTGTCTCGGAATAAAAGGATCGCGGATGGCCGTAGGCGATGTTTGTCTGCAAAATTTACACGGTCCTTTCTTGTACAGCACACCTGTGAAAATGAGATATCTTTCTCAATTAGCCAAGACGTTTAGCATGCATTTCGATTCCGGATTGTCACCCGCCCTATAATTTATTTTAAATTCCAGAAGAATTCATTAACTTCTTAAGACAAGTCTTTCCGCCCCAAACGAAAAACGAATATTTTTAAATATGAAGGAATTCTATTAGTATTATAGTAGTATGATTGAAAGATAACATTTTAGACTGTAGATGTTGATTTCTAGTTACTTCTTATTAAAAGTAATGTATGAAACATTATTTGGAATTTATTACAAAATTACAATCGTCTTTATACATGTAATAAGAGAATTATTGAATGTGACCTGTGTGTTTTTGTTGTGGATTAGAAGTAATACAGATAATTCACTACACGACAGCTGCTTGTGGACGCTACCGAGGAATTAGATTATTATTTGTTTTGATGTGTCCAGCTTTCGTTTTTATTGCTGCTAAAATATGATATATATATTGATGTGTTTATCATTCATTGACGTACCAACTATTGTTTAGAATATAATTTTTGGAAGTTTTTAAATGACTTCTCCAAAGCGCACAACAGTAATTCTCAGCATCTTCATTGATATCCTGCGACATTATTCAAACGGTTTGAGCCAGGGATCTTCCGGAAACTCGAAAGATTTTCGTGTATTGATAGTGTTTATGTAGAAATGTAGGAATCTTTTTCTAACTGTTCTATAACGATAGGCTAATATTTTGAAATCATGTAATGTGTTAATAATATACACACTATGTAAGATTGTTTTTGAAACATTTAGCATTTCTAAAAATGGCAGGTAATTAAAGATAAAATGTTTATTTAAACTTATGCTTAAAATACTAAACTTATGCTTAAAATACTAAACTTATGCTTAAAATACTAAACTTATGCTTAAAATAATAAACTTATGCTTTAAATACCTTTATTTGAAATTGTGCTTTTAATAACATTTAAATTAGTGAAAAACTATAAATATATCGGCTTCAATATTAATATCAAAGCAAAACAGATATAAAAAGCTTCGTATGGGGTCAAAAGTCGCATGGGTGAATTATGCGAAATAAACACTATCTGTTTAGGGGGAGATTAAAGAACATCTTTGCTCAATATCAGAGGGGTATTAATCAAAAACCAATATGAAATGCAATAATAGAAATATCAAATATTATACATTACAAGTCAATTATTTGTTTATATATAACATGTTCTTTTTATTGAACCACACTGCTATCAAATATGGTGGCGCCATGCAAAGACTCTGAAAAGCGAGAGTCATTGTGGTAGCACAGATGTTTAATTTTCAATTACCAATATCAAAAGATTTTTAACACAACGTATAACATGAATTTTATGAATGTGACCAATAAGAATAAGATATTTCTATATGAAATAAAACCCACAGTTGAACGCAATCTTGCATTTATAATGTTATTTACTGAATTGTCGAGCAATCTGAATGTACAACATACATAAAGGGATATAGACTCTCTGGATATTTAACTCAATTTCATTAAATGTCAAATGCCGGCTTTAAACAGTAATATTTTTTTTATAATGTAACGATTGACTTGACAATTAGGTAAAGTGAGTTTTATCATTCTACTTTAGCCAAGACATTTGACTTTTAAACACATACAAATACAAAAATACGGTTTGCAGTGAAAATAATTAAAACCAGCCCCCTTTAGAGCTCCGGTCGTCCGCAGAGCTTTATTCAAGTGTAATAAAATATTCTCTGCATGTCGATGTTAAGTTATTAAAAACATTATTTTGTTTTATATAAAAGTGGAATGGACAGGAGGGTACATCCATCCTTTCATAAAAGCTTCATTAGGGATACAAATTGATTTTACAACGGCAGCGAAAGCTTTGAATAGGTACCGAAACAAACAGAACGTAACAGATCTTCTCGTGTACATGCGGACAGGACCCGCTGCGGTGTTTATTGAAGTTTATGTTCAGTCATGAACCTTCGATGAAAATCCTGTCAAATTTAATCCTCAATTTATCATCTGTTCCCTATTTAAAATAAAATTAGAATTATATTTTAATTGATTTATCAACATCCATATGCAATTTGTGTCCCTTCATCTTTTAATTCATCGATGCGAGTCCTTTCCTCTGTAGGAAGCTACGCATCTAACGTTACACCAGCGTGGTACGTATTGTACAGACACAGCACTTGTAAATGATACGGTTATAATCATGTATCAAAACTTTGACAAAGCTATTATCACTCAAATCAAAATAATGCCGGGGATTATTTTTGATATTTATTCTGAACCTGAACTGCGCGGAGACGTTTCCGCCGTAGCGACTCACCGCCTGTATGCCATCTATCACTGTTGGAAGCACGACACAGTTAAAGTTTAGTTGACAAGTGTAACAATTGAATAGAATTATAGCATAATTGTGTTGGGTTACTTAATATGAAAAATGTACTGTATTCAAATTTAGGATAGTTTATTCCAATATAAGAAAAAGGTATATATGTTGTTCTTATATAAGTCGAAAATAAATCATTAAAACCTACTTTGGGGAAGAACTTTTCAATATTACAGTTTCATACATATTTACTTACGAAACTATCAACATTGTCAACTGTTCCCAGTTTTTATATTTAAACAACAATCCATTGTGACGATATAAAAAACGCGAATAATAGATAGAAGTTTCGTGTAGGTTTCCAACAATAAAATCGAAAAAGGTCTTTTAATTATTATATAATCGTGTATTTGGTATTTAATGAGACATCTGTAATTGTCGCACCGTTAGAAAAAATATATTTATTTAAAGCAAATGAATTACATTAATTTTATAAATAATATTTACGATAATAAATTTATAATAAGAAAGAAATCAGTTATTATTTGTATGTACAACAGCTGAAATAAACTATCTTTTAATTAACATTTATCACGCCAGTAATCCCGTGTTATTAGTGAAGAAAATGCTGTTTATTTAACTTTAAGATACAACAGCTATTAGAATTGAGCTTCGACTTTTGAGCAGAACTACCTAATTGCATGTGAAGCATCTTATCAAATGCTTGTTATTATAACAATGTCTTTGTTTAATGGATATTTCATTAAGTCAAGACGTTGTCATCTCGAAGTAGTTAGTGTTAAAATTCAGATCCGTTCAGAATTAGGGTTAATTTGCCAGAGAGTGACAGTGAAAGCATGCTAAAAACGGAACGATTTTCCGCACGCTAATGTTTTTCCGGAATGTGTTTCCTGAAATGTTTTTGTTCTTCTATGAATTAATGATCTAATTCTATATTTTTTCAATTAAGCCAATTCCACATGAACAAGAATGAAATAGACAACACGCAAACGATAACTTTCAGCATGAAATATAACATTATTGGACTAAATAAAGTGTAAAATAGGAGAAATTATAATCAATCATTTAATCAAATATTTAAACGCAATGCAATAAAATATCACCATATTTTTCAGTGAGTTTTAAGCAGTGACATAAAATGTTTTTTAACATGACCCCGAATGACAAAACAAAACGAAAATATGTTTGGTTTATATAATATCCATCAAAAAGGTGGTTTGTATTGCGGTAAGGTATAACATATATGATAGTCTTGTCCAATAGTTACTTAACCCCAAAACATTCAGAAAGTAAATTTAAACAAAGAATGCCTCAATACGCACTGCAGTTATCCTTCGAATGCAAACCTTAGTGTAATTTATTCTGTTAATTTGCATGCACAGTTGTCGAGCAAGTGTCAACTAAATTATTGTATATATGCATTACGTCAACGAACCTAACTAGGATTGTATTTTTTTGTTTTATTTCAAACAATATTAAACCCGCATACGCGGAAAAATTAAGTCCTATTTAGAGATCTGTATCAAAAAGATTTTGATAAATTTATAATCTTCCATAAGAAATAATAAACCACACGATCTTTATTTAAGAATCCTTAAAATAACGTGAGTTACCATCGTTCATCGTTTAGAACAATGGATTCACTTGTTTACAATTGTCACATAATTCAGATTGTAGAGAATCCTGTAGAGGTTGGATTGGTGTGTATTATTTTCTCTGCTGTTTTCACGACGTGGGTTTCGTTAAATAGGATTAGTGTCAGCACTGGTCAATACCCGATGTCAGGATAAGCATGCTGGGATAATAAGGTATTATGGGATACCTATGGTTTGGTAGCACTTCCGGCAAAGGCGTTATTGTAGTAATAAAATCATTTAAATATTGTTATGCTAAAACAAAAATAAATGCACGCGTATCAATATAATTTCTAATTGAAGAAACTATTGATTTCAATGGAAAGTATATGTTTGTATTTGGCGCGGAAACTGAAAATTGTATATACTTGGTATCTGATATAAAAATATTCATTTTATATTAAAACAAATACGAATGAAAATTTGATACTAAAAAAGTTCTTAGGTCTTGTAGTAACCTTTAAAAATCTAGTTGTCAGAGTAAGTTAAGAACCTGTTGCAAAATTAGCAAACACAAACAAGGGGAAGAAGTCGTCAGCCCCCACCAGGCTCTGCTACCCCTAACACTAATTCCTAGATCCTTGCCTGAATTTGTGAATTAAAACACACTTGGTAAAGACGACGTTTACAGGCACCACCCCTGCATTGTCAATGTGCTTTGAAAATCATCTGATGGAACTCTGGGTCTAAAGTCAGCGCTGTAGCCAATCGACTCGACTAAAAAATGTCTTGCCTAACGCAATCAATCCAGCCTGCACGTATGCCTGCTGTTAGTATAAGGCAACACTTTGCTTCCATCCTTTTCATTTTTAAAGATCGTAGGCACCACCCTGAGCAGCATACACGTTCAATACTGTATAAGCCACGCGCCGTGGCAATCGGAACCTCCTCGCCTTACCCTTATGGGGCTGTTGCACACACCGATTCGTCATTCAGCGAAATAAGTCGTACCAATTTCTTAAATCCAGACATCATTGTTGATACAGTAGTTGACGCTGGCAGCGCCATTGTTGTGAAAATCGTCTTAAGGTACCGGTGAGATTCGAACCCTCAAACTCTGGGTCTGAAGTCAACTCTTTACCAGATCGGGCTTTAGAATTACCTTACACAACCGATCAAGGCTGCATAAATACTTGCTATTACACAACAGCTGTTATGTTCTATTCAGTTTGATATTTTTATCATTTATTTTCAAGCTAAGTCGTTGAAAATTTAACGCATTATTGTACAGAGTAAACAGTTCATTTTTCGTTTAATCAGATGTTTATATGGAAAATGTTAATAGATTATATTTTTAGTTTGTAAATAAAAAAAGATACATGATTTCGTCATAGGTAAAAAAACTGTTAATGGCGTCTATTTCTGTTAAATTAACGATGTGTAATTATTTATATGTTAGAATTAGTATTGCTTTGTTAATGCTTTATGTATAATTAATTATTGATGATTGATGTATCGATATGTATGTTTAACTTTAATGTTACGGTATGAAAGGGTGAAACACCAACCTCGTTTTCTTTGTGCAGGTTCATCCCCGACTAGTTCCCTCCCTCCCCCACCCACAGCTGATAAACAAGGTTATCAGTTTCTCAGAGCTGATGATCGGTGTATAATCAACACCAATGCAATCAATTGTAAAACAACAGAACACATTTTCATTACATTTTTATCTTCATATGCGCGTTAATTTGGTGTTTAAATGTATTTTGTCTTCCTTTGATATTGTATGAAGACTTAATAATGATCTTGTTTTACTATCAAAACATCAACACTATACTGCACTATACCTCAGTGGTCGAGTGGTTAAGGTAGCAAGTCATCTACAATTGAATTTTTGACATTTGAACACTGAAGTAGATGGTTTGAGTCTCACTGAGGGCAGGCTTTCCTAGACCTCAACCTTAACACACTGAGGGCAGGCTTTCCTAGACCTCAACCTTAACACACTGAGGGAGGCTTTCCTAGACCTCAACCTTAACACACTGAGGGAGGCTTTCCTAGACCTCAACCTTAACACACTGAGGGCAGGCTTTCCTAGACCTCAACCTTAACACACTGAGGGCAGGCTTTCCTAGACCTCAACCTTAACACACTGAGGGCAGGCTTTCCTAGACCTCAACCTTAACACACTGAGGGCAGGCTTTCCTAGACCTCAACCTTAACACACTGAGGGCAGGCTTTCCTAGACCTCAACCTTAACACACTGAGGGCAGGCTTTCCTAGACCTCAACCTTAACACACTGAGGGCAGGCTTTCCTAGACCTCAACCTTAACACACTGAGGGCAGGCTTTCCTAGACCTCAACCTTAACACACTGAGGGCAGGCTTTCCTAGACCTCAACCTTAACACACAAGGATTGCCAGATTTTGTGTCTAAGGTCGGCGGTTTCACCAAATAATCCAAACTAACTTCCTAATTAGAAAACTTTACGCCATGATATCTCGCTGACAAATTGTTGGAAATGGCGTTTAACCCTATTCATACATATAATCCATATAAGGTTTTTTTTAGGTACGACAGATCCTTACAATTAATAATAAAAAAAAATTTATTAAGCAAAGTAGGACTCAGTTATAGTATTTGCAATATATGGTTATTGTAAACTCAATATGTGTAAGAAAATAACAGACAAAACGCCATAACCGGCAAGTTCTGTAGCAGTTCTTTGTTTTAGCGTATGTTCTACGCAAGTAAAATGACAACGAACCTTACCGTGTAAAATGTCAAATTAGCGCCTAAGAAAACTCCTTCAAAGGTGCGATGAGTTTATCAGTGTTCACTAGCCCACTAACCCAATGTAAATTTTCCATCATACGCAATAGTATATGGAATTGTTTGTCCTTTTGATACATTCGTCATAGGATGTGCTGACGAAGGTACATATACAACAATCATTCTAAGGTGAAACAAACGATGACAGTGCAACAGTAGGCTTGTCTGTGTACTAATATGGAACAACGTTTGAACGCCGACAATATGACAACAACACATCTATCAATTGTAACGATAGTAGATACATAGTATCTAATATTTGCGACAGTAGGTAAAGAGTATCGAATAATTGTTTGTGCTCTATATGAACACGAGTTGAATTACTAACTTTTGTCCTACAAATTAATTCGAATTTTCCCTCTAGATATATGTTCAAGTAGTCCAGTAGTTTATCCTGAATCGTACATAAATGAATTTTTGGCACCAAGAATAATTCTATAAAAAAATGTTTTATTGTTGAAAATCAAACTTTTGCAGTCCTTTATTGAACAGGACTGCATGCATATGCACGGACAAGGCGACAAAAAGTTTGCAATGGCAACAAGTCTGCATGCAGTTTCACAGCAGAATTATGTACACAAGTTGTTAATTTCCTTTCTACATATGAATTAATAAAATTGAAAACAGTACACTGATGGGAGACATACTAGGATCAATGATATTTAGGGGATTTGAATTCGGATTCTATATCGAAATCACTAGCACTACAGCCCTGAATGGTAAGTAGTATACATTACTCATAAAGATATCTTGATTGTTTGTTTGAATGATGTTTAACTCCATTTTCAGCAATTTTTCAGCTATATCATGGCGTCCAATTTTTATTGGGGGAAGAAGCCGGAAAACCCGTAGAACCCACCCCCCCCACCTGCACTAGGAAAACTGGCAATCCTTGTCAATTAAGATTGGAGTAGAGTACACCCTGCCCGCAGTGAGAATTGAACCCGCAATCTCAGTGTTGACAGACCAAGTGATCAATATCAGACGAACTACCTTAACCACTCGGCCACCGAGGCCCAGCAAAAAAATATGGAGTACGATATCTCAAGTTTTCTTTATGCAATTATGTAATTTAAACAGGTACAAGTACCACTTATATATAGAATCCGTCTTTGGGTTAACAAAATTAAATTTGAACCAGTTCATTTGATACTGTAAAAAATGACATGTTGTTAGAGCTAATATATCAGATATATCAATAAAAATGGCTTTTCATATATTACATTAAATGAAATGTTTTTGAATTGAAGACAGCAGTGCACCGATTTCTATTTCGATGTGATACGCTGATTAACTAGAAGCAATGTTTAATTGTCTAGGACCAAAAATGATAAAGTTTACACAGCACACATGAGAAAAACACCATATATATAGGACTTTCTATTCATAAATAGATCCAGCAATCTAAAGTCTCTTATTTTGAAATGGTATATGTACAATACGTTGAATATATATTGGTGTATGATTCAAGTATATAAATCTATCAGTATACGTATATGGAATTTGCACCTATATAATTGATCAGCGTCAACAATAAAACTGATTTTGCCAGACTCCAAACTTAATTGACAAGATCCCCATTTCCCTGTCATGGTTAGGGGTTTCCTTCGTGTACTCTTAATTTCTACCCAAATACAACTTTACGCTTTGATGATATAACTGAAAACTTACTAAACCTGGCGTAAAGCATTTAAACAAACAACCAAAACCCCAATAAATAACATAAACGAAGAAAACATGACAAACCTTAGTGTGCCCGATGTGAACGTTTCATGCAATTCAGTACAAAAAATATGGCAATTCATATAAAGTAGTTTTCAGTCATTTAAATCTTGTACTTAAAATCAACATTTAAATATTCTACGTCCAACAGTTTAGAAATCGTGCATGGTATTTTGCATTTTTTTTTAAGAACACTGTATTCCAAATCAACAAGCTTTGAATTGTACAACATGTTATATTAGCACCTTCTGAATCTCATAGGGTGTTGCTAAATTTTCCTTGTTTACAATATTAACCTTAAGAAAATTTCCAAAGACTTTTCCATTATACGCTACGGGAGATGTTTATTTTCATGAAACATTCGTCATCAGTAATAATAAACCAAAACAGGATGATAAAGCAGTTGGTGTTCACACCTACATCACAGTTAAATATCGTGAAAATATCGCGATAATATAATAAATCCTACTGACATTTATTTTCTTTGTATGCAAGTTTTTCCAGTCCTTATATAGTCATGTTCATATACGGCATTCTTCTGTACAGACACAACTGTACTTATAATATAATATATTTTTATCTTATCAATGTCGTTTTCGTACTATCTGTGTTTCAAAAAATAATCGAGAGCTCTTCCTTATATTTTTTTTTCGATTTTCTTATTTACAATAATTTATATCAGAAGGTTTCTCAAGGTGAAGGGCAACAACACATCTCCACCCCTCCTCAAACTCCTATGATACCTAATATTTGCCTGTGGTGGCTGGCTATGTATTAGTAAATACTGTTGTTAGAAAATCAAACGATTTTACGAAACATTATCGATTGTTTTAATTGTTGTAATAATATACATGTATAAACTATTTATGGTCATATGGTTTTTTGTGTTTTTAAAGACCTGACAGGTCCTCGTTTTGTTTACTACCGTTGGTTGCGTTTTGTTTAACCCGGAAACAACCTGCTTCAGTTGCAATCAAAAATATATTTGTGGCTACATGTAATTATTTTCACGAACATATACAGCGGATTCAGGCGGGGGCGCACCCGGCGCCCCTACCTCAGAAAAAAAGTTCAAGAAAGATAGAGAAAGACCCACAAAAAACTCACGTCGAACGGGGAGTAATTAGAAGCTATCTATTCAAAGCTTCTGGGGGGGGGGGGGAACTGGACATATATATTTTTTTATCTTCTTGAACTTTAAAAGGTAAGAAGAATTTATCATAGTAACACGACTTTTGTATAGCACTTTTGATGAATGAAGTTATCGGACGAGCTGCTGTTACACGCTGTATCGAAATCAATACTGATAAGTCTTTGCTTGGTATATTTTTGTGTATTCAGGCGAAACATAATAGTTAATTCCCACATTAAATTATTTTTTGTCTCTATTAAATTCAAATAATTTTACCTTTGTCTCTATTAAATTCAAATAATTTTACCCAGACATTTATAGTCATTTGCTTCATGTGTTTTCCCATTTTATATTTTTTTCTGAAGATAGTCTTGTAGTTTAATTATAACTGTGTATTCAAGTTAACAAAAGAAAACTTTTAAAAAAATCTACAGATTAAAAATATATCATGGTTATATTGAATTCGGTCGGTCCGTCTTGTAGACGAGATTTGTCCGCGCTATTTCTCGTCTACATTTAACATTGGTCGGATTTTTAATTAGCTTCACAGCGTAACCAAACCTCGGTATCTGCGTTTCATTGGCGGCATTTATCTGGAGTATTTATCACCTTCATTGATATGTCTGATGTAGATAATAACTTAGATATTAAAACATTAAGTTTACTTGGGATTCATTCCGTCCGACCAAGGGCATTAGGTTGTCGGTGTAGGGCTTAAAAAAACTACCCCAATTCAAGGGATTGATTCACATTGAAATACATGTTGAACTATGGAAAGCCTGACAGCTGATAGATAAGTTAACAAACAAAAACTAAGTTCGCAGGCAAAAAATTCCACTGGAAAAATAGAATAGACTGGTCTGCAGAACATTTAGACTGCCATTGAAATATATGCTTAAGGTTGCTAAACGTCCCAATCAAGTGAACGCACATTAGCAAAAATGCAGAAGAAAACAAATTGCTTGCCAAACAAGAATTGGCATTAGCCAAAATGTACAATGTTTGTAACGTCAAGTTTGCTGGTCACCAAACATAGGAGAAATACACAAACATTGTCTTGTCTACGCACACGAAAGAAAATGACATATAGCGTCCTTTGTTGGTTCGTGTCTATTATTGCTATTTACGTTTTTATAAATTCGTGAAATTAGATGACCAGATATGACTAGGCAAAGTTTTGAACCTAATTCCCACGGAAAGTTTATACCATTGATAATCTCTAAATGAAATATTTCACAATAAGTTGTATAATTTATATTTTGTAAAACTGTTTTAAAATGTTGACGTCATGTTATAACACAGTGGCAAAAAGAAATTAAGTCTGGTGAAAATTTCTGAAATGAATAGAAGTATAGTTATGGCAACAATAAACCGCTTGCTTTCAAGTACGAGACTATTGCTGGCTATGAAGTACGAGACTTCTATGTATGACGCAAGACGTTTATCACCAGCACGTTGGCTGTCCTCACGTTAATTATCAAGTTCTATAAACAATGCTGGATGTTTTGACACATTAACCATCTAACCTTGATCATTGGAAATTTACAAACACATGCCTGTTTTGTTTATGTTATTTCTGTCAGATAAATTCCATGACGGTGCTACATTGCTGTCAATATTCCTGTTAAAGTGGCAAACAGGGCGGGCCTACATAATCCCAAAACCAACGACGAAAGACTGATAATTGTTTGGATATTTGCTTTACGTCCATCGAGCAGTTACATTCAGGACGAGAAAACATTTTGAATGCCACTGGAAAAGTTTGGGGTATGGGGTAGGGGCGAAAGAACGAGCCTTTCCTAGTTTCTACTCTTAACGACATCTACAAAAGTTGTACAGAAATCGTTGAAAGCTGCGTTAAACACCATTCAAATAAACAAAAAGGCAACGTTGCAACGATTTCATTAAAAAATAAAACACATTAAATGCGATATCACTTAACATCTATTTCTGACACGCCTTTAAAATGCGGTTAAAATTCTTTGAAAGAATGCAAGTATTCAACATGGTAAAATCGACCAATTTGTGTATAATATTGTTTGTTTGTTTATTTGATGTTAAACGCCACTTTTAACAATTTTTCAGCTCTATCAAGGCGTCCAGTTTTTATTGGGGGAGTAAGCCGGAGTACCCGGAGAAACCCCCACTTTCGGTAGGAAAACTGGCAATCATTATCAATTAAGATTAGAGTCGAGTACACACTGCCCGCAGTGAGAATTGAACCCGCAACCTCAGTGTTGACAGACCACGTGATCAATAGTAGACGAAACAATTGGCCACCGAGTATATAATAATATATATAATAATATGCATATAAAGGTATATTTCAGTTTGCGTCTGTTGTTTCGACGCAGCCCAATATCTAATATACTTTTTCTTCTACATCACATTGTCCTATACTTGCCCTGTACCATTCTTGTTAATAAAAAAATACCACACATATATATATATACCTTTTTGAGAGTTCAAGCGTTCGAGAAATCTTTCCAATTTTCGGTACTTTAACGCATCAATAAAACTTTTATGCCATATTTATACATGTAATAGGTCAACTCACTCGAAAAGATAAAACATAAAAAGAATCAAACCATTTATAGTAAAAACATGTATATATTCCCATAAAAAATTACGAAAGGGTACATCAGTTACATTTTAGTAAAATGATTAAAAACCATAGCAAATTAAATATTTCTCTCGGAGATCAGTCTTCTGCATATACTCTTTACGATTATGAGCATATAAATCTCGTGTGTTACAAAAAAGATTTTACTGCAACCACAAATATTGGGTCCCATAAGTAATTTTATCGCAAAGTTGGCGTAGGACAGAGTGTCATTTCATATAAAGTCGTACATCTTTTACAAACTGTGCAACTTACTATTTTTTTGTGAAACAGTGGCCTGGAGATGTGCATTATGTTGACCTGAAGATTCAGCAATAAAACAATGGAAATCGAAACGTATTTTGTGTATAGCTAGCGATACCACGAATTGTGGCCCAATATTAAGAAATAGGAATACGGTTTGATTGATCGACTGGATGTTTGCTATAGGTCCAGTGCGCAGTATTTCAGCTTTATTCAGGACGAGAACAAGTTAACAAACAATAAATCAACTGGAAAAGGTGTGGAATTGGGCATAGGGAACACCATTTTGACTGCCACTGGAAAGTATGAAGTATTCAGTAAGGGCGGATAGCCTTTTGTAGCGATTCCAATGATCCTTCTCTTTTTCGAAATGTATATATTTAAAAGTTGTTTTTAGCGTGTAAGGACTGTGGCACACTCCAAACACGTCTCCGACTACGGTCCGCGGCCAGGCTTTCTGTATTATGACCTGACAAACCCCAACGAGAGAGTCTTAACTACCCGACACCCGTGGACGCGCGCTACCGGAACCCCCCCCCCCACCCACCCACCCAACCCCAGTATGATCCGGAGAGAAATATGGTATGAAAAATTTAATTATGAGAATAACGTATCTTATAAGTACCGTTGCGTCTTCTTACGAAAATGTCCCCTAAAACATGTCTGCAGAAGTACAGGAAACATTTTTATACATAGGAAAGTTACCAAAGGTTGGTAGGATATATTGAATAATCATAATATTCCAAACCGATCGTCAACTCGATGGAGGTTTGTGAACACTTTGTTTTAGTTTTGTCTTGCTGATGAAGAATGTTTCGTGGGAGTAAACAACCCCCTTAGCGTAATGAAAAAGTCTTTGGAAATTTCTTAAGGTTAATATTGTAAACAAGGAAAATTTAGCACACCTTGTAGGTTTCAGAAGGTGCTAATATAACACTGTTATACAACTCAAAGATTGTTTATTGGGAAAAGTGCTCTTTAAGACAAAATATCATGCACAAAATTCTTTAATATAGGGAATTATTTTTTGCAGCATACATGTATCAACTGTGTTTTTTTTCAGTCAATATATAAGGTCAATCACTTTCTTAACATAAAAACAAAAGAATTGAAGTATTTTAGAGATACACTGTATTAATCTATCGTCTTGTGATAACTTTTTTTAGGGTACATAAACATATATTTTTGTTAGATTGAGTATTATGCCACTTTTAGTATGTTTTCAGCTATATCCTGGTATTTAGTTTTATATTCGGCAGTATGCTCGAAGTACTTGATGAAAAAACCCGATTTTCGGCAGGAAAACAAGCAATCTTTTATTTCAGGTGGTAGTCAGTTTCAAGAAAATGATCAAAATAGTGTTTGTTTGTTTGTTTGATTGGTGTTTAGCTCCACTTTCATCTATATCGTCCTGTTTTTATTGGGGGAGGAAGCCGGAGTATCCGAAATAAAATAAAACTGACCTTCAGTAGGAAAACACGCAATCCTTTTCAAAAGACCAAAATAAATAACTCAACTGCTGGTGGTATCTTAAGTTGTAATTATATCCCTTTGTAATAAATTTGAATAAAAAAACCAAATCTGTACGTACGGGTTCATCATCAGTTCCCGCATTAGCGACACATACACAGTAAATGTCATATTAGCACCTTCGTGAATGGTGTGATAGCTGTTTACTAACCTACTTACCCAATAAAATGCAGTTATTTTCCATCATTTACTAAGGAATAAAAACTTATTTTTGTTTGATGTGCGTCATCAGAGTATATATGACATCAATGAAATTTTGAAGAAAATAAATCACCTGTCGATGATAATGTCACAAACAATTCTTGATGTTTTAAATACAATTGGTAAAACATAATCCGACCAACAAGAGAACACAACGAAAATAACAACGAACAAGCAGAAATTTAAACAAACATTTATAGTGCTCTTGAATCATTGAAAACACGCGTGTTGGTTTATCTTTTTTGTTGTTGTTATGTCAAGTTTGATTTGCAAAACAATCATAATACACGTATTACTGGAGACCAAAAGAAGGTCTCTAATTCGCCACCTTGGGACGAGATGGGCAGCTCTGTTGGTGGAGCACTTGGAACCCCTCCAGTATGGTCCTAGCAGATAAATTTCTTACACCGGTTTTCTATGGCGTTTATTTCAGCGTCAGTATATTTTTAAAAAAATGTCGTTTGGTGATTGTTCGTTTCAGGAAAATCATTTGCTAATGTGTTAAACGATTCGTCGTTGAATGCTCAAGAGACTTTTCCCGTTTCTAAGCATCATCCATATATTGTTTTTATGTCAAGTCAGAATCCTACATACTTGCTTATTTCGTTACCGATTTCGGAAATTTTGTAAAAAGATGTACAGCATACAGAAAAACAATGAGGGCAAAACTCCCACCACCATCAGTAAATGATACCTAATATCTGTCCACCCACCGATCTTCTACCTTGACCTGGTGACCAAATATGCCGCCAAAGCCTACACATTTGTGGCAACAAAATGTGCAGGGGTGACAAAATGTGCTGTCTGTGCAAGAATGAATATATTTAGTCGTCAGCAACAAAATATGCAATAACAACCAAATGTGCCGTAACTTGGGTCTACTTTTTTATTTATACTTGTTGTAGACATATGTGGACCAATCAGTTCTCTGCTTGTATTTCTTGTGTTATAGACCTATGTGGACCAACCAATTCTCTGCTTATATTCCTTGTGTTGTAGTAAATTAAACGAACAAAAATAATAAATATCTGTATAATTTACCTGTCATTACGATTACTGGTTCCCACGATAGATGTGAAGACCATTAATTTTTAAATATTCATCCGAAATGAACATTAGAAAAAAACTTCCAATTGGATCTACTTACTGTAGATATCCAACAGTGAAATAAACAAATTAACGCATGAAAATTCCTGAAATAAGACCCAACGTCTATGATACTACACTGAATCAAATAATTAAATAATTAAAGAAAAACTGTCACACGTTTAATGATGAAAATGGGCGAAAACTTGTGAATAACAAGACATCATTAGACCAACGTTCACCCCATGAACCGTGTTCGATATGTCACATGCCAAATTATGCCGCCTCAAATATGTAAACCATGTTAACTATACAAATAGTATTGTACTCTTCATAATAAACCTTTAAATTTAACAAGATCCATCAAAACGTTTTAAAAATTGTTGTTACCATTTGAGTACTTTTCATATCCCAAAGCGATCACCACAGGTGGTGCGAAACACCCACCAAGGCAAGCCGTTCTAGCAAGTATGACGCATACGAGATTTTATAAAAACTCAAACATAATTACATGTTTTGCTACGATTTTGAAGATTGCTTATTTCTTTTAATGACAAAAAGTACTCGAAAAATATTTCTGTTAAAATATTATCAAACCAATATTGATTGATGTTTAACGCCTAGTGTGCAATATTTCACCTATACTCAGGACGAGAATAAGTTAATAAACAATGAATCGATTAACATATATCAACAAATGAACGGTATGGGTCAGTATAATTTTCAAATGTACACTACAGCTACTTTCATATAAGTTAAAGTGAGACTAACGACGAAATCTAATTAGTATAACGATTGTTGTTGTTTAACTCGGACAGTCTATTATTATGGTTACGGGATAAATTGTCAATATCGACAGTTGTTGGCACCATTTTCGTAAAACATCTTAAATTTGAAGATTTTCTCATCTTATCCTCAAATAAAATACTGACTAATCAGATTGCTTGAAAATTTTAATCGTAGGACTTCATACCGGAAACTTTTAAAAACAAGATGAGAAAGTTTTTTTGTTAAAATTAAAAATGAACGTTTTAAAGTGAGTTACATTTGAAAATGTTGGAATTTTCTCTTTCGATTAGCAACATTACTTGAAATTTTCGGGGCCTCGGTGGCCTAGTGGTTAAGGTAGATCGTCTACTATTTATCACCTGGTCTGTCAACACTGCGATTTCTGGATGCATGGTGTACTTGACTCCAATCTTAATTGACAATGATTGCCAGTTTTCCTACTGCAGGTCGGGGTACTCCGGCTTTCTCCCACAATATAAACTGGACGCCATGATATATAAGAAAAATTGCTAATAGTGGCGTTAAAAACACCATTCAAACAATAAACAAATTTAAAAGTTTCATCATCTTAAGTCACAGTAGCAGTAGCAGGAGTTGTTCTTAACAATTTTGCAAACTGATTTGGCAAAAGGCATAAGTACTAAATAATTCCGTAGGAACGGTCCGAATATTTTTCTATCAGGAAAACTAATAGACAGTCATCGATCTAGGATAAACTTTATTTAAATTAACATTAATTGATTTAATTAACGGGTTATGCAGTGGTTAAACTGGTGCAAACGCCATTAAACCGACTTCAAATATGGTTACAACGTTTAAAGGACGGCATTTCGTGGAGAATCGGTTAGCATATTTATTTTCTGTAGTGCAGGCGATCTTGAGGTTTAGGCTTTCGCTGATAAATTAGACGTATCGTCTGGGACCGTACTTGTAGGGTTTCCAGTGCTCGACCTACAGAGCTTCCCAGCGCGTCCCCAGGTGGTGGAAAGCGAAGACCCTCTCATTGGGAGAGTTTTCAGGACAAAAAACGGAAAGCCTGGTCGCGGAACGTAGTAAGTGACATGTTTGAGTGTGCCACGGACCTTGCACAATGAAGACCCAATTTTTAGATTTAAAAAAACAGTCAGCTCACTGTAGCCGCTACAACTGCCTAATTTTCCGAACCTACCCAATAGTGCAGTCGAACTTTTGTAAATGGCTCATCCCATTTACCGTTGATGTACTGTATATTAACTTTTCCTCGTATTCAATATAGCTGAAATACTACTCGCTGTACGTTAATGAATCAATCAATTAATCAATCAGACATATTGTATTGTTGGTCTTCTCCTCACCCTCCAACAAATGGATTCCAATGCACCACGTGATAGTCAAATACTTGAGCTCTGATTCGTCTGAGAAAAATGTATAATTGATTAAGTTGTTAGTCGCCGTTGGTCAAAGGAGGATAAAGAGTGATCTTTATTTGTTTATTTAACGCTTTTCTGATTGTTTCAGTTATTAACTGAACATGAAACAATGAAGAAAATTATGAACGGAATCTTAATAAACAAACAAATATCTTAGCATGAAATCTATAAATATCGCCCTATAGATAAGATATAAATCATAGCATTTAACCTACTTCCTTTACAATTAAAAATTAGAATTCATGTTTATTTACGAACTAAAAACCAATTATTTAAGATTTTTAATAAATTGACATATTATTAAACAGTTCAATTTTATATTTGACTGATTGATTGCACAATTGATCTTTAACATTACTTAATGTTGTTTTTGAAGACTGTTTGTTAAATCCCCGTTAAAAGGAAGCTTATTGGTACAAAACAGGATAAATAAAGCACTTCCGTTTATTTCATACAATTGCATTTTATTTGTTATTATATATATCGATTCATTTTTGCAGTAAAGTCAAGAAATTAGTAAACTCGGATCAGTAGAGTTTTAATTAGATTTTCATCAACTGTTACTATAAATAATTGACAAGATTTGAATCTAATATAAAATTTAGAATTTATTTGTTTATACATTAATAGATGATTATCTTGTGTAAATACATCTGAAGTGGTTCGTTTCGATATTGGCATATGGTTGTACTGTCAAGGTTTGACACCTGAGCAACAACAAACATATCTGCTTTTTGTACTTCTTGTCTTTGTGGTACATATTATACATGTATATTCCAAAGACTTTCCGAAGTGTGTCTTGCTATGTTTTGGGTCTACAAAAAAAATGGTGGGGGGGGGGGGGGGCAGGCTGGAAGAAAGCTTGCAAGAAATGCTGGTATTTTTGTCTTACTCTTTTACTTAGATAACCAGTTAAGTTGCTGTGTTAGTATAACAATTTGTGTACTCGTACAAATCGTTGTTAATGAAAATTGAAATCCAACGAGAAACATTTATTTTATGTGTATTTTTCTGGGAGCTGGGAATATAATGGGAGAGTTTCCAGTCGTCGACCCACAGTACTCCCCAGAGCGTCCCAAGGGGATTAACGTGTTTAGTAATTGCAACCCAAGGAAAACGATAAAGACCTCTTTGTTGATTTCGAAAAAGAGTAGAATAAAGTAGTCGCTAAAACGGCCTAAATAATATGACTCTACAAATTAATTCAGCCTTTTCAATGTCGGTCAAAATTGTTTCCCCTTTGCCCGTTGCTTTATTGTTTGTCTTAAATATAGCTAAACTATTGCTCACTATAGACATTCTGGGAGGATAGGGTAACAGACTTGATTATAATATATTGTGGGTTAATATCATATGTTCCATTTAGGTAAGTGATCAAACAAAACCTAGCTAATCTCGTACTTGGTCAAGTTACAATATTATATCATTCATTTTTGATATAACTATATCTGGTTGGAAGTTGTCAACACGGTCAAATTTCACGCACGTGAATATCACGTGAAAATATTTACCTGAAATAATTAACCTGTGAACATAAATATTGCATTAGGTTAATTCACCTACATATATATACAATTAATTAAACTTTTGAATTAATCTTTAAATCTCATGATATTTATTCTTTCTTTTTTCCCTTAAAGCCACGTTCTGCAATTTTTTAGCTATATCATGGCGTCCAGTTTTTATTGGGAGAGTAAACCGGAGTACCAGGAGAAAGCCGCTGACCTTCAGTAAGAAAACTGGCAAGCCTTGTCAGTAAAGATTGGAGTCGAGCACAGCATGCATGCCCGCAGTGAGACTCGAACCCGCAACCAAAGACTTAATATGTGATCAATAAGCGTGTGATGTTCCTGTAACGCCTAAATTCAGGTGAAGGCGTACTTGTCTGTTGAGCAAATCTTAAATAAAGGTATTAAACTGTCCAGTCTGTCGTACAAATAAAACCGGTAGAATATACAGGCTGAAAGTGACATTAAAGACCAAAATCAATCAATAGTGCATGTTTTTTATGCTTGTCAGAATTGAGAAAAACTCCAGGAAACATAGTAGAATACATAATTGTGGTTCATTACGGACATTTGTTTTGGGTTTATGAACTGCCGTTATTTTGATAATTTTATAAATTTTAACTAAATGAAAACTTAACAGCAGTTATTAATGTCCTTGTTTTCCTTGTATTTTCCGCATACATGTAAATACATGTTTTTGTACTTTCTCTCACACTTGCCGGTAAACGCACATTAATCCATGGGCATAAGTGTTATAAACACTGCACTAAACGATTCTGAATTCCAACACACATGATTAATGTGACCGAGGACAATTAATTCTCCCTAAAACAGGAAATAGAACATTTCAAACCGCCTGGAATAACAATCGACCACTAATATGATATATCTTTTAGTGAACCGACTAACAACCCTTTACGCCCTGGAAAACATTTCCTTACCTTCTTAACACTGGTTTTTACATTAAAATTTCAAGCAGAAGAGGAAACTACAGTCATCAAAGAGAATTTAGCGGATGGATATGATGATTTATTTGATAATGATTTTGTCGAATTGAAACAGATTAATAACCTTGCAATGTGCATCTGGATGGGTAAAAAGCAAATATTATTTCAAACCCATAATAGCAATAATAATGATATTTAATGGAGTTTCATTTCTGTTTAGATCATCATCATCATGCAACTAATTAAAACGCACTTTAGACCATGAAATATCTTTTCGATGCGACCTCTACTGTGACTTTTTCGACAATTATCAATCAGAAATGTAACTAGGTACAAAAGATTTCTTAATCACGTGCTGTGTACGCTCTGTGCTTTTGCCTACAACCACAGCACGATTAGATTCCTAAAAGATTTAACCGAACTTGAAACTTAAGGTAAAACACTTTTGAGCTACAAAAGATATTTATGTTTCGATTATTTTATTTGCTGATCTGTTACACGGGATAAGAATACTATTCGATACATTTCTGTAAAATGTCATTAATCACAATCAAATCAATCTTAGTGCGGCATTACTGTAATATTTTATCTCCTGTATATCCCTTGCTAAGGACGCAATGAACTGTGTAAATTTTAATATATATTATCTAACTTATTTCTATGGTCAATATTATCAAAGAAAGCAATGATAAGTTCTTAAAGACTTAAATAATTTTGTGTGCATATTTTCGTAATACTTAAATATTTAAAAACTACATACATCTGTAGGTTTTACACACAAAATCTTCTCAAAAGCTTTTGCATTCTCTGTACAGAGTGCGTGTAACCTTCACATGGATCGTCCCCCTTTTTGTATTTTGTCGGTCGGTTGGACTTTGGACTTTCCGTACTTGTCCACCTTGTGCTTAAAGTTGTTTTTGATCAATCACATACTTGAATAAGTAACCCGTGATAGCTTTAAGGACTGAAGTATTTACATATCCGACTATTCATAGATTAAACAATAAGAAAAACTAGACCGGGTGTACACTTCTAAACGCAGTTAGTTATTTTAGTCAAAAAGATGATACTGCAAATTTGAGATGAAATGGCAGAAAAACTTTACTTTTATAATTCGGATTTACTTACGGATATTATTGCGGTTATTGCAGTTATCACAATAATGATATATTGTTTTATATAGATTACAAAAACCATCTAAATACAAAATACTTATTTCAATCTTCATAAATATACATTTTTTTTATTAAAGTTATTGTGCTATATTTTGAATTAGACGGTTTTAATGATATTATGCACACTTTAAATAGCTCTGTATTTCTGATCATTTTTGTTCGATTTTTTAAGGAAATGTCAAGAAAAATAAGACAATCAAGATTAATTACGTCCTTTTGACATTAAATGGCACGACAAAACAAGATCTCTTTACTTATGAATTATATATTACGCCATTGTAATCAATGTAACAAAATCTCGCGATAATTGTACGAGAACAATAGACAAGTCATAAAATTATCGGATTATTTTCTTTAGTAATTGATCCTTTCCAGCGATTTTTTTCTTTTCCACAGCTTTCCTCAGCTGGAAGATGTCATCAACAGAAGAATATGACTTAATACACTGATTATATTCCGTGACAAGTGGGGGACCACCGCTATAATCGTTATTATAAGCCGTGTTTTGTCAGAGTCTTGCTGCGTTCCTTGCTGTGCTTTTCGGTATTTAAGCTATATTTGACGTTCAGATAATGGCGGAAGAAGAATCGCGAGACAAAATTGAGTGATTCGCACAATTCGTAATTTATGAATACTGTCCAATTAACTGAAAAATAACAATATGTGTCATTGAATTACATTTCAAAAGTTTGTTTTCTTTTTGTGAAACTGACATGCCCGTGCATGTCAAAACATACTAGACAAATAAACATCGAGGACCTACAAGACCGCACTGTGTGCATAGTCTTAATATCCCTATTTTTTGCCAAAAAAAACCGAAAAAAGCCAAGAAAAAAAATGTCTTGAGCGAAAACAAATAGCTCGTATCGCTCAGAGCTGCTGTAGCAAGAATATTTTTCTTTGCTTTTTATCTATCAAAATGAAATGAAAATACTATGAAATATAAATGGGTTATTTCCTTTTAAACATAAAATGTTCGTCATTTTCCAAATCAATCAATTCATGCATTTTTAACATTTTTGTCAACTAAAACATATTTTAAACTGGTTTTCTTCTCACATAGGGAAGATTTAAGGTCCGTTTATTGTATCGAAGGTAAACGTGAATTTTACCAACCGGACTAACGTATACATTATTATATTGGTTGTTTGAGATAAATAAACCTTTTTCAATAGTCTCGCAAAATAGCCATTTTTACCTTGCGTGTTTATTCTGATTTCAATCTTGAAATTTTTGTTAAATTCATCAGCGTTTGGAAACAATAAAACAGTTTGGAGAATTCGTTGCGGCCATGCTTTTCGTATGATACATGAAAACCCACCATCGAGAGTGAATCACCCATCATGGGATGCGCTGGATAAATCTCTAGATGGAGCCGTGATCATTTGGTGCTGCATTAAATGTTATTGTCTTTTCTTTTCTGCGTTTTTCTGTCCGACAACACCCTCAAGTCATATAAAACTATTTCTCACACGTTTGTACAACAAACGTAACAAACGTGTCTTCTCTTTTGTGCCCTTTGAATGCTATTTAATTGATAGGATAGATGTTCATATTATATTCGTAACACCCAAGATGTTGATAAATATATTTAATGACGTCGAGTTTGTATTGAAAGTAGAATTAAATATCGTAACTGAAATAGAGAAAATGTAATTTATTAAAATTTATTGCTGTTGTCAACGAATACGAATTGCATAGGTTTTACATTTCACAAAGATGTAGTATATACATAGAGTGTTATACTTATCAGAAAAAAAGACCACACATATTTTTCAGTGTTTAAAATTTGTGGGTTTTTTTTGTTTGATGTGTAGGCTTTCAATCTAAACGTATATACATTTATGCAGGTTTATCAATGGGAAAGGGAAGAATGAAAACATATACTCATATAATTAAACTATGATCCTTAAGATTATTTAACAGTTATATAAAAAGTTCATGAACAAATGAAGTCGAGTTACTTCCTCTGTAAATCCTTTATATTTATAGAAAGCCTCCAGGGCATAAGAAAATGGCTGTCCTGCAGAAATGTCCGTGACCTTATGAGCCTTTTTGCTGTGTACGACCTGCCTCCTTGGCTTCTGTATTACAAACCAAAGACCGATCGGCACGGAGTTTTCCGATTTATGTGTTATATTGTAAAATGGTGGTCAGGAGGAGTAGACTTGTAGGCTGAGCGTCAGAATTATTCCTGTAGTTGAAGAGTGAATCGGTTTATTTGTAGCAAAGACTTCTATTGTCGGAGTCAGAGTATGTGTCATACAATGTTTTTTACATCAGTGAAAGCACAAGGCCATAGTCCCAATTTACTCCTTAAAGCAATTTACCGGAACTCGCTGAGAATGAATTTTTCTGGTAGTGACATAAATATAAGGCTCCCTGGAAAATCAACCATAAATCAACTAAACTATATCAATCTGAATATAACTTTAAAAGAATCTCAAAAATTGGGTAGATTTTAGGATGTAATTATATTGTGATTGAGTATATTTGGGGGCGTGGTAGGTAACTGGATAATGTCACAGTGTTACGGGTGTTGTGTTGCTTCCTTTGTGACTGTTGATTAATTTAAATGACACCATCTATTTTAATTTGTAATGTATGTGTTTGTCACTGTAAGCCAATATATGTACACAATTTAAAGAGAGCCGGTCTTCTATTCCCAGATATGGTTTTGCATTTGAAACGAAGTTTACATTCATGCAGAAACTGCTAAGCATGAAGTAATTTTAACGAACAATTTTTTTCCAGTAACGTCTATTAAATTATTTCTTTATACTTTACAATGGCGGTTAACTGTATTAGACTCTTCAGTTTCTCGTTTATATCAAGACCCATGATTCGTCAAGAAAATTCGTCTGGAAGGTGAAATAATAAATAAATTCATAAGTATAAAATCTACAATCGTCGTAGTTTACAATAAAGACATAACAAATTACAATTATAAATATTCTGTATATAATCTATATATAGATAATTTGTTGGTTCAGCCTAATATCTATCTATATGATATGTTGTTTATCACCCTTATTTGTGCATGTTTTAAGAATATTGCATAATAGGCAAATGATGAAACGATGGTAATGTTGGAACGGACGGTAATGGTGGCACAGTTGAGAGAGGTGGAACAGAGGATAGAGGCTGGTGTTCTTTAACAGACGGTATTGTTGACCTTGAATGGCATACAAACCAGTCATTTAGTTTTTGTATTTCCGGTGCTGATGATGTCGGTTCCGAATTAACTAATGGTAGGTTAGACACATCCGGTTTCTTGTCAACTGTCTTTTCAATAGAAGATGGCGATGTCCAATTAGATTTATTTTCACTTTTTGATGTTGATATTGTTTGTGAATTCCCACTCCCACAAGCTGCCATCTCCTCTTCGTCTTTTTCCATAGAAGGTGTAATTTCTCCGTGAATTTTCATATGTTTCCGAAGAGAACTTGGATGTGTATAACTTTTGTCACAACCCCGAACTCGACAATAGTAGGGTTTGTCACTAGTGTGAACGTGAGAATGTTTCTTTCTGTCAGAACTGTTTGCAAAGCGTCTGTCACATCCGTCAAATTCACATTTAAAAGGTTTTTCTCCTGAAAATATTAATAATGATATATTATAAGCCATGAAATGAAATTAAATTGAGTAGGATACATCATGAAAAAAAGTTATATTTCAGGAAGCTGTTGTTACATGATTTTCATATTTTTACTCATTTTGGTTGTGGATTGTTTGTTATTTTTTGTGGTTTGTAGTCGTAGCTGTAAAGTGTCTGCAAACTGTGAGAACAACCCTAGCAATAAACCATTTTCAGATTTTGTAACCATCTGTAAACCAAAGATAAACACAAAAATGCATTGATTCCCACACGTTGGAATTCATAAAGAATATTTTATCTCGCACTACAAGTTTAAGGTTTTCACTTAATTAACAACTTACTCATTTTTCAATTTGTTATGCATATTGTATAACGGACGATTTTATATCCGTTTGTTGACCTTATTTCATTCATACGTTCTAAAAATGTTCTCAAAAACACATTCCTTATCTTACAGAGAGAGAGACAAACAATAACCATACAAGGTTGGTTTATGTACTCAAATTTCAAAAATACAACTTTTTTCAGTAAAAACATTTTATACTTATTTCTGCATAAAAAAATAATATCAATACCAATCAGTATTTTGCGTAGTCATTTTTAAACACAGAAACCGCTAACACATGACATAAAATGTGAAATCCATCAACAATATTGACGAGTTCTATCCCAGAGAATTAGGATTAACCCATTTACTGTGATATAAACGATTTTAGATTGGCCGACGGGGAGAATTTAACGGCTTAGGGATTCCCTGGTGACCTTTTAAAGGAAGTGACCATCGTGCCTCATTGAGTAAATAATTCCATGATTAGTTTTGCCTTTCTCACAGTTGGTCTTACGTATTCTTGAGCAAACTTTAACACTCCCACGGTGAAAATCGTTGCAGGTTAGGGACATGTATATGTTTTATGAATAAAAAATCAAATATGGTTTTAATATTGAACTGTTATTAGAACCACGTGACATTAACTGAAAATGAAAACACATAATTTTAAACGTTATTTTCAACAAGAACGAACGCTGAAATCTGCGGTTTGTTGTTATATATAAGAAATGTATGTAGAATTCATTGACAAAGTAACCAAAAGTTGAAGCAGATGTAAGCAATGGCGGAGTTAGTTTACACAAATTGGATTAACCCTTTGAAAACCTTGACGCTCAAATCTATTTGAAAAGTCTGATCCGCGGAAATGGCGAAAACCTGGATTATTTCTGATTTTTGAAAATTTTTTCAGATAACCCAAAGGTTACAATAATCTATATATCATATTAAATAATAACATATTGAACAAATTAATTGACATTTTCTCCTGTATGGGGATATAAAAAATGTCTGACAACAGGTGGCGATCATTGTAAAAGTATTATCCTTATGTGGGTTACAATTGTGTCTAAAGTAAGTCTCTCAATTTTATTTTTTACTGAAACTGCTGAAATCATTTTTTATATTAAACCATTAAATTAAAATTATTATTTTTTAAAATGTTTTTTAATGTAAGTTAATTTAAACATAATTATTTTGTGTTATTTTTATAATTGTTTATTAAAGTGTTAAATTTGTAATTATTATTATTATTATTTTGTAATTTGTGCATCGCGAAACGCATTTCTACAAAAAATGTATTGTGTTTAAAGCACAATACATGGACAGTTAGATCATACTCGTCGTGGAGAAACTTAAATTTACAATGGTGTCTTTCTATTTAAAATGGCAGTTTAGTTTTTTTTAATACAATTTTGGCAATATGACTAACAATTAAAGACCTGAAAATGTAAGAAAACAATATGGGTTTATTATATTTAAATGATTATTACCTACTCTTAATCAAATGCAAAAATATCTGCGAAATAAGTTTAAACCATTATTTTTTCCCTAGATCAAAGGGGATTTTTTTATCTACCAAATCATTTACTCTTTCTCGAAGGAATATAATTTCTTTAACTAGAGCTAATGACTCTTTGTACAAAGGTTTCTGTACTCGATATTTCACAGAGGACAGTTCTCCAAAATAATTATTTTTCAATCCAAAAATGTCTTAATGCTTTATACATGTGTTATCGTGTAGAAAATTTGACTTCTGTTCTCACGGGGAATAAATAAATTTCTTTTTTATTAGATAAGTATTTACACATTATAGATGTATATTGTATTGTCATTTTGACAGTAGATCAACTAATAATTCAATTGTTTAATTACATTTCTCTTGACAACAAAAATAATACTGTAGTATTAATTTTCTGATTTCTAATTCTCATCATGGACAGTAAAATATAGCTAATAATTATGAGAATTTTCATTTTTTTAATCATTATTATTATACGATGAATGCTATGCAATGGGATGCCATTCTATAATAAATTTGGTTTTATATTTCTGTTCATTTACCATTGCATTAAAGTATAAAACATTATTAACTGAAATACCATTGAGTGATTTTTTTTCAAATTTGTAGAAAACTCGTCTTTATTAACCAGTTATAATTATTACCTAACGATCACAACTTAATTATTTTACCATCAAAATTGTAACTGTGGGAATTTATAAATATTTATGTTTTATATTCATGAAATACAACCTAGCTACGGCTCAATTGTGCTTCGGTACATACATATGTTTTGCACGTTTATGAAATACTTTTCCTCTAAGTAGGTGTAACAATTAAATAAGCTGGAACAGTCATTATGACTAGCTACTTTTGAAAAGCTCTTTTCAGACTTTTAGTACCTTTGTCGTGACTGCCATATCAAATATGCTTGATATTCATACATTTTATTTTATTGCTTCTTGTCATATTGTAATTCCAATTAAATAAATATGTTAAAAAAACATAACATTTTCACAATTTCAATGATGTTGTAAAGCAATATTTTGTATCAAATAATAATAATAATATTCTATCGAAATTTAATTTTCATAAATATTTCAGACGGTTTGCATCGTGCCAAGACAACAATAAGGTATTATATAATTCCCTGTACAAAATTTATGTTACATTTTAAAACAATCTGTAACGTTAACAAAACACAATATATGTATAAATGTAGGCAATTACTAGATAAGTAAAAAATATTTCAAAATATTATTTCATAACCATTTGACTATACTCTCCGTTTTTCTTACCCGTATGTATTCTTTTGTGTATCTTTAGATTTTCAGATCTAGCAAAAACTTTTCCGCACCCAGGAAACGGACATGGAAATGGTTTTTCTCCGGTATGGACCCTGATATGATTGACTAATTTATATTTAGCCTTGAAAGGTCGTCCCTCTCTAGCACATTCTTGCCAGTAGCACGTGTGACAGGTCTGTTCCGGTCCCCCAACATGTTCAATGGTAATATGGTTTACTATTTCGTGCATTGTATAAAACACTTTATTACATGGTTTTTTAGGTTCTTGTTGGTCTTGATCAATCCACATACACGTGCGTTCCTGTTTTATTGGTGGTCTAATGTATCTAAAAAATGAAGAGGAACCGTTGGGAAACATGTTCATATGATTGAAAAATGATGGTTGAGAATGTTCATGGTATTGTTCTGAGCGTGGTAATGAATTATATCCCAATTGGTCACCACGGGAATACACATCACTCGCATGTCCGGGAATATTAAAATATCCAGGCTGTGTAGGCACGTTTTGGCGTGAGCTGTGGTAAGGTGAAGCTTCGTGAAGACCCTGAAGTAGCACGTGTGCACTAACGTCTTGGTGATGATGATGGTGATGGGACGGGTATCCGGGTGAGGAATGGAATAGCATTCCGGATGTCCGAGACGGCATATTAGTTTCATTCATTGAGCCATGTAGTCCAAATTCCGATCGACGTAGAAATAAGTCTCTTGAATTAATGTTGTTAACATTAGGATATGCACCCGTATAGCCATTTGGTTGAGTATTGTAATAGTTGTATTGCTGATTTTGGATCATATTTCCATCCGGATGACCGTAGCTGACCCCTGGTGGCGAAATGTGCTGGGGGTCACTTCTATCCATGAATGATGCGATCATTTTAACTCAACTGTTTTCCTTTTTAATTTATCAAAGCCTAACGTGTAATCTAAATTTTCCCAAAACAGATAATATTTATGTTAAATTTTTACATTTTCACCAAACACTTGTTATATGGAGCCGTTAAAGCTTAAACTGATATGTTTACAATCCATATGAATCTTCAATCAATGTTTTCAGACAAGTCGTTTTCATGGTGCGCTCCCCTGTCATGCAGTCACGCCTTTCTCGCAAGTGATTGGACAAAAACCATTTCTTCCACAGAATCAGATATTGTGTATCGGTAAACCATATATCAAAGTTTATTGCTATTGAAAATAAATGTGATATCACATTATGCTGAATGGATAACTTTATTTGATTTTATGTACATAAATATTGAATAATTTCAAGGAGATAATAGACACAGTTCTTACTTAAAATTCCATTTTACGTGAAAAAAAGAACATCCTTTTGAGAAATGAATTAGTTTGCACACTCTCGTTGAAATGTAATATATAATTTTAAAAGATATTATTTTTGCTTGATCGACAATTTATAAAATTTAAGATTATTTAAAATTTATAAATTTTCAACTTGCATTAATGACATGAATACGGAAAAATCGATTGAAGGGGAGAGATTCGAAATGCATTTTACTGACGTGCCCACTGCATTGGAGAAACAAAACGTTTGCCTTTATTTTATCCGTTATACTTTATAAAATTAAAAAAATAGTGTTGAAGATAGACACATTTAAAAAAAACCCTAACAGTTCAAATAGATATGGTTCAAATTGCGGTTTTCTTGACTTGTTTTTTTCTGGCCGACCCATAATTTTTTTGCATGCGATCATTATATTTTTACTTACAAACGCGAATATTTACAACATATCTAGTGAATTACAAATCGATAAATTCCTTGGTAAAACAATTTAATGTTCTACTATTCGGGTGTGGGACAGTATAGAATTTATTAGTTTGGAGAAAACAGTAACACTGAATTAACAATTGTTCCAGTATTATGTCAGGTGGCTGAAACGTTGCATTATATATCAACACTGACATACCCGTACGTAAAGCTAACAATCTATGTAAAGGAACGATGCATCACGAATTAACTGACCAGTGTAAGATATGTACCTTATCATTTATTATGGAAGTTTATTCCTTGATGCCGACTGTGTCTGACATTATGATGGTAAGACTACGTGTGTCTAAAGAACCATACGTAGTATTCGGGATCGCGACGCCTCTAGGTTTTTCGTTTTAGTGTTTGTCGGTATATTTCCTAAACGAAATATTACCATTTATGTCCTGTCTTTTACCTTCAAGGCGACCCTTTAGTGGAGTCGGCCGTAGGTAATATCTATCTGTACATAGCACTGTGATATCATGGTCTGCTTCCAAACTACAGTTTCAATTTGTTCATCGCTAGCCTCATTCAAATAACTGATCGTTGCGATTTACCTAAAGATTTGCATATGGCATTAAACCAAATTAATTCCATCGGGACCGCTACAAGTGGGTTGATAGAACTCGACAAATGCCACACACAATTAATTCTATGATTCCCGAAAATAAACCAAAAATTACAACATATTTATTATGTTTATAATAAATATAGTTAATATAGTTCAGACACGTCGAAACAATTGTAAGTAGTAAACGAGATTGCACAGTCTAGTGTATGTTATGATTTTAAACATTATTGCGTTTTTTGTATCTCGACAAAATAATAACAAATAGAAAAATCACGTGTACGAACTCAACATTATTATAATGAATAAATAGGCAACACTACATGATGCGTATTCAGCAAGTGCGAAATCTGATGTTTGACCTGTCTGTCTGTCTGACTGTCTGTCGAACTAACTGTTTCCTGCATTCTAGATGCTTACAATATGTTAACATAAGGTTGTTCATCGCCATCGGTAAACAGATAGTAATGTGTATATTAATACATGTATAACAATTGTGTAATGTATGAAACCACTAACATACCGGTGAAATGGGCATCATGTCTGTTGAATGGGAAAAACAAAACCGATACAGAAACATGTTTATAATATTTGAAAAACTGTGAGTACTGTTCACTACTTGATAACTCCGCTTTTAATCCCAAGTATCATTCCGATCAAGATATAAAATGTATGGTACACGCTGCCACTATGTAACAACGATTGTGTGAGAGTTTCTTCCAGTTCCGTTTGGTGGTGTATGTGATTTGCGGTTAAAAGATGGCAAAGTCCTTGTTAGGCTATAGGAAGTCCTAAATGTGATCACGATGTAAATATCGGGAGCCATGTTTTCGTAAATATCCTAAAATAGGTCTTACGACATTTCTTAAGACATAGTTTAGGACTGACTTAGGACAGTCTTAGGGCGTGTCTTAGACCTTACACCGAAGTTGTTCTAAGATCATCCTACCAAAGATGTCCTACCTATTTCCTTAGTATTCTCCTATGAAAAAAGTTAGGAAAAAAACTGAATCAACGTTTTATAAACATGTATCAATATATATATAATTATATGTATTTTGAATAAATTCTTATAAATTAAAACGTAAACATGTCACTGTTATGTGCATTTCAATGTGATATAATTATGCACAAGTTTATACTGATTGAACAAAACCAGTTGCAACTGGAAGGACTCTACTTTGTTTTGGCTCAAAGGTTGAATTCTTGCTGTAACGTTACTTATTGTATATAAATAAGTATATAACATTTAACTTGTAACACAATTTATTATAATGAGTAAGAAAATGAGTCCAAATTGTACAAAAACGGAGATTCAGATTTTGTTAGAAAATGTTAAAAATCACAAGTGGGTTCTGTTTAGCAAACTGTCTAATATTACAATAAAAAAATTAAAACCTAAAACGTAAAAATTAAAACAAATTAAAATTAGGACCACCATCTCAGGACACCTATTTCGTTATCGTAATGTTAGGATAAAAATTCGGACCTATCCTAACATGCGACATCTACGGTGACATGACTTGGGACAAAAATTAGTCCTAAGACATCTCCTCCATTTGACTGCAAGGACTATTCTTTGTTTCGGTTCAAAGGTGATTTCTATTTGTTTTGTATTATGTGTATATAAATACGAATAAACATTTAACTTGTTACACAATTTATTCTTATGAGTAAGAATTGGAGTTCAAATTGTACGAAAGCGGAGCTTCTAATGTTGTTACAAAATGTTAAACAGTATAATTGGGTTCTAGTTAGCAAACTTTCTAATGTTATATTAAAAATTAAAACTTAAACATGTTAAGATTAAACAAATTAAAATTATGGCCCTCTTAAGACCATCGTAGGACACTAGTTCGCAGTCATAGAGTTGGGATAAAAAATTAGGACATGTCCTTATTTGTGACATCTTTGGTGACACGATTTACGACACGAATTTGTCCCTAGATGGTCTTTGGGCATTGTCTTAGTCCTACGACATCTTCCATAACCCGGCACAGTTGGACTATGTAACTATGTGGCAAAGATTCTGTTAAAGTTAAATTTAATTCCATTCAGTGGTGGAGTTCATAAGAGACGGGTTCCTCCAGTGTTATGGACGGACTGACACTGCCATCACTATATACTCTTTTTTTCAAGCGGGGCGTATAAAAATTCAACAATTTACATGCTACATAGTGAGCATTTAGCAACCAACACACATCAAACTAGTTTTCTGGTTGCTTCTGAATTACACAAGGTTTGTTAAATTTTGTTGTCAAAAAATAATTTAATTTATGTTTATCCCTTTTTTTCAGTAGTATAACAGTAAGTCAAAAAATTAAATCCATTTAATAATGACTTGCACTAAAACAAACAACAAAATGACAATTCATTTTTAGGTAAATATTAGCAAATTTGCGTACAGATTTATATTAATATTTGGTATCATTAACATCGAACATATTCCATTAAATGGTCAAGCGATTAATTAAACAATGTTACTTGCGAAGAAGTGGCGATTCATCTCAGTCATGTACCCATAACGACATTGAAACACGACGGTAAGAAGGGAACGCCAGATTAACCCAAATTTGACAAATTTAATATAAGTATGGTGTTAATTAACCACAAGAAAAAAGCACCAATCATATACTAAATGATAAAACTCATAATTAGTATCCAGCCATGTTTCAGTCGCTGATATTAACATATATATGTAAAAGCCGCGCATGTTCTTCGCAGGGGGCGTTGTATGGAAAGCCGTTTCAATTAGCAACTCAATTAAAATTGCATATTCAGTGAATTAAATATGTTCTGGTGTACTGGTTCTTTCACTTATTTGAATAATCCATAAGGTTCAATAATTGTATGAAATGGGAACCATCTGACACTGGAACACATTAATTTCCCATCCAGATTTTACTAATTAAATCTCGGCGATATTTTAAAACTGTGAATGACATAGCTTCAGATTAGACGCTTATTAGTATGTATCTGTCACTGTTCCTGGGGTGAGGTGTAGGAGATCAGTGTTGCATAACTTTTGATTTATTTCTAAATGGAAAAAATGATGATACAAAAAATTCTAACTAATGGATGAAAACAGACATTCTACGTACGATGATAAAGACATTCTATGCATTTCATTTCCAGCTCGCCATGGCTGTTGTTTTTCAGCTAAACACCTCACATATTTGTAAATATGCATGTTGAAAAGGCTTAAGGCAGCCTCAATGGCTAATATTTATTATGTTATTAGACTATAGATATTTTGGAACTTGTTTACTGTAAAGTACCTAATGAGGTACATCAGGAATATTTTTGTATTAAATCTTAATAACAGATATGGTTTAACTTATGTTTAAAACTATTATACTTATTTTGAAAGTTTACATTGATAAATGTTATACACCGGGGCAAACAAAACAGGTTTTGGTGTGAAATAAGGTAATTTTTCATGATAGTTATCAAAAATCAAAGAGAAAATCGACCACGGATTGTTCCGACGTGACAATCTTACACTGTGTCGTATTTGCTAAGACAGATAAAAAGAAATACATCCTTTAATCTCGGTATGGATACGAGAGAAACTTATAGGAATGATGTGACCCAGGATTCAAATATATTACTAAAATATGAATTGATAACAAATCACATTGATTTAATAATCAAATTTATGCTGATCATTGTAGGGAGTTTCAGGAGTATTATTTCGGGGAACCCAAACTGCCTGACTGATTGACACTAAAGAAATCTATATCGAATCAGGACAATTACACAAAACCTTCAAAAAAGACCTTCAGACAAATTCACACGGTTTATTGAGAGATCAGACTTGCTGGAATATAAAATTGACCTTTTGTTATCTCAAGAAAATATTAAAAAATCGATTTTCGAACAAACTGCTTAAAAACTCGATTGATCTTATTGGGTGGTTAGTGTAAGGGGTGTAAGAAGCTATACCGATTTCCCACCTGGCACGAAACTTTAGGATTTTATGTGTTGAAGAAGATCTGAGACATGCAGAGAGCAAATCTTACCACAGTTGGGTAACAATCAATTTTGTATGAAAGTCAAAAATAAATGATGATTTGGAATTAACGGATGACTTCGAAGTTATGAACACATCGCGCCAGTAGATTGGTTTAAAGTTATTGTATATATATAACAATATTGTGATAAAAGTAAAGTTTAACCATAGCTTATTACACCATTAATACAATGAGCTACTACTATATATGGTATCATATCTGCATAAACGCTTTTTCACTTGACTTGGGGAGTTTTTTACGTCCTACACCGACAACTTAATGCCCTTGGTCGGATGAAAAAGAGTAGGCTCTTTGTAGCAACTACAAAAGGCCAAATTGTCACAGGACTAACCAAATAATCAATACTTTTCCAGTGGCAGTCATAATTTTGTTTCTTTTTCCCTACCCTTTTCAACCTATTGATTTATATTATGTTAAACTTTTCTCGTCCTCAATATACCTGATATACCGCCCACTGGACCTTCAGCAAACAATTAATCAAATCAATTAAACCATAAAATGCTTATTGGCCAGTATCATTAGACCATTAATTTATTTGGTACCATGCTCAGGATTAGACTTTGGATAATCAAATGTTCTAGAAAAGCGTACAGTAAACAGAACACAGTGATGATTAAAATTTAAAATAACTGGCAAATTGGTTTTGAGGTCTTCAAACAATCCCTTCGTACTAAACACAACATATGCACACCAGACAACCAAAAAAGTGACTAAATATTGTATACTTTCTGGGTATTTATTAACTATTTGGTTCATATAAACATTGTAGACTGGAGTTTATCTGTATGCGAATATTGTTTTTTATCTGTATGCGAATATTGTTTAAAACAAATATATGAGACTTGCAAAAAATAAATCAAGTTATTAATCAAACTTGTTAATTCATACGCCGTATTAGCTAAAAGAACCATATTGATTTGATATGCTCGACAACCCCGAGGCTAAAGAAGTTCCGAAAACAATTACACAGGCCAAAAGTCAGAGTTTTGTAGAAAACGAATTATATCCATATTAAAAAAACATAATGGAAATCACACATTAATATAAAAAGTAATAGATTTAAGTTTCCTATTTCAATGCGACATTATACTTGGAGTCGCTTGAAGCCTTGGCTCCGTACCCTTCCTGCAGAGACTCAATAACTTAATTCTTTATTATGACTTGCAGGATCCGATTTCACTTGGGTCTAGATGAAAACAGCACAACAGGAGATAATGAAATGTAGTATGATATTGAATGATAATGCGTTATTCCACAGCGAGATATCGTTAACTCGTTAACATTTTGAAGTACCCATATCTTCCAGTAATGTCGAGGATATCACATTAATCCTGATATATAAAAAAGTGAAAAAGGCTAGTTTTAATTTATAAAGGGTATTAAATATCAATATTTTGTAGATAGATTTACATGACTTGCAAAACCCAAATCGTGAACGGATGTTCAACTGCAAGCTGTTTTATATTATTTGTACATAAGTTTGAAATTTTAAGTCAGTTTCAGCATTACTTTAGCATAATATTGGCATCTAGCTTTTTTTGTTGGGGAGGGGGAGAGAAAGCCAGATACTAAACGAGAACCCAATACCTACGACCGAAAAAGCTGAAGTCAGGAAGGAACTATCTAAAAAAAACCTCAGGCTTAACTTATTATCAATAAATTGCACTATATATTTTTACCCATTCATTAAAATATGAGGTTTTAAATGATAGAGGACAGTAAAATCTGGTTCCGACAAGCTACATGGCAATAAATACAAACCTACATATTTAGATTTTGAGGATTGTTTCACATGTATTTTCCTGAACTGCTCTATGACAACAGATACAACAGGTAGTAGTCATAGCTCAGCGCATTGTTAGCTTTTAAGAACATAGCAAGAACAGTCATTCCGTCGGTGCTGCAATGTACTCATTTTTCTGGTAAAATTGAGACAAAAAAGCAATATTTAATACAATACTCAAATAAATTATTAGAACTTGTAAGCAATGATTGTCGTAATAAATTTTGATGGATTTGTAATAGTGTAATCCGCTGCTGCAAAACAATATCTCAAAGGAGACTTTTATCATTTCTGACAACTGATTCCATTAAATTAAGATTCTACATCAATATTATTTATCAAAAATCATAACTTAATGATGAACACAGCCGTGATGCATTTCATGCGAATCCCTGTACCGTGATAAACTCGCGATACCGCAAGCTTTGTAGATATAGTTGGAGACCAGTTTCTGATATACAATTACAACGTAAACACGAGGTTTTATCTAAGTTTTAAATGTTCGGGTGCTGCAGACATAAATTTATCTATTGTGCAGCATAATTTATCATTAGACTTCAAAAGACCTAAGTCAGGTTTGGACAGCAAAATCAAAATGAGTAATTAATGACCATACTTTTATCTACATCAAGAAAATCATAATTGTTTCAACAGATCACACTTTTGCCGTATACTTTTTCAAAAACATAAATTTATGCCTCTTCAGTCAGCTATTTTCATTTGCACTGAATCAGAGCTTACAGTGCGGAAAGTTGCATACGGGTCATTTATAATGTCGTATAAAAGTCACGCTGATTGGATGCGCGATAAGATAAAATGGCGATAAACATCAGCGTAAAAATGAAATACTGCGCGTGCTAGTCCACTATAGATACATCTTACATGATGATAAGAACATCTTTTGTGTTATTCAGTTTTACTGTATAATAGTATACCCTTAATCATTTTTCAGGACAGACAGAAAATTAATTTTAATGATAGCTTTGATAAATTAACACCACAGAGTTCGTTTGGGTTCAAACTTATACAAAACATAACCATACAACTGCAATACATAACCTAAGCATACAACTGTAATACAAACTTCATAAAAAAGAACCACATTTTTTTTAAAAAAAAGCTTAAAACAATCCAGGCGTATGGAAATAGATTTGTACATGCCAAGAATAAAGTACAACCAGAAGAGACATGGACTCGGACACTCGGGTACTGGTATCTCTTATTGTAATAAAGGAGATTTAGGACGACTTCAGTATTGTTTGCTCGGTCGGTTTATAACACGACAGACGACACAGCAACTGCTTACCTCCCCTACTGGGTGTGGTTCATGTTTCTTATCATTGTTGTTTATTTGTTTTATTTGTTGATGTCTTCTGCGTTTAGACCACATGTTTGATTTTCTATATTGATATTGCTTGTTGTTAGGTATGTGGTATTTCTGTTTTTTACAGTCCTTAAACTATTTTATTTTTTATGGTAAACTGATATGCATATTTTTATTGTATTACCTTATATTTAACATAACTTGCATTTACGTAACATTCGAAGTTTAAACATTTCGTACTAAGATACTCAGCTGGGTTATTAATATATCATTTGCTTTTCAGAGTCCGATAATGATAAATATGCGACTTTTATTTTCAAGTGTTGACAAATCTATTTAATTTTGAATTATAAAAACATTGAACATCAAAATAAAAAATCTCCAGTCGGATGATAGCCCGAATGCCTTATACATGTTAAATATATCTATCAGATATGTGTTTGTTTTCCCAGCTGCGGTAAAGACAAACAATCCCATAACACATCGTTTTGTTAAATAGATTCCAAAACGACAACTTTGTCGCTTCAGTATTATTGATAGGAAAAGAATGTAGAATGTCCTCAATGCGGACGATCACCCTTCTGTTAGGTGTTAAAACTGGATTAACACAGTCTCAATTCAACAACCGGACAGTCCAAAACGTGTCAATTCTCGACATATTTGCTATCTAAATTATTTTAATATACAAATCGGCATTTTGTATACATAATGTCCACTGCATGATATTGCTTATTGATCATGTTGGTATGAAACAATATCGTTGTTAATTACCTGTGTAAACTATTAAAAATGCATGAGAATTTTTGGAGTTGTCTGAACTTTATTTGTATGCATAAAAAGCCTTTACATGATAGTGTTAACTAACTTTAATAATTCTCATTGGGGCACGAATATATACTGATTTTACCACGGGATCGCCAAATATTTTAAAATGTGGGCATTAAGGACCGTGATAAAATCAGTGCGAGCACAGCTCGCAGCGGGAAGCCGCGAAGAGCGGTGAGCTCTACGGCAATTATGTGTCATGTGATCAAAATGAAATCACGTGATCAAAATCTGCTTAATGCTGATATTGACTTTTTTCGTCCGGAAGTTGATAAGAAAAGTACTAAAAATAATTTTAAGAAAGAATTGAAAATAAAGTTGACACGGATAAAAAATAAATGTTATACTTAAAATTAACAACAAAAATTTCATACTATTTTTTGCAATCTCTAAATCGATCTTTAAAAACTGAAAATCAAATTACACTTCATGTGACGCCACCGTTACAAAGAAAGACGTCACGGGACCACTGGAATTTTAGAGGCACTTAAGGGGGTTCGGCAGTTACGTCAAGTATGAAATGCACATTAAATATTGATAATAAAGGACTTTATAGTCTGTGCTCGCATTTTGGCAATTCCTACTCCATATTAAATTCGACATATAAATTAACTTTTATCTACAACGTAACCTTTGAGTTGCAAGACTTCTCGGCCATTTAGGAAACGAAGTTGATAGTGAAGTCGTTACAACAGGTGAAACAACTTATGACGTCGCCATAAAGAGTGTTGATTGTTTATGTCGTGAATTAGGAGTAAGTACTCGTTTTACCACTGAAGTGGACTCAAAAGGCGATTTAGGTACCTCATTTTAGAATGTAAATACCGTACATAATAAAGTTTAAATACACGGAATATAACACATCACAGTAAGTGGCAGACCTGTTGGATATCTACAGTCAACACGTGTTTTGTGGTCAGTTTGTCTGCGAAAGTAATTATATTAACCAAGCTTTACAAAATACTTAACAGATAAACAACATAGAAACTGAGCCTATAAATACGACGTAAAACAAATCAAAATTAATATCATAAAAAGTATAGACTAAAGAATCTACAATCTAAGCCGTCAATCAGAATAAATTCTTACATATATTCTCTGTAATAACTGTTACAAACAAAGCAGGAAATCGGAATGAGATGATGTGTATCATTACAACAAAAACCCTGGTGCCCGCCATGAAAATCGGCATGGAATCCTTACTTTTTGTGTTTCACGGTTAATAAAGACATCGAGATCCAGTTGAAAAGTCAGTTTCAATTAAACACTTGTAAGACGGATTGTAGGCAGATACTTGCCGTAAATTAAATGGGAATGTCGTAAAATGTTATTGTGTATATTCGTCTTTTCTCTCCCAGGCATAAAATTTGTAAAATATTGATGCTGACAAGTTAATACAGCATATAAAGAGATGAAAAGAAAATTCGATGACGTTTTTATGCAGACAATTCCTCTTCTGCTAGTGCCTTTTATCGCGCCTTTTTCTTCGCAAAACCGCAAGAACTTCAACGGCCGTAGGCTAGATAGCATTTTTAAAAATTAATGTATACGTAATTGCTCTTGAAAACTAATGTATTTAGAGATGCATGCATACACACTAAAACTTTCCATTGAGAAATTTGAGCAATTAAATTACAAAAAACACGTCGTCTCCTCTCCCTTAATTTTGGACTGCGTCAGCTGCAAAAGAGACAAAAAAAGTAAATACCAGATATTACAGTTTCATTCATCTGTCAAGACACACAGAACTTATGCCTATGAGGAGGACGATAGAAATTTTACATCAATTAGAAAGCTATATAAGCTGTCCTTGGGCGGGAATTTATAAATTAGTTACAGTGGATAGGCATGAAAAATTGTTACAATATTATTTCCATTCAAAGAATTCTAAAAGATATTTTCCTCTCCCCGTAACATCAAGCGTTTTTCGATAAAGGTCTAAGAACGTTGAACACGAGTCGATTGTAGCAAGTTAATCAAATATAAAGCGATAAAGCTTTTAACTGCAGGGTGAAAGTGTGCTTCAATGCCTTTAGAGCTTTGGTTTCTCGGCAGGAAAGGTACTTGATTTTTCCATATGTGTAAATTTAATGATGTAGATCAGTATAAAGAGAGATTCATATACTTCCAGCATGCAACTGTTTCTATATTTGATGAAAGTCTTACAATTGATTTTTATTTATATTTGTGCACACAAACCACACATCGATTATACAAGGCATTTCTGATGAAATAAATCGTCCATAAACTTTCTAACAGCTGATTAACTGGAAGAAAACAATTATAAACAATAATTCTCATTTAAAAAAGAAAAAAAATCTAATATTGTTTAACACTCAAAATGAATTAAAAAATTAAGTTTGACGTTGTATTTCTCATGTCCTGTGTAATGTTATATAAACATGGAGCTATTTTATTCTGTATATTTGGTTATTTGTTTTAATATTTTCGTGTAATTTCCTCTTGTTTTTGTTTTTGTTTGTTTGTTTGTTTTTGTTTTTGACAATTGAAGTTTTAATTTGATTAAAATTAGGCACAATGAAAATGACAATTTTAACAGTAAACGATGTATCAAACTATGAATTTGACTAAATTACCGTTGTTTTAAGTCCCCATGAAACCATTTTTTTCTTAAATTAAACTAATGTTTGATATTTCTTCGTTCTTTTGTTTTCTAGTTATAATTCCTGTTACTAATAATATGTTAAATATTTCAGAAATCCATAAAAATTATGAATATCATTTCCCGAACACCCGTACTGAATATTGTATTTAGTATGCATGTGGTGTGTCAGTTATTCATAATAATTTTACTTTTTAATGCTTAATGGTGGGTATCATTTTTGATTGGATTTAAAAACGGGTACCACTTCGTACCGTATAAGGAATTAAATATAAGAGCTACCGGAAAATTTTATACATAGTCAAATTTGAAAACAATAATTTCGAAATAAGCGATTACGGCCGTGTCAATGAAACGTAGAAAGGTTTTTGTATAGATTCGCAGTTCCCTATCTGTAGGTCTATTTGTATTCATTAGAATCGGGAGCGTAATCCGTTTTCTAGACTTAGAGACGCAGAGAGCGGCAATTGAAATATTAAAAAAACCAAACCGTGATGGATGGCAGAATATGCTTTCAATATATGTTTATAAATCCGTGAATGAGTTTTGACACAAGGTGAAAACGATTTTCAAACTTCAGTGCCTTTTACAGAAAAAGCACATTAATCTTTAATTGAAGCTTAAATGAAAATGTTATCGACATATTTCACAGTTTTGGGTGTCCTGCAGGGCGTAGTATTGTGCCGTCTTTTTTTAAAAATCCAAGAGTAAAATTGAAGGAATACATTAACACGAATCTTACATTTCTGCCAAAGACCAGCAACAAGTTTAAATAGCAGTATTTATATAATAAATATTAAATTAAAATTATTTTCTCCTGTTTTTGGCCTCCGACAAAAACAACCTTTTCTAAGCAACAATGTGTCAAATACAGAAGTCAATGATGCGTGGCAGTGGATTCCAACTGTTTCAGTGCGACAAGCATTTATATATCTTTTAGGTTTTCTATAACGGTAACTATGTAATGATTATTTTTTATATAATGAATGAAATCTTGTACATAATTAGAAAATTGTAGTACTTTTAATGTACAAACATTCTAGAAAGTCCGGATTATATAGTCTTTTTGTTTGGTCTTAATCGATATTTGTTAAGTGAACATAATGCAAAAAATCGATTTGTGAAAAAACCTTTTATACGCGGAGAAGAAATGAGGACAATATTTGAGGTATTATTTCGTTCAAATTTTTTGAGTAAAAACATGTACATTTTACAAATATGGTACAAAACATGAACTTTTTAGTTAACGTTATGTCTAATTTTTCCTTTAAAACAACGTTTAATTTACATGGAATGATAAATTGTGTCCCCTTTTTACAGTATAAAACTGTGTCCTTAATCAGTTTTAAGATGCGAACTCCAGGTCTATTCGCTGAACTTCACATTGCATGTTCCACAAAATCATTGACAAACTGAAACATATTTCAATGAAGAATAATTCAAAACAAAATGCTTTTAAAAAGCTCACATATTAACAATAAAAATTTTTTCAGTAAAACCATGCGATGAACAAAAAGTTTTTGTTTTCCTCTTCAATCAATGATACCAGTAAAGAAGCAACCCACACTTTTAATATTTTATAAATTTCTATCATGTGGAGAATAAAGAAGTCGTTTTATTCAAAACATCATGTTGCAGTAATAATGTCGTGTCCCTGCAGAGTTCAGTACGACATTTGTTTCTTTTCCATCATTGTACATTGTAAATATCACTTTTTTTCAACAGATGCTGGTTTTTGTAATATTATGTTAATTAGCGCGCTCGAATAGATGCGGTATATTTCTCAGTGCATTTCGGGGGGTCTCTGTGGCCGAGTGGTTAAGGTAGTTAGTCTACTATTATTCTACTAGTATCAAGTGGTCTGCCACCACTGAGGTTGTGGGTTCGAGTCTCACTGCGAGCAGGGTATACTCGACTCCAATCCTAAAATTGAAAAACGAGTGCCAGTGTATCTACCGAAAGACGAAGGTTTTCTACTGGGTACTCTGGCTTCCTCCCCAATAAAAACTGGACGCCATGATAAACACCATTAAAACAAACAAACAAACCAGTACATTTCCTCCGTATAATTCCACAATAAAGCTCGTTGCTCTCCAAAGACCTGTTAATTTAACCCAATCTCAACAAAAAGTATAGGTGTCATTTGACATATTAGTTGTAAATTTTCTTAGCTTAATGTACAACCTGTATACTTGTTATTTCAAAGTTCAAAAAAATTTCCATCGGTTCACGGGTCATTGTGTGTGTGTGTGTGTGTGCATTTTAATAATATAATAAAAACGCCCGGTAACCTATATTTACAAAATAGTTAAAATGGTTCAAATGAGAAATGTTCGATATTCAGTGTGATTACATATAAATATAATCATCACACATTAATGCGAATATAGCACGTTAACTGCACGCGCTACACAGGAAGTTTTATAGACTTATCTTATCTTCATCAGATAAAGCAATTAAAAATGTTTTGATTTTTGCTCCCCTGGAAGTGTAAACAAAACCCCCATTTTTACACCTGCTCCCTAATTTACCATTTGTTCGACAATAACATCGCATGTATTTAATGAAACTTTTGTTTCAACACATGATCCGCTTAACATGTATAAGAAGCTTTTGTCAATACGTAAACGTTTGCAGCAGGTTGCGCATTTGACACCGAAAGAAAAGGCTTTGCACAAAAAGTAAGACGCGAACAAAATTTAATTTTCATTATATTTTAAAGAACAAATTAGTAATCTAAATTAAACAAATATTGTATTTTTCAAGGAATTTATATTTGTTGTTTTACTGTTAGTTTGAATCTGTCTAGAATTCTGTTTAGAACAAAAATTGTGTATTTTTCTTTGTGCCAGTCTTCTTTCAAACAAAAGCGTCTTAATTTTCTCAGATTTAAAAAGAAAACTATTAACAGCAGATCTGACAATTTCTAGCAAATCTTGTCGCAGACGACACTTTTCTATTTCCCCGCACGTGTTCTTTCTCAGCAATGTTTTGGTTTAGAACGACCCCGCTGAGTTTATAATCACTGCTTTTAGCAAACAAGAAACTAAATCGGCCTTTACTTTCGTATTTATAAATTTTCTTTATGAAAAACATTATAAAAATACCATTGGAATATGGCTTGATGAAATATTTAATGTAGACGTCACACGTCTTCATTTAACTTCGGGAAGTGTGTGAGCTCAACTTAGGCATTCTGGTGATAACCTATTATTTGCATTTAAATGAGGGTAAATATATGGGTCTTTAATGAAGAAAATGTATTCTGGTAATTGATTAGTTATTGTTGGTAGTAAAAAGCGTGCAACCAACAATAAAACAATTACCATTCGGAACTGACTCTGCTATATAGTATTACATCCAAAGACTGATTGCCCATATAGTATTGCGCCAATTTGCGAACACTTTTTATGAAGAAACAATTTATCCAAACATCTTAAGGACTACAAATTATATCCGAGACAAGCTGTAATTTTGTGTGACGTTCGGAAAATATTCCATTAATTAAAATCAGAAAGAGACCGTCCGACTAAACTTGGAAGTGATTATTCTTGTGTACAAAAAACTTTAATTGAGTTTCAAATTGACAAACCTTGAGAATAACGGATATCGACTCAATGACAAAAACTTCAATTTTTTGCAAAAATGTATCATTGAAACACTTATTGTAATATTGGAATGGTGTGTTTTATCTGTCCATTTTACAAACAATAAACATACAAAAACTGTCAAAAGAAATGTATGTGCTTACGATTACCTTATAGAGTTGGGCATTGCTTTTGATATCGACTTACCTCTGGAATTCTGACGTTCACCTTGACGAAATTTTGTTTGCATACCGACATCAATTATCTACTTCTTATTCAGTGTTTGGGGCCTGACTATGTAACGCAAAATGCCATGACGTACGACTTTGCATAATTAAATGACAGCGACTAAACGAATTGTACAAAAATAACTGGACTGAGCACCATATGTACATGCCTACAATATCGAACGAGTTCTTTTGTCATGATTTTTTGAGACATTTTTGATAAGGAATGCACTTTTCCACAAGTAGCACACGAACAGAGTTTTTTTGTCCATTTAAATTTTATGTCGAATTTTATGTTCAGTGTTTGTTTCATGATACGTCTTTGCATCTTCCCATCGCAATCTTAAGTTTATTTTATGGCTAATTTTATCGTTTAGTAGGCTTTCAATGAATTTCTTAATTTAAAATTGACCGATAACGATTTCTCATTTTTTTCAAACTTTAATATCAAATAAAAAGATCGCATTTTCTGACCAAAAATTATTCAAAAATGAAAAAAAAATGAACAGGCTGATGTGACAGCTGCAAGTAGCATATCTTGGCTCGATTATCTCTGAAAGATCGAGGCAATATTTCCACAGTTCTTTGAATGAAGTGAAAAACATACTTTAATGTTCGTATCATATAATGAAATATTAGATGATTTGTGAGCCAGAAAAACCATCACAGCGAATTTCCAAAAACCCGAAAAGACATATCTGATGATAAGAAAAGATTCGATAAAGATAATTCTATATGAGTGATAAGAATTCATATTTCCACTTCGCCGTTTTCATACAACTATTATCAAGTAGTAGATCGTTGTAAGAAAATTTATACAGAAACTTAAAGAAACGTTTAACTGTTCTTCTAAAGTTGTCGTTATATTTATCATAAAAAATATGACTGCATGCTTGGGAATATGACGTTTAACAAGTTTCGGGTTGACTTTGAAGAAAATGACGTTGCATGTTAAAAGTACTATACAGAAACGAACCCGTCACTAATTCCAAGATTAGAATGATTGATTGGTTGGTTGGTGTTTAACGTCCAGCAAGCAATATTTCAGCTATGTTTAGGACATCAAGATTAGTAGTTGGACTGACTTTCTTACCCTGTCATCTATTACAAACCATTAAACACAATGCTGGGACCATTATTGGAGGATTCCCAGGGCGGCACACAGTGCTGAGCAGTGCGCCTCCGATAGCAGATAGACTATGTCAGGTTATAACATGAAGGCGTGGCTGTAGACCATAGTGTTTGACGTGTTTGGAGAGTGCTACGCTCCTTGCATATTAGAAATCCCTTTTGTAGATGCTATAAGAGTAACCGCTACCGATGATTAAATTTTTGCCGTGGATTCCTCTTACTTTTCCGTCAGCATTCAACATTTTTTTGCCTTTCTGTCCTCCATTTTTTCCCGTTGATTTACTGTTTGTTAGCATGCGTCCTTAATATAGCTGAAATACTGTACACTCGAAGTTAAACAATAATTCAGTTAATAATTGTTTTGGTAAAATCTTCATTTCCCAATATCATTAAATTAGCCATAATGGAAGTTACAAAGAATTTGCTGTAGTTGTAGAACTAATTCAATTAACTTAATTATACATGACATTGTAAGAAAAACAATTTCAATAGCATGTACACTTTATGAACGTCCGTTGTTGATAAATTTATGCAAGAAAGTGACAAGTCCGGAAGTTCAAAACGTTTTTGCGAATAAGATTTCATATCAATTAAACTAATTACTTCCGGTTATTTATGATCGAGAAGAATTATCATTGGTCATTTTTTTCTTGTAGTAATCGAAGAAGCATGGCGACTCGTCTCCAATTTCAATACAAAACACTCAACGACACCGAACTGTAACACTCCATTTTACAAATGAAGACGCTTCTACCCTCTCCAAACGAATATCTTTTTAAATTGAAAACAAAATTGAACGATTGTAAAACGGATTTCTTCATGTGTAAGTGTTGACACCCTTTATATTGTAAACGACCTAATTAGCATAGACGGCCCGTGACAAGGCGGTTTTAACCAATGCATTTCTATTTTGTGTAATGGTATTTGGTTAAAAGGGTTACTATTAACAAATAGATTTGTGTATTATACTGAAGTCTATAAAAGAAGATATTTCTTATGTGAAAATGAATCATTCATTTCGCTCGATTTGCGTTCATTGGAATCTCCCGACAGACTTTTAAATCTTATGTCTTTTTAATATGACATAGGCGACAAACTGGTTAGTTTATGTCCACGGCGATTCTAAGCTTAGAGACGGATGATTGAATTCTGGAAAATAGCGTTTTCAACAAGTTAAATGAATCTTCAATTTTCATTGAGGAGAAATGTAATCCTTGCATTTATCCTATGTTTTTAATGACATTCCCCCGGTGAAATGTTTGTTTCTTTGCACGACGGAGGATGGATTTTGACACTTTTAACAACGCATATAAACTGTTAAGAAATTAAACTTTAGGATTCGCCATTTAAATAACGAATTTTTCGGCCATATATAACTTCGAGTTTTCATTTTATTTAACGTTATGTTGACACATATTGAAATGTAATATTATAAATTGCAAAACAGTCAAAAGGTTTTAAAATTCCACTGTCCTGTAAAATGCATAGCCATGTCACAACACATAAATTTTTATTTATGGTACCCAAAATATGCAATTTTAATAAAAGGTAATGTTGAGCATTGAGTATTATTAGTCTACGCCACAAGATATCAACGTCAAAAATTGTTGCTTATGTCCGACTAATCATCTCCTTTTTGATGTAAATGCGTTAACAATTGGGAACATGCGTTTTCCTTTTAATTGAAACATTTTTGCCTCCTTGCTTCTTTGGAATTTTCATGTTCATGGCATTGTTGCCATTTTCTGGTATTTGTTGGTATTTAGACTTGCACTAACGTATTAATTCCATTATGAGAAAGACACTAAAAATGTCATTTATTCCTGCCATTTTGCGATTAAAAAAGCGCTAATAGTAAGTGAAAGAAAGTCATCTTCCTGATGCGATGAAGGCAATTATTATTTAAACGTTTTTGTTTTTTCCTCCTTTTGCTAAATATTAAAACAAAACAAAACAATTATTCGAATTACAGTCAGACGACATTCTTAATGGAAAATCAGTTTGTTTTGTGAACTATGTACACGTTGTTTGTTATAAGAGTAGATTCATTGTAACCGCTGCAAAAACTTTAATTGTCCGCCGTACTCATACCCCTTTTCCGGTGGCACTTGATAAAAATTTTTGCACTTAGGTCTATCTTGTTCTAATTGATTTATATTTTGTTAACTGAATATAGCTGAAAAACTGATATTTGGATTTAAAGCAAACATCAAATCAATCAATCAATCAATATACACGTATTTATCTCTGTTAATGAAGGCAAATGATTTAAAATAATTCAAAAATAAAATGTATTCTATGTAAGGAAATATATGAATATGCATGTTTAAAATTGAAAAATAAAATGAAAAAGTGAACTTTACCAGAAGGTTAAATGGCCTTGAAATTTTAGCACCTCTTGTAGCTAGTCTATGTGTATTGTACTACGATAAAATTTGGGCAAGTTAGGATTATCAGTTGAGGATTATAAACAATTTTACGGTGCCTTAAAATTAAGTTTTCAAAAATTGTTCTCCTGGTCACATCTATAATGGGTCTATTCATTTTCTGATATGTTCTAAGTAACTCTTTACTTTTCATAGTACTCCCAAAATACACGAATTGTTTATTTCTCCTTCCTGAATCGCTATTAGTTATTGTAATGGAATGATATTATTTTGTAAAACCAGAACAAAACAGGCAACTGACTTGCGTAAAAATAACAGTTTACACGTTAGTCCAGACATATCGGCCTCACGAACACAAAGGATTTCAGTATTAGTTGCACTTCAAGCTTGTAACCTGAATAATTCAAACTTCAGAAATGCATTCAGGTGTTTATTACAGTACTTATTTAAAATACAGTGGTACTTATTTTTTTTTCTTCTAAGGATCAAGCATAGTTTAAATGTGGAAATTAGGCTTAATTGAAGTCATTTTGTAAAGATTTTTGATATCAGAGAAAGTAGAGAAAACTTTACACTCATCAAAAACATTAACAGAATGTTTTATAACTAGCGTAAAATAAAGAGACCAGAATTGTACAATTGTCTATATTCCCACTTTGGATTTAGATTAGTCCAAGTAATGTTAACCCATAAATCCTTTAATTATATTTCGAATAAGCTTTTGTAGAAACAATCAATCAGTCAAATAAATCACCACGTCCTTCTTCATTGATTGATATCTGTTAAAATATTAAAATATAATTTTTTGTGATACATCAAAATTCCCATCTGCATGAACAAATTAAAAAATCCATTTCTGCTAAATTATAACGATAGAAAATCCGACAAATCAGAAACAAGAACGATCCAAAGAAATGTGTTATGGGTCAAAATAAACGAATTTGTTTTCTTTTTTTGTTACAAGTTTTTGCATTGTCGGAATGAGACAAATTGATGGAATGTGACAATTTGTAGCGGGTGGGTTTCCTTTCTCAATTGTTAGTACATTAAAGTAACATCCGACCGTGACAAAGTAAGTTGCAGTACACTAAGGTTACCCCGCCGTGACAAAATAAGCTGTAGTACACAAAGGTTACCTCCGCCGTGACAAAGTAAGCTGTAGTACACAACGTTACCTCCGCCGTGAACAAGTGAGCTGTAGGACACAAACGTTACCTCCGCCGAAACAAAGTCAGATGTAGTACACCAAGGTAACATCCGACCGTTACAACATAAATATAATATGTCACATGGATGTGAATAAGGAAAAGTGTATACGCTTTTTGAAATGTACCCCGGGAAATGTAGTATTGTATTGATTTGTATCTTTCAACGGCAACTAAAATTTCATTTACCCGGTACTTTCTTATATCACTTAAATATAAAATAAACCAAATGACAAATAATGAGAAATAATAACCAAAAGTTAAGGCTATATTAAATTGCATCAAGCAATTGAAATATTCTTTTTTAAAATTTTTATATTATTATCTCTTTCGATTGATTAAAATCGGCATTACCTTTTGAACAAAATTCCTTCGACTGCAAAAGAATGCTTCATTGTTATTCAGACAAATGCTGAATGTCTTATAAAGAACAACATTGTTACTAGGGTTTGGTTATTCAGACAAATGCTGAACATCTTTATAAAGAACAACACTGTTATTAGGGTTTGTATTTTTATATGACATCTATTAAATCTCAAATAATTTAATCACCTACATTAATAGTATCTGGACATTATTATTTACCAAACTTGTCAACAATCATGTCTTAATCCATGCACGTGTTTCGTGCATTGGTCATACTCTTAGTGTCACGAGTACTGTGCAATGGGCGGAGGATGTAAGTTCGATAAATGTCCCATAGAGCTAAATGCCGAATGTTCGTTTTCATTTCTTAAGTTTGCTAGTCCATGATTCGTTCCTTGGTAAACGTACCAATCATTGATGTTCGTTTGATGAGACTGAGCTAAACTTACATTGACGTCATTTCGATGAAGATCAGATGAAGAGGAATTGGACAATGGCGAGGTCGTTTCTTGACCGGTCACATGTTCAGTTTTTATATCCTTGGTTGATGGTGGTGAACTGGCCGTCGTATCGCCCTCAGACGGACTTGTTTCGTCGTCGGAATCTTTCATGTCTAAACTAGGCGAAATGTTACCGTGAATTTTCATATGTTTCCTGAGAGAACTTGGATGAGTGTATGTCTTGTCACAGCCACGGATCTTACAAACATACGGCTTGTCGCTAGTGTGAACGTGCGAATGTTTCTTCCTGTCGGAGCTGTTGGCAAACCGTCTATCACATCCTTCAAATTCACATCTGAACGGTTTCTCTCCTAAAATTAAAAAAAAAATTAATTAAACGAAGCTCAGGTTCTTTGTAGTTATTTATTGAACTAATAGTGTTTAATTTAATATCTAACATACTTTTGGACAAACAACAACAAAAGAAAAAAAAAATAATAAAAACAAAAAACTATATACAGCGCTTGACAAATATGCTTTATTCCGAGCTAATATGAAACGGCACAATTTCAGGCACTCCACGTAAAGCAGATTCCTCAAAATATGCATGACTAGTACACTAATACACTAATGTCGTTGTCATATTGTCATTAAATAATTAAAAATAATAATTCCCATTATTTTTTACATTAAAACATTGCATAATTATGAAAAGACCAGTATGTTTTAGACCTTTTTACAACAGCCGACAACGTTCACGCTCCAACGGATACCAAAGCCCGAGAGAAATGATTAAACAATGAAATATGCTGCAGTTCTTAGAATCGTTATTACAAAGTGCTGTTACAACGATGGCAGCGGCTGACAGATAGATGATAAATGTTTAATACAGCGTGATGACAAAAAGCTCAATATTATAGATTTGTCTTGAAATAATAATAATTAATTATAGTTCGTCTTTCATGGCGATCGTTTATTATTTTGGAAGTTATCAGCGGTACCGTACTGTTGTTATTGAAACAAGTGCCAAATTAACATATGATCTTCTCTATTGCCCTGTCATAATTACGGTATGTACCGCCACTGTCTGATTGTATCAAAATAAACGTTACAGGAGCGTTTGTAACGGGAGTTTGATTGGGGTTTCCTGAGATGTATAACTCGAAGGATTCTCCTTTGCAGAACATTTGTTATTTTCTAAAAGATAATAAGAATAATTTGTAGTCTAAACGTGATTTTGAGGATACAAATGAAATGGGCAGTCAAAAATAAAAGAACAAACACACAACAAAACAACAACATAGTGGCAGAAATTTGTTACTAAAATGTATTAAAATTTTAAGTTTGTACAGTATAAATGCACGCAGAATAAAACGAACGTAAATGTAAACATGCAACAATTAACATTTGAAATAATTCTTGCTATAAACTCGTTATAATCCAAAATAATAGCTATTATTACATTAGTGTCAGATTTCTTTATTTAAAAATAAACTTCTTTACTTGGTTTTAAATAATATTGACCAGTGCAATTTTAAGTTGCAATGCTACAATTCAAATCAGGTCGAAATTATCCTTATGCCAACCAATGAACAGATGTCGTGTCGATGCAACTGTATTTAACCTCGGTGCACATGTCACACTAACGACAAGTCATGTCCTTGAGGACATTTAGAGAATTATAACTTTTTGTGCGTAATGTTCCTCTTTTGGAACATTTGTTTGAATCTAAGGTTGAAAACTACAACCTAGTACAGCTGCTTTGTTTACCGAGACATTTCCTGTAATTTTTTTAATATTTTTCTGACAAATATCTATATATATAAACGTAAGAATATTTTAAAGTATCTGTAAAAAATGTTAATAAAAGAAACAATAAAATTGAACTTTACTAAATATATTTCACAATGAAGTATAAAAAATGTTTGTACTAATACTTATGCAGACAGCATGTTACTTATTAGTTATTGTAATATAAGCAATATTTTTTGAAATATTATTTAAAACATTCTTTATGCACTTGTCAATGTCTAATTACGGAAATACAATCTGCATGTCTGTGTATTGGCGATCTTCATATCGAGAGATCTGTGTTTTTCTTAGTATTGATGAAGATATGGCATTTGACAGATATGTCAAGCTAAAATCAATGACTGTTTGTGTGTTTACTTCGGGATTAATTCTCCTTGAAATTCAATACAGAACAAGTGTTTATGGAGATGTTAGAAGTGTATGATAATTATTGTACAACGAAAATCTTAGCAGTAGTTAATTTCAGTGTAAGGATGAGAGAGTTTAAATTAATAAGTTCATTTTAATTTTTTAGCCGTATTATTATATATTGTTAAAATTATAATTTTTTGTAAGTTGATACCTAATAAACATTGAGTTAATTTTCAGTATTAATGCCTGTCATGATTCACAATTAAAAATTAAATGTATTCTAACATTTGAGAAGATTACGTGCAAATATAAATAAAAAAAAATTAAGTCACGCGCACACACTATGAATATTAGAACAAAATTAATTGCGGATTTTGTATATGTTACCGGTAATTTTGTGGCAAATCATACTCGACGTACATATTTACACTGGTGGCAATTCAAAACTAATTTTTTTTAAACAGACCTGTTTATCACGTGCATCGGTTTTTAATTTAATAAGTAACTGTAAATATGTAAATAGAACGAGACCGGAATAAAGACATGGAAATTTTATTCTCCTTTAAAACTTCAAAAATAGAGACCACTATATTCATGTCGTTTTATTTAAATATACGTAATAAAAAAGGATGTGGATTACATTTAAGGACAAGAAATTGTTTTAATACCAACAACATATAGCTTGATGTGCAGTTTTAACCAGTCCCTATCTGTCAGAATTAGTATAAAAATAAATAAAAAGTTTGAATGACATAATATTTTATTTGACATTGCTATTATAAATCTAATCTTGCAGTCTTTGTCCTCATTTCCACTTACTAATATACACATATATATCTACCAGCTGTTTCCGTAAATATAAAAGTAAAAACTGCAAACGTAACAGGTTGTCTCGAAAATATAATATATGCTTACAACTGGAAAGTGTAATTTTAATTTTTATGCATTAATAAATACTGAAAATATTATGAATTCCAGCTGTTTTGGATTGGTTCGAGTAGCAGGAAGCTCTCACAAGAAATGTACTACTATTACATTTCTGTAATTGACATCTAAGTGATTATTGTTTTGAATATTTGGGTAGTCTGTCTATCAAGAGGAGAAATTAAGCGTACGAACTTATGAATGGTTCTGAGTAAAACAAACAATATTGGTGAGAAAATTCTCTGCTTAGGGATCAAATGCGTTACAAGATACTACTTATTCAGCATAAAGAACGTCGTAAAAGTTATGTGTTTTCTTGGAAACGATTGTTTTAGTACAAATTTGACTTGAAAATTTGGCAATCTTTAAATTGAAATATTTTTTAAATAAGTGAAAATGATGCATTGTACTTAGAAATTGTTCATTTAATCTCTGATAATTTCCCAATATATCACAAATGCATTTTAACAGTTTAAGATAGGTTTCAAAATCACTTCAAACAACTTGAAGGTTTATAAAACCACCATAGTTTTTTTTACATTTATAAGGATTTCTTATACACGTGTTTACGAGTCAAAAAGTGCTTACAGTACTATAACCTCAAGGTCACAATTTGTTGACAATCTATTGTTTATTTTTTGGTTTCCAATAAATGCGTTTAATTTATTATTGAATTTTTAAGAAAAAATGACACCTGGTGTCATTTACAAATTATATTCCATTTGAATGAGATATGAAATATGGATCCTAGTATTGGTTTTGGTTACGTCTTACTATCAAGTCTTGTTTTATTAAAGTACTCAGATATTTATATACCTTCCTAACTGTGAAACGAATTAACCTCCGATGTATAAAAATTGTTATAAATTACAAAATTCCTGTAATAAATGAAAAATATAACACCCTGTTGATTCATAATGCGATAATAAAAACGGCATTTTGCGCGAGGTAAGTATGGTAAACATATCAAATCGAGAACAGGGCGTAAAGGCATAATACTCAATCTACACTCTCAAAGACATCTGGAAAGAAATTTAGTTCCGACTTGTCCCCCATAACTAAAGTTTACGGCCATAATTAATGTCACGTTCGGATATTTAGTTGCAATGTGAAAACATGATGGATTCTCCCCTCTTCTTTAAGGATATGACAAAACCACATTGTTCGCCTAAGATTTATTTCAAGATTGCAAAGATTAATTGGCCTATTAATTAGTCGTTAGACTGGCTGTGAGGTTGCCAGTACCAGCAGTGGGTGCAAATTGCTTATTATGTAAAATTTAAACGAAATGGACCTCATTATGATGGTTCCTCCAGACACTGAGGTCAATTAATGCAAATGTGATTTATGTTAAATTTGTAAAAGAGATGTGCCTATCCTACAATATAAAATTATTCTAAAGATATATTTATTTTTACACATCGACCATAATACTACAATTTTTCACGGTTATAACATAACTTATATCAAAGTTACACAATAAAGCAGACATATTTTGCAAAAAATCCCACAACATATTAAATCGGTAGAAAATTTCCTAACATTTAATGCGAACATAAATCACCGTCTCCAAAATATGACTAACTCTAAACTGAAAACATTCCTGACATCATTGCACCCACGTTGTTCATTTATTTCGATTATGAAGAATTGCTGTTTTTAATGGAAAACTGCTTCGAGTAACCAACGTGCTTATATGAAGAAATAATATTTTCATGGGAAAGCTATCTTAATTATTTAATGAAATTTTTGGGTACATTTAGTCTGTCTACAGATACCAGCAAAACAACTAAAACAATTTTCGTTTTAAAAAAAACTCATGAAAACAGTGTGGGAAGACGAGGGAAATTTCTACCTTTTTGAAAATTCTTTTATACAGAAAGTTGTGACAGTGCTTTAATTGTTTTCTGTCAATGTGAAATGATTTAAATTGAATTTTAAAGAACAAAAAATCTGTTGAATCACTTAGATCGATTCACATCAAGTTCTGTCGGTTTAGGTGATAAGTCTATCGAAAACCAATAATCCAATCAGATTATCACCTTTGAAATGACATCCATTCAGGTAATATTAGCCACAAGTGGACATTCCGAGAACTTTTTCTCTAAAAATTCGATTTTCTCATGTTCTGTTATCGTTAAATTGATTTATAGTTTATAGTTGAAAACATTGTGAAGAAACCAACAACTTTTGTGATTGTCATTTGATGACAAAAACACCAAAGTTGTCATGGCAAAAATAAGTCGTATAAATTAACTTCAGGACAACTTAATTATTTCCAAAACGGCTTTGGGCAAAGAAGGTAAAAAAAGTGTGATTTGAATTTGTCTGCTGCATTTGTTAAGTTAACGACTTCCTTTACAGTTTAGAAAATTGGGTTTTAAATTCTACAGAAGTCTTTTTTAAAGTTCCATGACGCAGTTAATAGTAGTAACACCTCTAGACGACCCAAGGGCTATTTATATTATATGTTACAAGTTTTATTTCCTCAAAATCAATCTATTTTATAGGTTATTCAATATTCTATAACTTTTTATTTAATTTATTGATTGTATAAACATTCTACTCAAAATATAGTTGTTAAGTTTAATGTACTATTGAAAAATGTTTTAAAACTGTTTAAAAAATTGTTAAGGGGCGTTACAGTAAACAAATTATGCAATTAAGTTTGCATTTTGTTCCTGTCTGTATCATTTACTAGTAATAAGAATTATCAATAATAAAATATTAAACAATATGAAAACTAAAATATTGCTGACTGAAATATTTTCCTGATAATTCTAATCGGATTCACGATTGTTTATTTTGCTTATCTCAACAAACAAACATATAAACTGGACATATCATATAAAATTAATTTTAAATCAGAAGTATTTATGTGTCAAAATATAGTCACGAACAAGGAATAAATTTCTGATCGTTTAAATTTAAGTTCAACAAAATTATAAGTTTACCGGCTACTCCAATAAGTTTTAACTAAACAAATGATAGCTCTATGATTCATATCAGATTAAAATGTGTAACATTTTGAATATTTTCCCACAAAATCATTGCTAAAAGACAATCGTTAATAAAATCTAATTTTAACATCATTTAACATTTTCTTAAGCATTCAAAAATTAAATAAGAAAATGCTCTGTTTTAATTAATAATTGAAATTAATTATCTCTCTGTTTTAAATTTTATTAAACATTTGTTTATTTATTTTGATTATTTTTAACAATATTTAAGCAGTGCAAAAGATTTATTTTTTAAAATTAGTTCGTACCTGTATGCGTTCTTTTGTGGATCTTTAGATTTTCAGACCTTGCAAAAACTTTTCCACACCCTGGAAACGGACAAGGGAATGGTTTTTCTCCGGTGTGAACTCGGATATGATTAACAAGTTTGTATTTGGCTTTAAATGGTCTCTGTTCTCGCGCGCATTCTTGCCAATAACAGGCATGATTTGTTTGTTCTGGACCCCCAACATGGTCCACCGTAATATGTGTCACAATTTCGTGCATCGTATTAAACACTTTGTTACAGGGCTTTTTAGGCTCCGGCTGCTCAATGTCCACCCACAAGCACGTGTGTTCTTGTTTAATCTGAGGCCTCATGTAACGAAAAAATGCCCCTGGTCCATGTGGTCCCATGTTCATATGATTTAAAGAGTTAATAGGACCCATGTTGTAATGCTGAGTGTATGGGTCCGCTCTTGTAGGAAACTGTCCAAACTGATCGGTCCTAGAATACATATCAGGTGGCGTAGTTAGTCCAAAGCGCACTTGATTGTTCAGATGATGAGACGGTGCTTGGTGTGAAGCGTCATGAATACCCGGAAATAAAATATGACTAGAATTAGTTTCTGGATGATGATGAGAATGAAATCCAGCGGATGTCGGAAACATTCCACCGTGATGCCCCGTTCCCGTTCCATCATGGCTCGGAAGTCCAATGTCTGGTCTTCTAAAAAGAAAATCTCGGGCAGCATAGCTTCCTAAATGGTGCGAATGAGGGTTCCCATATCCATTAGTTTGAGAAGGGTACTGTGGTGGACTAGCCTGTAATCCGTCATTCATGTGATGTGGAGGACTCAGCTTCAATGCTCCCGGAGGCAAAGCTGTATGTGGATTGTCCATGTACGGATTAATCATGATGTTAAACTATTTCGGTCTATCATCAAGGGATAAATTGTTATTTTCTTCACGGTATCACAGTAGTCGCTCAGTGGCTAACAATCCCGATACGGCACAAGGTTCACGTTACTTCTGAAGCAGTCGAGTCAAACAACACACAGGCCCTGCTGTGGTATGATAAAGTCGGTCCCGATTGTTGGTAGGTTCCCGTCACTAGCGCCACAGTAGCTCTCTAATATAAATTCTATCTTGTCGAGTTTAAGGGATGATATGAGGACCACTACAGAGCCAAAGAAAATATTTAGCCTTGTTTATTTTTCCAATAGAAATCAAATTGATACTTTTTAAAATCTCGTTTCCCAATTGGCTTTTTTTAGCTTTGATTGGCATAATGCAACACCTTCCCTCGAGTTGATTGGTCTTTATAGTTTAGAGGGCGTAACATTTCTCTGCGAATAGGCGTTTACAAAATCAATATTGAATGTTAATTATTTGAATATGTATTTATTGATGAATATCAAATGATAACGATGATGTGAAGAAAAAAAGAATAAAAGAATAAAAATTTTATTTTTTTAAATATGCATTTTTTAAATATTTTCATTACAGTATTATCAAATATCATTATTTTAAATCGGGATGTTTACTTAATCGTAAGTTGTTCAGGTAATTACTCAGATTAATTATTTTAAGGAAAATATAAATTAATGATTTTTTATTAATTTATTTATAAATATTATTTCAGAAAAATGTTAAAATCTAATTGTTTAAAATAGAGTAAATAGTTTTTCGTCAATTGGATATTTTGAACAATAATTTAGAACATTAAGAGTTTACTAAAATACTTTTTTTTTAAATATTAAAAATATAATTAATATAATTTCTTTTCTTTATCAAGCATTAAAAATGCTTTGTTATTATATAATTACAAAACATCGCAATATAAATATATCAATATTTATCATGTATATTAATAACTGCATTTCTTCATTTTCAAAACACCTGTAGATACACCGAGTGCAAAAACAAACGTTGATCTTTTTAACATATGCATGAAACGTACAATTATGAGAAGGCCCCGCGTTAAGTACATACAGGACTACATCTTATTATAAAAAGGAGTAGTTATGGTGTGCTCTTCATTAGGTTAAAGATTCAGTAGCTCCGTGGGAAACCTTATCATTTTTGTTTTGTGGGAAAATCTACTACAAACCTCACTAGAAATAAAATAACAATGTAATGAGGTATAATGTTTGTTATGAAAGAAAGCGTAATTATTTTATGTAGAACACTTACACATGGTTGACAGCGATAACGTCAGGAAATGTTTGAAAAGTTATTTTTTCAACAAATATCAGAATATAAAACGCAATTTTATATGTACTAATTAACGATATATTTCCATGCAAAAAATTGAAACTATTTTTTTTCTTTTGAGAAATGCACGGATTGTTAAAAAAGGTTAATTCAAGCCTTAAGAAATGTATATGAACGCTGCATTAGTTTTTTTTTAATTTTATGTCTTGTATATATTCCATTAAAATAGATTTGTATACAGAAGAATATACTTCTAAATCTGTATATTTTACAAAAAAGATATCAAAATTTATTTTGGATATCCATTAAATGATGGAATATTTTTCTTGTAGAGTACTAATATGTAGGAATTAACACTTTGTATTTATAAACCATTCTACATCAATGTAACATAGTAATTAAATTATCAGATTGAACACCAAACTGTTGGGTCTATAAACGAGAGGTTTGCACCTTTCATACAAAAAGTCTCGGCAGTTGTAATATTTTCCACGGCGTAAAGCTTTTGATGTCTTTTTCTAATGTAATAATTAACATAATGAAACAATGTTTGAATTGAAAAATAAATTATTTTAGTTGTCGGGCTTGTATAGCAAACTGGAAATATTTTTTCTCACATATACTGTGTATTTGTGAAATGAACAATTATTTGATTAAATTAAAACTATGTTTAAAAGAGTAAATTGCATATTCTAAGGTACAAAATTTAAACTTTTTCGGCTATCTGTTAAAATTTAATTGCAAATACTATCAAACAACAAAGTTAAGTTCTTCAAAATGTATCAATATCGCACACTTATTTCTGTGTTCATGTAGATCAAATATTTACAGGTTTTAACGATCGTGAAAATGATATATGGTTCCAATCCGTATCTAATAAAGATGATAATATTGTTAATTAATGGAAAATAATTAACCAATCATCAGTCATAATGAGATAGTTTAAGGATATTAATCGATTAGTTTTATTCTGTGGAAACTGGCTGCCACGGGCACCATAACGTTGGCAGTAAGGAAAATCCCGATTAAGACGTTTAAGTGTCACAATTTTCTTTCAACAAAATCATCTTACGCGAGATAAGTCTTGGAGTAAATTAATACCAAACATCGTTTATATATTTCACGACATGAAATGGATTAGTTGTTTCGTTGACACAAATTGCATGATGATATTACGAATTAGGAAGTTGATGCATAAAATTGAATCTTGCTTTACAAATTGAATAGGAGATAAGACCATTTGTTCGATCGACTCTGCCACCCAAGAACAGAACAAACATTATTAAAAATATACAAATATTCTAATATTTCATTTTTTAGACAGAACTTTGGTTGAATAATTCCCCCTATATTTGTCGCAGGGTTTGGTTTTGAAGCAATGAATGAAGTCGTGAGACTCTGAGTTAATTTAAATTGGTCCAAATTATCACAACAGATGAAATAAAATATACATGATTAAAATTTTAACATATCTAATTCCCTTTTTGTGCAAGTTTTAGTACTTGCGCGCTTCCTTTACTTTGATTGGAACTGTATTTCATTCAATGTAACACATACTTCTAAACAATGTATATTTATTTCTCGACTTTAGATTTTTTGTTAAAAACAGTTTTGACGAGAAAGACTTTTTGAGTTATTTGTAAATGTTTCACCTTGTAAATGATACTTTTCGTTTAATAGAAAAAGATCACACCTATCAACTTATCTAAATTTATTTACTTTGCAAGCATAATCTATTATAGACCCTTTTGTCCCGGTTAACACCGAAATAATGTTCCTCATTACTTCTTAGTGTCTAAATAATAATAGATCATTAACACGTTTTTACTTATCATATACCTATCATTTCATTCTTTGAAATCGACATTTTTTCTTTTTGAAATTTACAGGTATCACGCTGGTTGATTTCTTTTGTCATTGATGTGAAAATTTAAATATCTGATCCCCGCTTCACGGGGGACAGTAATTAATAGGTGTGTTAATCACTGAACTACTGGGATGTCATCACTATATTAAAATATTAAAATTATTTCTACAATCTTAAAAATGGAATTTAAGATTATTTTGCTTTGCTGACATTAAGACAAAAGAAAAAAAAAAAAGAAAAACAAACAAACAAAACAAAACAAAACACAACATATATTATGCGACTAGGTTTTCGATGACAATTTAAATTTAGCATTGTGTATCTTGCCTAAGTATATGATAAAAACAATTTATAATATTTATGATGTATTTTTTTAATCTGATATCACAAGTCGTAATCTAATAACGTATAATGAATGTTGTAATGACGAAAATCACCGTTTTGCATTTATTATCTCTTGATTTTCATTCAACTCGGCGCTGTATATATAAGTAATCATTTTAAAGCCAAATTATTTAAGATCTTTAAATAACTCATATACAGCTACGAAATAAAGCTTAATGCACTTTAGGGAAATTGATGAAGATATATAATATTCAACAATTTTATTCCACCTGGCATATAACAGGAATGAATTTGGACACACTTTCGTCAAAATTTCAAGAATACACTTCATATTCCAGTAAAATATAAAATTAATCCCATCCTTATCCGAGATAATGTCAGAAATTTGATATAAAATAGAGAATTCCATTACAAAATAATTGGCTGTTATAGATAAAATAAATCACAACATTCGTTTATATTAACCATATAAAGTGACTTGTAGTACGGCAAACGGCGGACCCCGCCGAGAAGCTGGGCTTTATTAACTTTGTATAAGCTCTGAATTCAAATCTTCTTGTTTTCATAATAACATTCTAAATGTGAAAATGAGATGTCATACGCAGACAAGGCGGATAACGTTATCAAAAAGAAGAGTCGGATCATTATTTTTATAAATATAATTCAACCATCCTTGTCTAATCTTTAAATTTGATGTATAAAATATTAACTTGAAAATAAAGATACGTTTCAAACCGCAAAAGAAATCTATTTTGTCATTTGACGCCAAAACTAATTTCAATTTTATTCGAAATGTTGGTCGAGAAAATATGTAAAGCATTTAGATACGCATCAATAGCTATTTTAGTAGAAATCTAAAAAATCACTGCAGATGATATTAATTTTAAGATAAACTTACATTTGTATCAAATTTCATTTCATTCTATCTACACCTTTTTAAAACGACAAAATTGTCTTTTTCAAAGCGGGGCGCTTTAAGTCTTTATTCATCACGACGTTCAAGATCTAAAGGCATATGTCAAATTTACCCTTTTTTTACAGCACGCATTGCTTTCTTGTGTTGAAAACTTCAAATATTCTTATCAGACCGACAGCCTATTAAAACGCCTCAGCCGTGGTAAACTAAGACTTCTGTGAATTATGGTTAAGTGCTAGAAAATTTCAAGCAAAGTGCAAAAATAATGGCAAATGACAACACTTGTCGGTTCCTAACGTGTTCAAAATGCTGCACATCGTTTGTAGAGCAATAAAATAATTGCTACACGCAAAATTAAGCACTCAGAACTATGAACTATTGCCGCTGTTATAAAAACCCCTTTTCTGTGAAAGTCAAGTATTTCTCTAAGGACCTTTGGCATGCTATTTTGCGAGACTTTTCAAAATATGAAAAAACACTTGAAAATATAAATCGCTATTCTCAACAGTTTAAATATTCCCTATTGTTCTAAGTTTCATTGTGAAGATAGTTCTGTTTTATTTTAACAAAGATAATTATTTCCATTGGAAAGACTAATTTTTTCTTTCAATTAAGAACCAAATCTGTCCCTAATTTCTGCAGAATTGAGTTGATTGTGTTTATTTATCCAAATAATGAACGTAATAAAATCTTTTTTCTCAAGCCCTTCGAAACTCTCACCTATAATAGCATGCATAACCATTAAGATTTCACATGAGCTGAAAATTGCTTCGAAGATTCTCCATTCTCATGGCTCTACCACATATTAACACAGGACGATACAATGCAGCTAAAATATTGCCAAAAATATGGTAGAACAAAAAAACCCCCCAAGTAAATCGCTGCTGAAAGCAGACAATCACGCATAGTTAGACCTCAAATACACCGTACGATACTAAATACAACACAGTATAATTTTTGTTTGATTAATAATATATTATGTCAATCTTCAGCTCTGCTAAATAATACATGTACATGTATTCTAAGGGGAATAACTCGATATCCCGTCCAGTTTACTTCAAAGAAAAAAAGTTTTATTGACTCAGTTGAATGCTGTATATTAAACTCTGTTTTGTAATGAATGACCTGCATCTTATGTTTCTACGAACGTAGTTTTAAAATATTAACGGCATGAACGGTGATGTAAAATATTACTTATATACAAATGCGTTATAAAGATAAGTGTAATATTTTATAGAGAACGACGTTAAAACTGATGTCAAATGCTAACGTATCTCTAATACTTATATCTTGTGGCGGAGGTGTTAATTTAGAGACAGCGAAAACCTACAAGGAACCGAAGATCATAAATTCATATTATACTCCATTTATTTCAACGTTTGTAGATTACAATAATATTTCTATAACCCCATTAATTGTCGCTCAACCCAGTAATATTATAATAAACATCTCTTCAAGAACATCAAGTGACTTATGCCAAAATAGTCCGGCGCCCGTTTTGATAAGCTCCCACTGTTTTTATTCCTGTTTCCAGCAGTGAATAAAACCGCGACGCAGCGCAAAGCAGTGGAAATGTATGTTTCACCATTAATCAAGAAACAGAATATCAACATCTATAATATATTAGTAACTTAGGTTTTTATCAAGAAATATTTACCTTCGTAGCACTGCTCTCCAGGAAGCCTGATGATTTTTTATCTTGCTAATGAAATTTTAATAGGCAAACCCTCAACATTTAGATATTTTCTTCAGAATGTTATTAAAGCATTATAAATAATCTGGATAATATATAAAGAAAAACCATAATATATGAATTTTCTGTTTCTCGTTATAATGTTTCAATTAATTTTTTTGGGCATATGGCAAATTTCGAAAATAAAATCTGTCCTATAATGAAATGAAGCTAATTTTTGTACGTTTTAATAGGATTTTATGGGGTTCAAAGGTTCTTTGGTGCTTCTTCTACGACCATGCCGTTGCTGTTTGTCATCGAAACATTTGAAAGATATGACAAGGAATTTAAAATGAATTTTATCAAAATACAAATTTTATTTTAAAATAAAAGTATTTGGTCAGAACCTTCCACATTGACAAGGATTTCCAGTTTTCCTACCGAAGGTCGGGGGATTTCTTCGGGTATTTCGGCTTCCTCCCCGAATAAAAACTTGACGTCGTGATATAGCTGAAAAATTGCTGAAAGTGGTGTTAAACAATGTTCAAACAAACAAACATAACATACCAAAGACGAAAATACTACTATTAATATTTTGCAAATTATTCTTTTTCACATAAAATAAAATTATAGTAAGTATATATCAAGAATACATGATTCAAAAAGGTTGTACGCTTTTTACTGACAGTTTCGGGGATTTAACATATAGTATGGTGTTATGATTATATTGCTATAACCTTATGTCTTCTTAATGCAAAAAAGACAAAAAAAAAACAATACAACACAACAAAATTTAGCATCATATACCGTAAACATTCGAATGACATATACAGGAAAATGCAAAAGTGTGTTATGTGCCTTTTGTTTGAATGGTAATAAACAACATCTCAAATCTCAAAACTATTAGGCATGCTTATGCTGTATAAATGACGTATAACGAGCGGCTGAAGACAGAACAAGACTATCCGCACTCAAAACTACGTGCATCAGATTGATCACGGTCAAACCCTGGGAGTTCTCACGAAAACCTGCCACCGCTTCGAACGAGTGTGGACATCTAGATAGTTGAGCTTCCGGTTGACAATATGGCCCCGATGTTTTTTTTTTAGAAAATCTCATCGAATAATTATCTATAATACCGTTTTCGAGACAACTGGTCGAATTTTATTATGATTTTTAATTTTACTTTTTAATGTTTAATCCTATGCTTTCACTATTGTTTCAACAAATCTTCCAATGCTTTCAAGATACGGAGGATCTTTTTCTTGATGACATGGTTTTATTTAATGTTATAAATAAACAAGTCATTTAAATTATATTTTGACCATTTTGTTTAATGAATCCTAAGCGTGGAATCTTGAAGCAAATGAAACAATGCACGCAGAAGACGAACAATAGCAAAATAGGTCGTATATTTATCACTTGACGTGTGTTAACTACATGTTCAAGTACATTTAAATATGTGTTTCGACATCTTTTCAGTTAAACAATGTAGACATTAGCGCCGCCTGTCACTATGTAAAAGGATAAAAATATCTCAGTTCCTGACACACTTAAACAAGGGTAATAAAGAGTCGACACACTTTTAAGTTTTGTCTTATTATCATTCAGACGAAGAAGGATAACTCTGGAGCCGAATCATCCGATATATCTGCAGAACATAATTTAAGACCAACATAGGCCTGTCGTACACCCAACACCAAAGGTATCCTAAGACCACCCCTGCAAAGATGTCACAACTCTGTCTGAAGTAATGTCCCAAGATGTACCTAATTTAATTGAATGTTTGGATGTTTGCTTTAAGTCAAACGAGCAGAAGTTTAGATATGTTTAGAACGAGAACAAGTTAAAAACAATAAATCAGCGGAAAGAAAGGACTGAGATGGGACCTAGGGAGCATAATCATAATTTTGACTGCCACTTGAAAAGTAGGGAGTATTGGGTAGGGCGGAGATTTTAACTGTTTGAAACGGCTACAATGAGTCTACATGTATTCTTTTTCGAAATCTACAAAAGCGGTCTTTATCGTGTAAGGCACTCTCCAATTACGTTGACTTGAATCCCCCCTTCTAACGAGAGGGTCTCCCCTATTCTCCATCCGGGGACACGCTGGGCTGCTCTGTGGGTCGTGCATGAGAACCCTCCCAGCTCTGCCTCCCAGTTGTTTGTTTTCGTGTGGTGTTTAGCGCGACTTCCGAAATTGTTCAGTCGTCCAGTTTTTTATCGGGGTGGGAAGCCGGAGTACCTGGAGTCTAATGCACCCTGCCCGCAGTGAGAACCGAACCCGCAACCTCAGTGTTAACAGACTACGTGATCAATAGTAGATGACTACCTTAACCACTAGGTCACCTCAGTATAGAATTTATACATATGCGAATAATCTAGAAATTTCTAAAGTTATCAAAATTTATGTGGACACGTGTGAACTGAAGTTACAAAATAAATAATTTTATAATAAATAAGTTTATGAACCTGTATACATAAATACATACATACATAAATAAATAAATAATTGTATGTATTCTAAATAAATTGGCAAAATTAAAACAAAAATGTCTCTTATATTCTTTTTCAATTTTGTTAGTCGAAAAACAGAAGTTGGTGCCATGTAGCAACTTTCCTAATTAAAAATTAAAAACAAAATTTAAAAATTAAAAAAGTTATTAATATCTTTTGACATCAATATCATAGTCCTAAAGTTATGAGGAAAACTGCGACATCTTCTGTGACGCGACTTAGGATACAGACTTGTCCTATAAGATGGTCGCAGGACATGTCTTAGACCAAAGACACCTTCGATGACACGTCCTCAATTTGACTGCAAGAACTCTTCTTTGTCTTGGTTCAAAGGTTGTTTCATGTAACATTACTATTTGTATATAAATAAGTCTGTCCGGTTACGCATTTTAGTTAATTTTGACGTAAAAGGAGCTTCATATTTTGTTAACACGAGTCTGATCAAGTAATAATTGAAACAGAAATAAAATTATGACCATCCTTAGGATATTAATTGTATTACCTTAAAGTTATTATGAAAATTAGAACATGTCGTAAATTGAGACATCTTCGGTGACATGACTTAAGACAAAAGATCTTCGACCCAGCCTCAATGGAGCACCTAAAAGTGTTTGTTGAACTTGTAAGATAAAGCTATTTTTTATTTTTAATATTTATATTAATTGTTTAATTAAAATAAAGAGTTTGTTACTGTCAATAATGTTTGTGAAAACTGCATTAGCAAATTAAGTTTTTTTTTAAAACACTACACTGAAATTTATTTGGATTTCCCATATTCGAGAAGGGTTGTTGAATTGTATGTCAAGATACAATATAAGGTAGACTTTTAACAGAAGATTAGTGATGTTACATGGACGACTTATTAATGATGTTACATTTGTACATAGAAACATTTTAAATTACATGTATTATTAATATTAATTAAAAAAATAAAAAGGATATTATATTTTATGTATTATATATTGTATATGATATTTACATTTTTAATTTACCATTTATGATTTTTTGTTATATAGTATACCAAGGGTATTTTGTTTTCCCGATAAAAACTAAATAGGTAAATGTTTTTACTTTGGATTAATTGTAAAAATGTACACAACATTCAATAATGAAGGAGAAGCTTTTAATGTCACTTAAAAAATGTCGATAAAACAAATTTAAAACAATTGTTTATCTGTTCCTTCAAGGCAAAAATTTACAAATCTCCAAAGATATGCGAATTTGAAGAAATATATAGTTATATATATATATAACTATTCTGTAGGTTCCTGAATTTCAGAATCAAATACAAAAGTAACTATTGTATTACTACAAAAAGTGAATTAAAATCATAACTATTACAGGAAAAAAAATATAAAAACAACCGAGATAAGCGTTAAAAAATATTCTCATGATAACGTTTCAGTAAAATATGAGTATATAAAAATCAAACCTTGCTAGTTTTGTCATACATTTTGTCACCAGGGACATCATTGAAAATTATACAATAGTTGCTTATATAGAGGGCATTAAAATGATATCTTGACTGCACAACAAGATTGGTATTGCCTGAAACACTGATAATGCCCGAGCCATAGGCGAGGTATTATCAATGTTGAAGGCAATACAATTGTCCAAAGTGCTGTCAAGTGGCATAATAATGACAGATATGTAGCACACTATTATATTTATTTCATTAAATAATTAAGAAATGATGAGTTCTAGACTATTATTTTATTTATAGCAGTTTGCTTTACGATATTAATGTAGGCTAATGATATAACATTATTCGGTATTTCTCTGCTATATACAGTTTTGTTTTCTGAACTTTATATACATTTTTCTTCTTTTAGGTTGTACATTTATTCATTTATAAAAATTAAAACTAAACATTTTGTGTTAGTGCAGAGATCATTAACACGACGTGATATCGCCCACTGGTCAAAATATTGCTGATTAATTTATACCAGCTGACCTTGTTTTATCAAGTTGAAAAATAACCTCAAAACTCATAATTTTACTGATATGAAATAAAATTTAATCATTTGATTTATAAAACACATTACAGGAAATATTTTGTTATATGGGGTTGCTGTTCCTTTTTATTAAATAACTTGCCATATAAGGGGAGGGGGCGGGAATTGAACACGACGTTTAGTCTGAACCAAGTAACATCTTTAAGATGTACTTGGGATGGCCTGAATACATATGTAAGGGGAAAATTTGTTCGTGATCATGAGATACCAAAAAAAGACCCTTTTCACCAATAACATTTTATGTATCACATTTTATAATAAAAATGTTTCAAATTACCATGTTTACAATAATGAAAATAAATTTAACATTATTGTTCCGTTGAAATTTTTTTTGTGAATTATCAACGATATAAAAGCAATGAAAAACTTAACATTTACTCCATAGTGACTTTCCTTTACAAAATACACAAACTATGAGTATCGATACCATACCAAATCATACTGTTCTGTATACATACCATATCAAATTGCAAGCAACTTTCTATATGTAAAGTGTTTGTCTACATTTTCAGGCATGTTATTTTAATTTTTTTATTGTTGTGCATATGCAAGGTAATGGTATATATAAAGGACGTTTGTTTTTTAATGCAGGAAGTTATTTCTATGTAGTTAACTCCACTTTTCTTACAATATTTTTATGCTAAATTACCAATAATAAATTTTGTTGTTGTTCATTAAATGTTTTGTCAATAAATATATTTAGTTGGCAACCAAACATGTGAAATATGATCTGATATGTTACTTTCGTTTTTACTTTTTTCTTCATTACTTCTCTGTGATCGTGTTACGTCACCTTACCATGAACTCTGATTATCACACGCGTGAACAATATCATATCATGTATGTTGAACATCTAACTGAACTATTTTTTTTATTAGCAAAAAGGTCATATTTGTAGGACAAAGATCTGGATTATCAAATCAACTACGCCAAAGTTAGCATGCCAAATTTATTGTTTTATATTGTCAACAATTACCACATAACAAAAAAGCTACTAGACAAAATATTGCGGAGAATTACCACAGAACAAGACATTTACCAGACAAACTAGAAATACGGATTCTACATAATTGACGTGGTTGGTTTTGTTTATTACAATTGCCAGTAATATTGCAATTTAAGGCTTTTTCCCTAAGAGTTGAACGCTAGAGATGTCAGACATTTTTTATACATAAGCATACACATGCATGTTGGTCCCGGTTTTATATCGCATACATTTATTTAAAATATCGCTTTTGTTTCTTGTCATTATTTTATGTGTCCAACGTTGATTAATCAGTGTAAATGGCCCAACAAATAGGAGAAAAAATTTAAATATAATTGATAAAAAAATTCGAGTATTTAGGAATGTACGCAACAAGAACACTTACCTTTATCTGCAAGTACAACATAGTTAACTAATAATCCGAAAAGAAAAAAGAGCGGACAACATTCACATAGCAAAAAATCGAAGGAAATACTGAGAAAATCTTTGGGGTTGGAATTTTATTCTAAATAGAGTTTCTTTCTGTCTCTCCTGGCGCGAGATGTTTCAAAATTGACTGCTACCTTGCAGCGTTAACAGCAAGATTTCTATACAAACATTTATTTTTCTTTTAACCAAGAACTTTTAGAAAACACACCAGGAACCAAGTTGTAAGCAGACGATAGCACTTCAATCTCGGAGATATGTCACTTGCAGGCGAGATCTTGGCGTGAATTCTATCATCTCTGAAATACGCGATTGAGATTATAATTTAGCAGACGTTATTGAAAATGCGTATGGGTTTGACGTTTCATTAATTTTGCATTCAATCTAAAGGATGCTAAAGCGATTTTCAAGATGGCGAATAAAATACAAATGTAAATTTAAAGATAATCTAAAACGGCTTAAAAGTTAATCAGTTTTATTTAGAAGATACAAGGGATTGAAAACGTATTTATTTTGAGGAACATTATTTCTTTCACATTTTAAAACTTCGACCCCCTGATGTAAAATTGATAACATGTAACACATAAAATTTTAATCAGTTTCAGTTCGTTATTTTAGAATAACTTAATGGGCGTCCGTGGTTTAGATCTCTTTAAAATACAACAAAATCGGTCTATTGGATTTTTAAGAAGACAAAACGGTTACCTTTTCCACGCATGCCATTTGAAATATGTTATGGCTGTATGTTATATAAATGGTAAAATGTACAAAAAGGCAAACTGACACAGAAATATTGAAATATTTTGTTTTACAAGAGAAAAATTCGAAGGTCATGAGAACTTTCTTAAAGTACCACAAATAACAAAATAATTCTATGATTACTAAGAAAATTACAAACCACAAATATGTAAAAAAACGTATAAGACTTTCCACAAGTCCCTTTGAATTTTCTATTAGAGAGATACTACTTTATTATCAACATTTCTTATACTATCAGCTTGTGTACAAAGGTTTTGTACACAAGTGGATAGTAAAAGAAATGTTGAAATCTGTCTCTCAAATAGCAAAAAAATTTTCAAGGGACTTGTGGCAGTGTTCTTACTATTAGGGTTAAAAGTTTGATATGTTGTTGAAAGTAACAACGTTAAACACATCCACGTAATTTCTGACACGACCCTAAACCTAGCCATATAAATAAGATATGTACAGAGTGTTTTAGCAAGTCTTCAAATCTTTAACCAAAATCTCTCTTCTTCAGGCGTGGCATTACAAATGAATGCAGTTTAGGACAATTACACATGGATTCGGATGTTTAACAAGCAGTGACAACTATGTTCTCTATAAAACTACTCCATACAACAGAGAACACGTGACAACTGAGTTCTCTATAAAACTGCTCTCTTTACAACAGTAATCACGTTACAGTTGTGTTTCTCTATAACACTGTACGCCATACATTACAATACGTTGATACTGTGTTTCATATATCGTCCCCTTAGCAACAGGTGACTGCTGTGTTCGGTATAAAACGGTATTCTGTACAACACGTACAACACTTCCTGGGAGGGGGGAATGATAAGGCTGCAAAGTTGACAAAAGCCACTCCATACAACACGTAATTACTGACTGTTTGTTTGAAGTGGTTTAACGCCATTTTCAGCATTTTTTCTGTTATTTCATGGCGACCAGTTCTTATTGGGGAGGATGCTGAAGTACCAAGTTAAACACCCGAGATTCGTCAGGAAAACTGACAATCTATGTCATATAAGAGTCGATCATACTCTGCTCGCAGTAGGGCTCAATCACACAACCTCAGTATTGACAGGCACGTAATCGGAGGTAGATTACTAACTATATGTACCACTCGGCCAACTGTAATTACTACTATAGTCTATTTAAGACTAATTTCGCTGCAAATGATTAATGATGATAATCGTATATATGCACAATCTTTAATGATTGGTCATTGTTGTTCGTGATCCAATGTTTGCACGTCTTTAGTAAGTTACATTTTGGATTAAATCTTTTAGAAACTATATCTCAAACTGTATCAGTTGGCTTAATTTATTAGTAACTTCAGGGTATAACATCAAACAATTGAAGCTAGAATTTGTGTCACTTTCATAAAATGTGTCTTTCGAAGCTGTATAGATTCTGATATTGATTGAACTTCTTGTTTTGAATATAGTAGTATAGTTTGTACGTGTGTTAGTACATGTCTTTCAGGATTGGCTCTTGTCATCTAACAAGCCGCCTCAAGCTGACATCTCAGAATGACAAGCTACTGTTTATGCTACATGTAACCAAATTTTATAGTAATAAACCTAATGAATGTCATATTTGCAACAACAAGCAGAAAAAATTTTAAGTGCAAAATATGATTCATGCGACTGCAAAAAGAAAATCACAGGTCAATGGGGAGAGAAACAGAAAGCAGCTTAATGTTATAAAACACTATCTTTAGGAAAGATATAGCCTAAGATTAAAACAATGTCTTAAAAGCCGCTAACTTTGAACAATTTTAAGTATAGGATTTACTGTTATATATCCAAAGCAGGCGCCATCACTGTTACCTTCCTGTAGAGCCTAACAAGATCATGGAGAGCTATAGATTTGAAAATTTTGTGTTCCTTGTAGGTAGAAGATTAGAGGCTTTTATCTTTGAAATCTTTATCAAATTATGATAAAGTTACTATTAAATAGTGTTAACTTATAAACGTTTACACAATTAAAGCTTCTAAAACAACACCCTATTAATGAGATGCCCTCCCAAACACAACATGTGGTGAAAACTTGTCGTTCTTTCCGAAATAAACTTTTCATTTGTGGATATATGAGGGATTATGAAAACATTATCTTGAAATTCAATTCTGTTTATCATTTATGATTATTGTTTTTAGACTTCATGTTGTGAGTAATGTTACATGTGATGATTTATTAGAAATAATACAGAAATCCAATAAAATTAAGTAAGTCTAATGGATATTTGTGATTATAGTGTATTGCTTTTACCGTTATGTAATTTAAACAGTAAAGTTTCTGGTCAAAGATTTTCATTCTCAGTCTACCTTATTATATCAAATAGACATAGTAAACTGTAATAAAAAACCGTAGATCTGTAATGGTATCAGAATGAAAAGTAAATTAATCTTTTGTACCGATTGTGTGAGTGACTCACTACGGCCTGTTTGTTGGTCGGTGTACAGTATGGTAAGGACTATAAGTTGTTGGTTCATTATAGTAGTTTCTGTTTTGTAAATGGTTGACAATGAGTAGATGGTTCCGTGTGCTTAACAAAGTGTTGTAGATAAATGACTATACGGGGATAGGTTGGTGTGTTAGTTTTCATGGAAAAAAGAATGCTGACATTTGGTTAAATGTGCTACTAGTTTCAGTATGACTATGGGCTGAAGATTCTATGCGCTAATTTCAGTTTTTTAAACGATGAATAATAGGCTATATCTTCATAGTACTACTTTCTGTGTTGTATACGATAATCAATTCATTGTTATAGTTTCAGTGGTAGAAAGATTTTGGTTTAGTGTACACATGTCTTATTGGTGTAAACGATTGATAATTGGTTGTTCGCTTAGTATGTTAGTTTCAGAGCTATAAATGATTGACTACAAATGGTTGCTTCAGTTTATTCCATGTTAAAGGCTGACCATGGGTTCGAGTCGGTGTTCGTTTTAATGGCGGATATTCTGATGATTGGCCTCGGTGGCAAAGTGGTTGAAGTATAGTTATTCATCTAATTTGATCACATGAAGGACTTAGGTGGCGGGTTCGAGTCGCACTGCGGGCAGGGTGTGCCACATTCTAATCTCAATTTACAAGGATTGCCAGTTTTTCTACAGGAGGTCTGGTGATTTTATCCGGGTACTCCGGCGTCTTTCCCCAATAAAACAGGACGCCATGTTATAGCTGAAAAAATCGATTGCTTAAGTTGCGTTAAACACATTTCAAATAATTTCAAACAATTTATTCCATTGACAATGGACTACTTTAAGTACGGTACGTAGGTTTTGAGGTGTAAACGACCGAATACGGATTGTACGTTCAGTGTGTTAGTTTTAGTTGGCCACGGGCTTTTGGTTCGGTGTGCTTACTCAGCGTAGTAAACAAATAGCTATGGGATGTTTATTTAGTTTGATGATTTTAGTGTTGCAAACGGTTCTCCATTGACTTTTAGTTCAATGTGCTGGATTCGGCGATTTAAACGATTGTCTTAAAGCTGGTTAGTGTGAATGATTGGATATGGATTGTTGGTTCAGTTTAGTTGGTTAAGTGGTTAAGTGTCTCTTCCAAGTCGAGTTTTTTTTCCTTAAATATAATATAGTTACATAGAAAATACATGAAAGAAGTTCGCTACATGTAGTAATAATGTATGATAATCCTATCGTCTCACAGTCATTGCAATAATAATGATATTCAATCTTAGTTTTTTAAGAACAAATACATCAACTTGAGACGTTGAATGAATGTACACAAAGCAACAAGTTATTTCGTTATTTTCTATATTTGATAACAGAAGATAAAATATAAGAAAACCTAAAGGTATAAATCGAAAACAGAATCCGCGATAAAAATATGGATTGAGACATAGACACACGATATAAAGAGAACCATCTTCTAAAACACAAAAAACCCCCAAAATGAGTAACCTGAACAAAAAACAAATATGGTTGCACTCAGGTGCTCCGTACCAGTAGCGTAGTTAGGGTCTAAATGACGTGGAGAGTGGTCTGGAGCAAATCTCTGGTAGATACCTAGCACGTTGAATTTTCGACATGTATTTACAAATATTCTGAATACAGTTTTAGTGAAACAAAGTAATATTTTGCCTATTTTTCTGCAATCAACATACCAAATATGAAATAAAATGACAATCTGTTGTATTGGGCGAAAAAAACTTGTAACAACAAGAAATCTGTGAGCTACTGCCCACTGAGTATAGCCCCGCGGAGTCAAGTTATATGACTAAGAAGAAGGACATGTACTATTGAAGGTTTCGAACTTGTGAAATAACGACTGATGTTGAACTAGGTTTACTATCAACCAGAAGGGCATTACTTTTTATGTCCCTACATGACTGTGATGTCTAAAAAATTAAATAACGTTAATACAACTGAATGTATCAACTCGGAAACTACAAAATATAGTTTGTCAAAGAAACAAGATTTTAATGCATTTTGACTTTTGGTATGCAATATACGCGACAAATGATAATCCCGCAATTTGTGCTAAAAAACTAATTTTTATTTACGAATTTGTAAGTTGTGACATGGTTGAATTAAACAAAAATTATAGGACTTAATCAGAAATTCAACTAAATATACATCTTCCTTGGTATTTTACTATAATTTAATGTCCCCTTGTTGAGTTTAGCAAACAGGGAACAGTAGTAATTTCATAAACCATAACAACAAAAACTTATTGGAAAGTATACCAGTAGGTACCAGACTGTACGCTTTAATGGGCAATTCATGAAAACAGATTGCACATAGGAAATACATTTCACTCAATGCTCTGCAGTTTCACAGCAAACATAGATATTATTCTTACTATTATTTGTTGATATTCTGCATTGACTGATCATTTGTAAATATTTGTAAAACACGCAAGGGATCATTAACTTGTTTTTGCACCCAGTAATTCTCAAATAATAAAGAAGACCATATTAACCTATACATATGTTTTTCAGAAAAAAAAACAATGGGCCCCTAAAGAGATTTGCTTTAAATACTAAAACTATTAAAGGGAGATAAACAATATAAATTTCATTACAACAAGCTACGATTAAGATTTGAAATTAAAACATTTAAATGGTTAAAAGGTACCTTTAAAACTCTAATTTTATTTATTAAATAAAAATGCCCACTCGAGCACCTCACAGCAGTAAGCAAAAATATTCGCGTCTGTGTCACTGCTTTTATAATGAGTGTAGACGGAAAGCACGAACGTGTTCCTTAATGTAAAAAATAATGAATTCAATTAGCAGTATATATGATTCTCTCAGCATATGCCTCAATTTTTAGAATTTCTTAATTTTGTTTACATAATCATATAACCATTACGAGTGATAAAGCTACAATATATGCGTTTTAGATAATATATTTCCCTATGTAAGGTGATTAGGTACTTTTTGTTTATTGAATTTGAAGATAATAACGATAAATATCTTTTTTTTTAATTTTTAAATCGTCTTCCCTTTGTTCGTGATATTTTGCTTATTTTGTAAAATTTCAACTTGTGTTACGACCGAAAAATAAGTTTATTACGTTAATGTTTTAAATTTTCGAATTATATTTATGTACAAATGTTACCACACTTTTAGAAAGTATATGTAATTATAACATGTGAAAAAAACAACAAACATAGGTCTGATTCTATTTTATTTTTATTCATGCTCACATATTTACATTCATATCAATTACTCAGTACACTAAATTGAAGCATTCAACTTGAGGTTACGGAACAGGTTAATATTCAAAGAGTGATAGGTAGGAAAGAACCCACATACCACCGATTTACGAAGTCGTCAGACATATTTTACAATCATCTTCTTGAAAACATTAAAGTAATGATTTTCAGGACGTTTGATGGCCATTTCAGAAAGTCTTATAATACAATTTCCCATGTAATAGGATTTTCTATATTAATTATAATTAGCAGTATCCTTTTTGCTGTAAAATTGTCTTCCAGTTATAAATATTTAACTTGCTATAATGATCTTATTTACAAATTCTATTATCAGGTTAAGGAAACTCAATGAATCAATGTATTATTTAGAAGTCGGCATTAAACAGGACTGCCGGCTAATGTTATTGTATTCCCTTCCTAATTTAACCTTAAAAGATATAATTTCCTCCTTTGCGACATATTTCATATGGTAATTTTCATCAGCTGTAGGAAAGGAAATAAGCATGAAGACTCCATACTGAGAGACTCTAATCAACGTCAAACGCTGACTACGTCCGAGACTATTTCGAAGAAAAAAAACTATTACAGAAAATGTTTTATTCAAATGATACAAAAACCAAACTACATACAGGTTATTACAATTTCTAATAATGTCTGAATTTCGGTATGAAATGTTGATAATGAGTACATAGATGTCTGTTTATGCATTATCGATTTATATATGACTATTAATGTTTACATTAAGCGTTGCTAGCTGAAACAAGCACACACCGATAAAAGGCATATTTGACAAAAGAAAACACGAAAGTAGGTTTATGTGTTCTCTGGTCTATATTTTTTAACTAGATAAAAATCTTACACATAATGATGATAAGCATTTCATTATTTAAAAAGAATAATTCGAAAATACATAGACACTCATCAAAACGTGAAACTTGCGTCTGGCGTAGTTGCTATGTTTGCTTGCTCAAATGAGTAAATATGGTAAAACACTATTAACTCTTCTCCAGTATACCGTATGTGACAAAAAAGAACATTCAAAGAGCATGCATACAATGTATATACATGTATACAAATTTAAATTGTCATTTTATTTGGAATCATCGATATCATTAAATCATTATGTGATATAGTTTAGTGGACCGTTAGTCCCAGAGGATATCACCAGCCCAGTAGTCACACTCTGGCGCTGACAAGATATTATTAAATCATTCTGGGATATAGTTTGGTGGACCTTTAGTCCCCAAGGGTATCACCAGCCCAGCAGTCACACTCTGGCGCTGACACGATAGCATTAAATCATTCTGTGATATAGTATGGTGGACCTGTAGTCCCAGAGGATATCACCAGCCCAGCAGTCACACTCTGGCGTTGACAAGATATTATTAAATCATTCTGTGATATAGTTTGGTGGACCTTTAGTCCCCAAGGGTATCACCAGCCCAGCAGTCACACTCTGGCGCTGACACGATAGCATTAAATCATTCTGTGATATAGTTTGGTGGACCGGTAGTCCCCGAGGGTATCACCAGCCCAGCAGTCACGCTCTAGTGCTGACGGGATATACTTAATTCATTCTGTGATATAGTTTGGTGGACCGGTAGTCCCCGAGGGTATCACCAGCCCAGTAGTCACGCTCTGGTGCTGACGGGATATACTTAATTCATTCTGTGATATAGCTTGGTGGACCTGTAGTCCCCGAGGGTATCACCAGCCCAGTAGTCACGCTCTGGTGTTGACGGGATATCATTAATTTATTCTATGATATAGTATGGTGGATCGTTAGTCCCCGAGGGTATCACCAGCCCAGATGTCACACTACGGTGCTGACAGGATATCATTAATTCATTCTGTGATATAGTATTGTGGATCGGTAGTCCCCGAGGGTATCACCAGCCCAGTAGTCACACTACGGTGTTGACGGGATATCATAAATTCATTCTGTGATATAGTCTTTGTCTTTCTCAACTTACTGTATAAAAATTTTACCATTGTTTTATACACTACAATGGTTTTCTATTTACATGGTACAGATGTGAATCGCCATGTGAATGTTACTAGTAATCGCCACGTGAATGGTCATCGCCGGATTTGACAAAACTTGTAAAGTTTTGGTGATTAAAGTTCTTCAGCATCTTTTTGTTGCGCCTTTCAATATTGTTGGTTAGAGCTCATATCATGGGTATCGATAAGGTGCAACAGGCATCTGGCGTAGCTGATTTTTGGTATCTTTGATAACGTTTTATTTACTGTTTACACAAAAAATCATTCAAAGAAATCTTTTTTAGAAAACTCATTGATATATACTTAACCAGAACTATTGGTTTGTGTTGTTTAACTGTAACATAGGCAACAGGTTTGAAGATTGTTGTAAAACGAGATGAAATAATTCGATTTATGCATGCCAAAGGATTATAGAGATTATCAGCAGACATAATATCCAGAATAAAAAGACAATTCTTTTAAGTGGAGATCACGGTTAATTTTTAAATGTTGTTAACGCAAATATTTACTTGGAAAATATTAGCTTATGCATCGACTGCAAAACTTAATTAAAAACAAGTTGTCAAAAATGTTACATATATATTGTGTACTTCCGTATTCTGGTAGCATAAACTTCATTAAAGACAGACAATAACTTTGTACGCAAGATTGCTGACCTTTTCATTATGACGCATCAGTTTGAAAAAAAATATATGGGAAAAACTTCTTTAAAAAGATTGGAATCAACAGTGAAAATTGATAAACCTATTCTTTTTAAGTCTAAAGCAATTTTTTCGACGCATTAACATATCTTATGTATTTCTGTATTTTATTAATCGTTGTTTTACTGGGAATGCGTGTAAATTTATAGCGAAATTTCTTTTCCTAATTAAGCTCTGTCTGACCGTAAAATTATATACAATGGTAGCGAAAGAGTGCAATATATCTTTTTTCTTAATACAAATTATGTATCGTCTCATCATTTGTAAAGTACCAGCATTCTGTTACTTTTCCCACAAAAAACGTAATGAAGACATTGGTAATTATAATTATAAAATTCTAGTATTATTGCTCGTCTGACTACAACTAAACGCGTGACTCCATAGTTGTAACAGTGCAAAACAGAGGAACATCGTTATAACCCGTGGTGAACCATTTCAGACACACAGTAATTCTTCATAAATGATGAAACACCGCATTCAACATAGCCTGACATGCGCAGCAGGAGTACAGCTTCACTTCCTTTTCTATCGAGCCTAATGTACACTCTATCATTATATTCGATTAACAAAACTAATAATACGCGTCCATTATACCTGATCGTCACAGTGCATTCAATCAGTTTCAATTAGAGTCACGTCAATTTATAAGTTTGAGATTATTTTATGCAATTAGTCTGCTTCGTCATAAAGTTCATAATGTAAGTTAGCATACCCGCACATTTTCTTACTGTTGTTGTTTGACATTTAAAGTCCAAAAAGATGAAAGTATCAATAATTTACAGAATTCAGTGTCACACTATTTTTTTTCTCCACCGCTATTAGTAGTAATACAATTAAGTTGAATTTATCAAGCACATTTTTATTTTGCTCAACTCGGCTGGCCTGTTAATATCTCTATAACAACGATTTCTACATCGCTCTGAGATCACACAACTGTCCGCTAAAATAAAAATACGAAGATGGAGACGGATATGTCAAATTCTGCACAGGGACCTTAACAGCAACATCAAGATTGCACTTACGTATACATGGACACCTGAAGAAAAGAGGGAGACGGAAGAACAAGAAACACACGGAGAAAGACGGGCGGGAAAGAAAGAAATGATGGTGGATGTGACACACGACAAAGGGCAGTAACTAGTGACAGGAAGAGATGGCGAAAAAGGTTGTCGACCTCATACGTCCACAGGGATATGTATTTACAATAAATCTTTGTTAAAAAAGTTATGAAAACGGTTTATGCTGATGGATTGTACCAGCAGTGAAAAAGTATACAACAGCGCTAAATTTGTATAAAGAGCTCCGATTAATAAGGCTAAATTTGCTCACAAAATCCATTCAACCAAAATTAAGAATAGCTTTAAACAAAGCATACAAAAAGTGTCGACGTCTAAAGTCTAAAAGGATCAATGACACAATAAACGTTGCCAACTGTCAACTTGTATTTCCAAAGCACATTTCTATAAGCCTGATAATCTACGATGTGCTGCTTTTATCCTTATGTGCCAGTCAGTGGATAGTTTACGAAAAACAGTTATTTTTGCAAAAGTATTGTGACGACAGAGTTTTCATAACTGCAAATAAATTGTTTGTCATTTACGCATTGTCTATTTTGCACATTGCACGAGACAATGCGTTCACTCAACGTTTATTTTAACACAAAATGTTTAGTTGGTCTAACCACGATAACACCATACATGCCTGTGAAAAAGCATGAACTGCTATACAGTCCGACAGACACCACCCGCCCCCCCCCCAAAAAAAAAAAACCAAACAAAAAAAAAAACTTATCTTAGTTAAAATGAAGAACCACAGGACAGATGACGGTAGAGTATAAGAATTCCACGTCTTTCACAAATAATTTAAAAACATCTTTCTATACGAAACATATTTTTATACAAACACTTAATTAAAAAAAAATAGTATGTACCAATATGACCGATATTTTATACGTCTTATGTTCATTTTGTAAAATGATCTAAAATTGCCCAACATAAATTGATTAATTTATCGTTGTTAAATGTCAAGCTGTCACTATTCTATCTATATTCAGGATTATAATAATAAAAAAATAGAAACGGCAGAAACATAATAGGCCAATAAACATGTTCATTGAAACAGAGAAAGGGAAGATCCAATATATATTTCAGTTTTCTAAAACTCATAAAGAAACATACGTAGTTTTATTACGGCATTCGTTGGACTCGTCCAATAAAGCGTCCTAAGATTATGTGCACGGTGAAGAAATAGCGAAGTAAACATGACGTGCATTTGTATTACAAAAACTTAAACAACGGAAGCAAAAACTATAATTAACAGAACAAGAAGCCAATATATATGAAGTCGCCTATTAAACAGTGTTAGGTATCTTAAACGAAAAATATACGAGATTTGAAATTTTCAAATTCGTTTGATTTCTAGTTAAGAAATCGCACGAACGCTCTCCTCAATTATAACATAAAGTGCATCGTTGTAAAACACAAAACTGACATTATGAACAATCACTAAATATACACTTCTTACATGACGACGAACTTAAGGTACTTGAAACGTAAAGAGATGAGCCAGAAATAAATCATCATAAACTCATCTTCTTTCCTTTGAAATAGTACTACAAACTCTACAAAAGTACAAGAGAAAATTAGGCGATAATCATTCAGGTTAAGTGTTTTCTTGTACCTGTATAGTACCACCTTGAAGCAGGTGATATGTTAAGAATCTACACCTGACAATCATCTTATCAATTTGCCTCGCTAAAATTACTAATTTCAGTTGTTATTGACAAACATATTTTTAATTTAGTTTTAGGACAAACGAATAGTGTTATACTGTCGACCTCGTCGTTTGAATTTATTTTATCATCGCCAGTTGAAATCTTAACGCCGTTTAAAGTCTAATTTGATAGGAAATATGAACCTGTAGTTAATCAACGTAATTATATCACTGTTAGATTGAATTAATTTGGGGAAAGAGTTGAAGCATAGTGCTAACTAATATATAGCTGCTAGTTACCTCAATTTACATGCATGTCATTTAAAATGACATTTCCGAGACAGTAGAAGACCTGTTCTATTGTGTGCTATAACCAAAAACAGTAAAAGGCCTGTTCTTTTGTGTGCAATAGCCGCTGCATTAGTAAACATATTGTATTGTGAACATATAAAAGAAATAAGAATTTAAAGTATGTTTGAATGATATATCATAGGGGAGAATGGTATAGGAGTGTACAACAAGGTGCATAAACAAGTAAACTTAGCTTTCGCGGCAAAGGAAAGTCCAGACACATCCAAACAAATTCCCTTAAATCTGCAACAGCAATATGCAAAACAACAACAAAAAACCTAGTTCCCTTAACTAGGCACAGTAATATTTTGACACAACCAAACAAATAATTTACATCTGAAATTGCAAGGTGCATAAACTACCAAAATAAATTCATGTTACGGCAAAGCAATATCCTGACACAACCAAAACAAATTCACCTAACTTGGCACTACACACGAATACTTAAATCTGAAATAGCAAAGTGCAGAAACAACCGAACAAGTTCTATAAACAACTGAGGTAATGTTGACTTAATTTTTACATTTGTATTGCCGCTAAAGTATTTTGATTTATTAATGAACACTGACACACAGTGATGGTAATCGAAGTACTCAGGGACCTTTGTTCCGGTCGAGCTAAAACTACACAGACTACCGGATACTTGGTTCTTGTCCATGGCGGTACATTATAATTCTTCGTCCTGCAAATAATTTTATTGTGTGATGAAGCAAAAGTATTGTCTCCACGTTCAGCAGATTTCTTCAGTCTTTGAAGAATGAATGAACAAGACCAGCTCAGGTACCAAAAATTTGGAACATGAAACTGATATAGGAAAATATTGTCACAATAAATACAACATCGATGTACTTTTTGATATTTAAACTTCCTCTTTATAACAAAGCAAAACATTTCTATCACAAAGCACTGCTGCATGGAAAGACGCGGATTTTTACGTCATTTTTTGAATTTAGTTATTACAGGATGTTAAAAGAGTTCTTTTTCTGTTGTAGAACAGTTTCGCACATTTAGATTCTGTGGACATAAAGTTTACTGATATCAACAGTCAATATAGAGTTCATGTAATTATTTCTTACACATACATTATTCTAATTTTTGGGGGGTTTTTAGGGGGAGGGGGTGGCGGGGATGAAGGGCGTTCTTCGGTAAGTAAAAGTCAGAAACAAATAATTACCAAATATGTCTAAATACCTAAAGCGTCGGCAGAACTATACAGACACCACCATGTTCATATGAGAATGTAACATGTAAATTTAACGACGCATTATTTACCGAAATCATCTTCGATGTTATGTATTATTAAACTTATTACAGTTCATACACTCGTCCTGAATATAGCTGAAATACTGATCGCTGATCGTAAGTAAACAGCCAGTCAATCAAAACAATCCAAAAATATTTCAATAATAATTATCTTGTCTAATGTTACTACATAATATTTGTCAATGTATTGTATAAATACTCCATGCCAGTGTAAATAAAGCGATTACTAGCTCTACGATCAAGTGTTGTTTGAAGTAGTCGAATGTCGATCAGAGCCATGTTCACTTTCTGATTTTCTTTGAAAAAGTGTTTCATATGACATTAGAATAATGAATTTCAAGTAAATTACTCGGTCGTACATTTCCTTTCAAATATCCGGAGTTTGGCTCAAAAGCCATCATTTTAACGGATTAATTGTCTTGTAGCTCGTGTTTCAGGTCTATAAAAGGACGTAAATGAAAACAACAAAGTGAATAAAAAAGACTAACGAAAACCGAACGATCAATCTGCAAACTTTGATAAATTTATACCTTATAAATCAAATTTATTGTTCATCGTTTGCAAGACATTCAAATCTGCACACAATGAAAACAGTTAATTCTGCCATAAAAGTAGCGATAGAGTAGTTAACATTAAGGGCAACAGTAATTTGATATATTTAGTTGAAAAGGCAAATATTTCGTCATTGTAAGCGTTTTATTGACAATAAACGTTCGCGGGACCAAGTGATTGATTTTAGGTCGTTTACTTTCAATCTGCCCTGTGTCATTAGGAAGCGAATAAAGAAGAAAATGTATCAATTTTAATTGGTTGTTGACACCTCATAAGTTTTCCAATTCCGAAAATCGAAAATAATTGAAAGGGGCGTGTAAAGGTATGATCTGTAACTTATTATCTCATAAATGTAGAGTTGTTAAGCTAATACAATTTTAACACAAAACAGATATTTATTATAATAATTTTATTGTAACGTTTAAATTTTTGTACACACATTTTAATATCAGTGTAAATGACGGAAATTATAATCAACATATTGATGGATGAATGTGGTTATAAGATTTACCATGAGAGTACAAAAATTGAATATTTTTATTAATATAGTTTAATAAAAGTTTGGTTTCTTTTTATTAATAATTATTTTCTTTTAAGGTTTTTCAAATTGTATACGAGACTTTCTAGTTTTTTGGATTATTCCTTTTTCTGTAATCCTTTCATATCACTACGTGAAAAGAGTATATTTGAGGTATTATTTTGGTGTTTTGCGACAAGTATTAGATCTCAGAGTCTTCGCAATCGACACTGCAATACCGAAACAATATTTATTTCGGACACACATTCACCGAAAACCTTGCTATCGCACACCTCAGAGACAGAAAACTGAAAATAGGAAATGACTGTCTAACTGCAAAACCGTCGTAAAGACCTAATGTCTAATTGTTCATTTTGAGACATGGCCATGAAAATAGTTTCAAGGTTAAAGTTAAGGGTGTCCTTGACCTTTGATCTATAACCTTATGGTGTAGCAAAGTCACTTCCGGATATTATAACTCACGACTGGCAAAAAAGCAACCATACATTTTTTGCGTTCATTACTGCATTAGCTAAGAAAAAGTCACTTCCTGTTAAGAACTGTCATTTTCATTTGAAAAAGGTCCCTCGCAACTTTCAGGATGAAGTGAGGTAGACCGATCCAAAGATACAATTGTTTACATTTTAAGTGAAAACAATTGGAACACTGTCAATGTTAAACTTTGGATGGACACCGCAAAGACCTCCTAATTGTTCTATTGAACAATTAACATTTTATAATTATTATTAAGTTTTGAATCAGGCTAATGCTGATTACCCGGAACATTGCATAATTGGTATCGCTTAAAGTGTGGCAATATTTGCAAACTATTTTCGATTATTCCTTATACCCGTACTATGCAACAGATCCATTACCCCCACTGCCCCCATCATCGGGTGTAGAGGATTACTGAACGCGGAACATCAACGTACAAAGTTGCCCATGTTGACAAAAAGGAATTTACCCCACATCGTAATATGTTTTAAAAATGAATTCCCTCTTGTGAAGATCTGTAATTGTTTCCATCAATAACTACTATTTGGCAGTTTAAAAAGGAAAAGCTTTCATAAATCAAACCACATAACCACGCCTGCTAACAATAAGGAATTCTCTCTCGATGGAAAGCGGATGTCAGTTACAGTAAGAACCACTTGTTTGTAGTGTGTCACGTTCTTTGTATAGAAAAGACCTATTTTGTCGATATCGAAAACGAAAAATTGCTTTGTATCCTGAAATTAAGAAACAATTTTGTCTCTCAGTCCCCAAATTTCCAAAATCTTCTAGTGACATTTAAAATTCCATATCCATTGTTCCATTGCATTTCCCAAATTTACAAATTGTTATTAACTTATTCTTTCCTCGAATATAGCTGAACGTCAAGCAACTATTTAAATATTCATTTGAATTTTTGTTTTAATATTTTTAACTATAAAATAGTACCAAATATTTCACGTTGATTTGTTTGTTATATGTTGTAGTTTCAAAAATCTTTCATTAATCTAAACAATTATTTCTAAAACGAAGGACACTTCCAAAGAATAATATAAAATTATGGTCTTTAACGAAGGTAATATCCAGAAAGGGTTATTTTTCCCGAGGTCTGCAGGACCGAGGAAAAATAACTCTTACGAGATTTAATAATTTGGATATTACCTGAAGTCGATTAAAGGTCTTAACTATATTATAAAACTGAACTAAACACAAACAAAAACACTTGAATATTTTGATGAGGACTGTGTAGTTCTTTAAATTTTGAGCGCTTTTGCACGTCGAATAAATAACTAGTTATGCCCCCTTTCAAATTTGGCGCGCTTTGGCACGTCAAACAAATAACTAGTTATTTTGTCTACGTGCAAATTCCCAGATGCAGTTATTTTACCTGGCTTGCTTTCCATTATCCGGTACGTACCGTCCGGATCGGTTCGGGATAATAGAACGTCCAAGGGCAGACGATTTGTTTCAAAATGGCTGCCCTGAAATCGGTATTGATATACCATAAACATAACCATACATGTCTTAAAATTTCACCCTTTCACACCTTTGAAAGATTTTCACAATGTCAAAGGTTGTTGTTCTTCGTTTGATTTTCGTCCAAAGCTTAAAATTCATTTCCACATCACATTTTCCGCGTCTGTGTCCGCCATCTTGGATCAAAGTTGGAACCAAAAAATTGACGAATCAGACGTTCCGATAGGTACGTCGCGTTCCATTTCAGTTTTGGGAGGTACAACTGGTACGTACCGGATAATGGAAAGCACCCCTTATTTTAGTTTTGAGCGAGAAAAAAAGTTATTGCTCCTAACATCTAAATTAGTTTAGTACTGGTTTTTCATAGTAAAGTATAATAATATACAATTATGACCTTTAACGAAGGTAATATCCATAATTATTAAATCAAGAAAGGGTTATTTTTCCGAGGTCAGCAGGGCGAGGTAAAATAACTCTTTCGAGATTTAATAGTTTGTATATTACCTGAAGTCAATTAAAGGCCATAACTGTATTATTATACTGAACTATACACAAACAACAAACAAACAAGGGGCTGTGTAGTCATAACTGAGTAACCCTTATAATTTTGCGCGCTTTTGCACCTCGTATAAATAACCCTTTTCAAATTTGGCGCGCTTTGGCACGTCGAACAAATAACTAGTTATTTTGTATAGGTGCAAATTCCCATACAGTTATTTTACCCACGTGCAGTTTTGAGTTATTGCTCGTAACATCTAATTTATTTTAGTACTGGTTACCATAGTAAAGTATAATAATAAAAAATATTGCATGTTTACTAATATTGCATTCCAGTATTTCTCCCTCTTAAAATAATAGAGCAGATCTGAGTAAAAGGATAATTTAAGCTCAAGCAAACGAGAAATTTGATGAAATGGCTGAAATGAATGGCACTTGCAATGCTGATGTTCAGGACGAAAATTATTCATATTAGCACAATGATCCTGTATATCTGTATTGTTCGGAAAATGACAAATTAAGGCATTATATCACGTTATATTGAAACAGTACTGTAACATCACATGTCTATTTAAAAATTGTTATGGTGTCACACACTGTATGATTAATACGGGTTGTTTTGAGGTCACTTGATATCTTCTTTAAAATTTTGTAAATAAGAGAAATGAAAATTTTAATCAGTCTTCCGTCAACTTTGACCCGGAAAAAATACTTGAATAGTATGACGTTTTGATGACTTATATTCAAATTAATGTACAATTAATTTTTAAATCAATAATCAATTATCAAAGTGACTAAATGTAATAAAACTGCAACTGACTTACATTGTAAAGAACATTTTCTTAAAACTAAAATTCAACATGTCAAATTTTTTAATGACATTAAGACATATGACCGGAGAGTTCAACTTAATCAGGAGAATCACGGCAATACACAAGGATCTTTGTGAAAAACACATACAAGTATTACGTAAAATATCAAACGACAACAAATAGTATAGTACTTATCATGACATTAAAATGGCATACGAAGAGGAGTAACTCTCAGAAGAAATATCGTAAGAAGTACGATATTTTCTCTAACTGAGGCGGTTCCAGAAATACATAATAAATATTTATAATAAAGATAATGTTTGGATGTTCAGTTTCACGATTAATATACATTTTGTAACTAAAAAAGTGGAATGTAGCACTCCAGCAAGGTCTATTCGACTCCAACCCTTGTTAACAAGGACTGACATTTGTCCATAAAAAGTCGCGGGTTTCGAGCATCCTCCCAATAATAAACAAGATGCGATGATATAGCAGAACCGGGATTAAAATTTTAAGTAACTTAAATTAAAAAAGAAAACAAATATACTAGACGTTATTGTATATATACACATATACAAATGGCCTATGTACAGACACTGTTGACTAACCTAGTCTCTTGTTTTGATGAATTATTTGGTGCGTGCTACACATACTATGTAAATAATGTCCTTGTAACTTGACATATGCCTGACTGACATGTACACGCCATGTAAATATTTAAACTAATTGTACCAGATGGACATCGGATGTTGCAGTCCGGTTTCAACCAGACGGCATTCGCTGTCCGACACCAAGGGACGCGCTTTGCAGCTCTGTGAGCATGGGAACCTCAACAAAGAAACAAACAGACAATTGGAGACAATATGAACAATCGAGGAATATAAGGTTTTCACCATATACCATATCCTGTTTCATTAGTTAGACATGTTTGACTCACTGATCATAAAACCTGCAAGACTGTCAAGTACACAATATAGTATTCAAGGAGTTACATCCAATAGAACGATTCTAAATTACTAGACGTCTGTATGTTACTAGTAATATAGCTCGAAGCCGTCATGTATATGTGTTGCGTTGGCAATTTTTCGTTTAATGTCTGTGCAGGTTTTTCTACATTCTTTGTATTTTAGAGCTACAACACGAAAAGGAATGATTAGGTTCACGCATCTTTATATTTGACTGTTTAAATCCACTTGTTTGTAGACTCCATTTCACTAAATTTAAGTTATTAGTTTTAATTTCAAACAATTAATAAAAAAACATGAAAAGTAAAGAGTCGAGCTTCTGGCAATTTGTGCTCAATTCCAACTGTAATTTACGACGATTTCAAACAAACTATATATCACCTCAAAATGTATCACAATAAAATCAAAAAAAAAAAAAATACAAAGTCTAAAAACATTGTTATACACAATAGAGCCACTCTAAAAAAGAGTTATGAGAGACTTTTAAACATAATAACATAGTATACACACATTGTAGTATATTAATAATATCTACTGCAATTAAAACATTTTAACAATATGAATATAAATAGGCATAATTATGTTATGGTTTATACTGAGGTTATGTATTATTTAAAATGCGTAACGTAATAGTTAATAATAAGGATACATTTTCTATGAGATAAAATATCATGGTAGATTTGGGCAGTGTAGAACAATAATTCGTTATTCGTAAACATCAAAACAAACATATCATCATCTGAAAATTATTAAAATTATTATCAACACTAAAAGCATAATTAAAATAAACATTACAGATATCTGCATATATAGGACATTTTAGTAAAACATGTTGTTCATCTTCAATATTATCAGTGCAGTAAAAACAATCTCAGTCCTCTTCGTATATTCATACCTTCCTGTTTCAACTTTAATGGGTGCGACACCACATCAGAATTTTGACATAGGATTCATATATTTTCCAGACATATTCATAGATAGATACTTAAATTGTTTATATGTACCTAAGTTACAAGCATCAGACGATATCGTATTGAACCATTCTTGTTTGTAATTATCAAATGAGAAATTCTCAATACATTTAATTACACCTTTACTTAACATATGATTTGTATTACACATATAATTCATAAACCCTGATTTATTAACTCGACATTGCCAGTTTATTTTATTTTTCCATTTTAAATGGTATTTGCCTATTAAAATACTTCTCTATTAACTCTATCGTTACTCATTTTGGTTAGTCGTGACCAATGTCTATAAACTACTATAGACCATTGCTTTAGAGTGCATGGTATCCAGCCTATGTCACCATGTACACCCAGGTTAGGTGTGTATTTACCAACGCCCAAGAAAAAGCGCATTGCTCTATTCTTTACACTTATAATGCATGAAATATTTTTTTGTGACCCAAATTCCACTACAGACCAAACAAGTGTATCAAACAAAGTTACATATTGAAAACCACCATTTTTGCATTAAGACAGACCAAAGGATCTGCTTGCTTATTTTGCTACCGCTGTAGCCATGTCATTATTATTAACAAATTCAGTCAAAAGTAATCCTAGATTGTCAATTGTGATATTATTTCTTAACTAGTATCTTCAAATATAAATGGAAACGTAATTTATTGTGCATGGTTTGACCTGTCTTGTCGACGATATGAAATACATGTCGTTTGTAGTCGATAAGTAAATTAGACACTTGTTGGACTGTGATGTTTTTACTTTTGCCACTTAATCAATAAATTAAAAGGTGTTCGACTGTGTTCGATGACTCGATCCCAAGATAGGTCTCTGTCCTAACGTAAATGAGTAGTTTGATTAAACAGTCTCAGTCGGATCTATTCGACAGCCTTACTTTGGAAGCGATGAGTGCAGGATAAAAATGTCATACGTGCGTTAACAGTAGATAAGCCAATGTTTCAAAACAAGATTATAAAGAAATTTTGTATACAAATACAAGGTCACAAAAACTAAAATGCTTACACTTGGGCGCAATATGTAAAACTTTTGTACTTATTTATTATAACGCTAAAAGTACATTTAAATTAATCCAACTACTTACTCTAAATATTCGAATAAAACAAGATTTTGAGCAGATTATTTCGAAAAGTATTATGAAATAACGTTCCTATATTTGACCTCACCTGCTTTATTCCTCATGGGTTAATGGGTATGCAACAATAACAATCAAAACAATCTAGAATTTATTGTCGTAAAAGATTAAACGTTTTAAAATAATTGTGTATTGATTCTTTTGATCGGACGGTTCGTTGTAAAAATTAAGTTACAGCAATGAATTCTAAATTAATTATATTCATTTTTCTTGTCCAATTAGCCTCCATTATGTGTCAAACTGGGACAAACATGAAAGACTTGTATACTGAGTTGTTCACTACACGCAGCTACAACATAAATCTCCGGCCAAGCACGGATCTATCAGTTCCGACTTTAGTAACGGTTGACTTTTATTTGGTCTCAATCAACAGCTTAGACGACATTTCAGAGATATTCACGACAGTTGGTTATTTAAGGATAAGTTGGTTTGACCAGTATTTGACTTGGACTCCTTCGTCTTATGGAGGTATAAATGATCTGTATCATCCACAAGGAAGCGTTTGGAAGCCAGACATTTCTTTACAAAATGGAGTCTCAAAGATGCAGGAATTGGGATCTAATTTCATACATGTTAATGTTCACAACACTGGTAAAATTACTTGGGAGCCGTTTGAAGTGTTTCAGTCCAGATGCACTGTAAACACGAAATTCTTCCCGTTCGATAAGCAAACATGCAATTTAATATTTGTTTGCTGGAGTTACAAAGCTACTGACGTCAACATGACATCAGGAAATAATGGCATAAATTTTTATGAACATTTTGAAACTAACGGAGAATGGGACATCGTGACATCCTCATCTGACGTTGACTATGACGTTGAAGTGAAATTAACATTTTCAATTACAATACAGAGAAAATCAGGATATTTTGTTTTAAATATCATGATGCCAGTCGTTTTACTGTCCATTTTATGTTGTGCCGTGTGAAAGTGGAGAACGTTTAGGTTATGCCATAACAGTATGGTTGTCATTCGCAGTGTTTCTTACAATAGTTGGCGCTAGCCTTCCTACAAGTTCTAGATATACTTCCGTCATTTCTGTTTACCTAGTGCTTCAACTGACAGTAGGAACAATCGTTGTCATTGGAACAACCCTAGAAATCCGTATGATTGGATTTTCAAAGGAAAAAATACAAATTCCACGAATTCTCATTCGCCTTGTATCCTGTCTACAAAGAAGGAAAACTGATGAACAGAATGAAATAAATAGTTCTGAGAAAGGGAACGCCGAAACAAAAAGTTGTTGGGACGAAAAAGGTGAAATTTCCACTGATTGGAAAGATGTAGTTTCAGCGTTAGATTTCTTCATGTTTTGGTGTGTTTATTTTTCTTGTTCTTAACAACAGTAGTATGCTTTTGCTATATTGCTGTTAACTAAGATGACTTTATTTAATTAAGTGCGGACAAAATCATTTATATAATTTTGTAACATATTTATTATATTAATAAATATAAATAAACATAGCTCTTTTACGGTATAACTTTATTATATTATATATAATAAAGATGGTTTTGTAACTAGCATCGGCCTACTTTTTGTTTTGTAACGGTGGCCGAGAGTAATGTCTACATTGATTACTCATCTCTCAACACAGAAGTAGCAGATTCGTGTTTCACTGAGTGGAGGTTGTGCTGGATCCGATTTGCAACATATTTATTGTATGTAATAAATAAAGCTCTATTACGTCTTAACTTTATTTTTATATATATTTTTGTAACTAATAGCAGCTTGCGGGTTCGTGTCTCACCTAGAGGAGGATGTGCTCGACCCAATCATAATTGACAAGGATTGCCAGTGTTCCTACCGAAAGTAGCATAATAATGTGCATAATAATCACTTTAATAGACAATCGAATCAAAATGAAATCTTTCACTTGCTCTCTCTTTATCGCTGCGTGCTTAAAACGTAGCGACCATAGAAAAAGTGGAGTTCAAGTGAAATATTTAATTTTAATTAGGTTGTTTAATAGACATACATCAACATTTTAAGTTAACTTTTGCATATTTTGGAGAGGCCTCGGTGGCAGAGTGCTTAAGGTAGTTTGTCTCACTGCGGCAGGGTGAGCTCGACTCCAATCATAATATTTAAAACAATATAGGACTTTTTTCCTATTAATTTGCTTAATTGTGGCCCTAAATTCAGTAACTTTAAGACAAAATATAGTTTTCAGTCCTAGTTTTTATTGTGATGCCAAACCGTTGGGAAAAATTGACCCAAAATCCAAACGGATGTATTGTTTGTTTGTTTGAAACGCAATTTTTCAACTATATCATGGCTTCCAGTTTTTATTGGGGGAGGAAGACCGAGTATCCGAAAAAAAACCCCGACCAAACTGGCAATCCTGTTCAAGTAAGATTGTAGTCGAGCGCATACTGCCCGGAGTAAGACTCGAACCCGCAATCTCAGTGTTGACAGATTGAACAGTACGGTTTAAATTTTCCTTAATTTTTATGCACACGAATATGCTCAATTCTTGGCGAAAAGTACAGATAACCACAAAAAAATAAACGTAAAATAAAATAAAAACAGAAGAACACTTTCCTGTGATTTTGCGTGGTTCAATTTTATGTGTTTGTTTTGTATAAAAGATGCAAAAAGTGCTGACTAAGCAATTTCTAAAGTAAGCATTAGATTGATTGATTGATTGATTGATTGATTTGATGTTTGCTTTACGTCAATCGAGTAGTATTTCAACTATATTCAGGACGAGAACAAGTTAACAAACAGTAAATCAACCGAAAAAGGTGTGCGGCGGGAAACAGGGAACACAATTTTGACTGCCATGGAGTTTTGAAGCGGCTACAATGAACCTACTCTTTTTCGAATCTTCAAAGGGGGTTTTATTGTGCATCTCCGATATAGGTAGAACGGTAGTAAATGTTTTGTTCATAGTCAAAAATGCTAGCATTTCTGGGATGCGTATACCTACTAACATTGATCAGTATTTACCTGGGCTGGGAAAGTAATCAACTGTAATTCAAAATTTGAAAAAATAAAATAAATGCTATACATATATCTGTTACCAATTCCTTTTTGTTCACTTGTTAGAGCCTTTTGAGACGCTCCCACTTGTAATGCAATTTCTAATGCGGCTAGTGATTGTAAAAATACTAAGTGGTTAACAAAATTACAAAAATTTAACTGGCAAAATTTAAATTGTTTTTATACTTTAAAAAAACTAACTTAATTCTTGCTGGAGTGTATAAGTGTAACTACTATTGACAAAATAGGGGCCTCGGTGGCCGAGTGGTTAAGGTAGTTCGTCTACTATTGATCACGTGGTCTGTCAACACTGAGGTTGTGGATTCGAGTCTCACTGCGGGCAGGGTGTACTCGACTCCAATCTTAATTGACAAGGATTGCCAGTTTTCCGACCGCAGGTCCGGGGTTTTCTCCGGGTACTCCGGCTTCCTCCCCCAATAAAAACTGGACGCCATGATATAGCTGAAAAATTGCTGAAAGTGTTGTTAAACACAAAACAACCAACCAAAATCAGAACACAACGAAGGTATTTACCGTTGTACTTTATGAATGGTACACAATCTGGTAACCTATTACTGGTACACTTTTACTACCGCTGAAGTATTAAGGCAGAAAGCTAATCAATTCAATACACCGTTACCTTTTGACTTTCATTTTAAAGTCAATAGCAATTGAATTGTACTTAATATCACTTCTATCATTTTATCTAAATCAATAAGCTATGTGATGCAGCAACAATGTCTGTCTTAGCCAAATCATAACAATTTCTGCCAATTTATCTTCCAGGCGATATGTGACATAAAAGTTTGTTTTTTAAAATCGATCGTTTGTTTTTGAGGTTTTTGTGGTACTGGTTGTGGACTGGTAGTACAAGGGGGGTTATTCTTATTCCCACATTTCAGTATGGTAACACCAAACCAAGGTCCTTTCCTTTGGAAAGTACTGTGTTCTCTGAACACAAAAAAGATCTGTATGGTCCAAAGTTGTCTGCTGGAAGCAACGTTACTTTCTGTATTATTCAATTGTTCTGTATCTTGGTATATAAGTGTTTTAACTTCAAAAAGAAAGCCATAGTTACAAAAACGAGATTTCGCGAAATCTGGTGAAAAGTTCTGGGAAGAGAGATAACCTATAACAAGCTTGAATGTAAAATGAATGGTCTTCAGCCACAGATGTTAACTCTTGGTATAAATGTAAATTATTTTTATATTATCCATTTATGGTTACCTACCAAGTTATTAATTATCGCAAAGACGCATACAAAGTAAGCACAATAGACAAGCAATATACTAAAATATATTGACTTTTAGTCTGTCCGTGTTCGAAGTGGAATGAAATCATTTTGTGAGAATTTTAGTGTTTACATTTTTTCATATAATTGATATTATTATATGACTACAAAAATTCTTTATTTGATTGGCTTGAAATGCATTGAAAAGTACTGATTTGGCATGACAACAACCTAAATTGGGCTTAAAATAGAACAATCTCTCGAGGAAAGTGCGCTGGAAAGTTATGCCACCCTGGTGAAGCCTAAAAATAGATTCCAGAACTGGCAGGGTCTAAAAATAAATAAATGATGTTTTTGTCAAATTAACTTTGACCTGGATGTCATGACTTTCATATTAAATTTATTCATATTCATAAAATATTTATCAACTTTAACATAGGTTGATACGGAGCCCCGCAAGGGACACAAAAAAAAATTTATATCGTTATCTCGATTTATTATATCGTTATCTCGATATATTATATCGTTATCTCAATATATTATATCGTTATTTCAATATAAGTATATCGTTATCTCAATTTATTTTATCGTTATTTCGATATAATTTTTCGTTATTTCGATATATTATTTCGTTATTTCGAAAGAAATTTGTAACATTTTCATAAACAAATCATGACGGCCACAGGCGAAAGAGCAAACGTAAGTAAACCTCCATATGAGTGTGCTACAAGAGAATGAATAAATTGCCAGAAAATATTCGATATTGATTAGATTTTTTGTTTGTTTGAATGGCGTTTTAACGCCACTTTCAGCAATTTTTTATCGTGGTGTCCAGTTTTTATTGGAGGAGGAAGCCGGAGTACCCGGAGAGGATATCGATTTGAAGAAAATATATTCACCTGAAGATTGCCGGAAGGCATGAAAGTACTAGTGAATTAAAGAATGCAGAAATTCTAGTTATATTGGACTTTTATTTGAAAAATATATCGACTATATACACCATAACAACCAGAATACTATATATATGATAACTTATGAGTAATGTATAATCCGAGATAAAAACACTGTACTTTAAAAATTGGGATCACCTGAACTTGGCGACAACAATACTCGTATACGCGTATTGTATACAATACTCGTATATAAAAAGTATACGAGTATTGTATACGAGTATTGTACGAGTATTGTAAATGTATATATATTATTAATATATATATTATTATTAAGGCTTGTTCTGAGTCTTGGCCAAAGCGGTCTCTCCACATTCTTTCGTCAAAGGTATTACAGGTTTTTCGCTAATAAATATCATTATGTACAATAGGGTAAGAACTTTAAAATATTTTTATGCTTTAATATACCTAAACTGTATTTTATTATTATTTGCAGATTGGCCACTAGAGAAGTTTGATGATGAAGATATTCCATCTGATGCACGACCTATTGCAGTTGTTACCTCCCAGATCTACAAAGCCAACATCAAAAAGAATGAGATCTGTAGAAACAAGAGACTTCAATGGGTGATGATAGCTGCCATAATTCAGAAATAGAGAGAAATAAAACACATAATTTTTAATTATTCTTTATTTTATATAGTTGGGCCAAAGATTTCCTTCACCAGCTGGAGTCAGGAGCGCTTTCAGTAACCAGAGCCAAAGATCTATCTTCAGTACTGTGGCGAGACCACTCAGACCAGTATGACAAAGATCGAGCGGTTCAAGAGTCATCCCAAAACCCTGGTACTGGTCATGCCATCAAGAGAAAGAGAGGTCATGAAGAGACTCAGTATGCTTACCGGAAGCGAACTGCAATGGAAAAGAACACAGAAAAGCAGTGGTATTTATTATTATTATTTTTTAAATTTATCATTTAAAGAATATTCTTGAATATTTATTTGAAGTGATTTTGTCAATCTTAACATGTTTTTTAACAGTTACTGTTTAATTGCTCTCTATTTTAGACAACCAAGCAGCTTTAAGAAAGGTTCTTGCGTTCCAGTCAACCATGAAGGACATACTACAGATGAGCAAAGAAGATCTAAAAAGAAGCCTACAAGCTAAGACAGAAACTATCAGTTTCTTACAGCAGCATTGTGACATGGAGACAGTACCATTGATAGTTTACGAATTTCCTTGCTAACTGCCAGCCTTTTTGATTTAGAAAGACAGTGAAATTTGTTGTAAATATCAAAAAACAGAATTAATATAAATGAAATGTATTTTAGTGCTATTATTGTTATTTAATATATATTTTATGATTAAGAAATAATGTGTTGAAATTCAAGTTTTTGTTTTTGGTTTTTATTTCTTTTGACATGTTTATTATAGCATGACATAATTACATGAAACTATCCAATTACCAATCACATTGAATACTTGTCATTAGTGTTGTTTTAACAATTAAACATACTACAATTTTAAAACGTAGTAAAACGGGATCGACCGTAGCGTACTAGATCGTAGTAGTGAGATACGACGATAACCGTAGTAGAACGTAACCTGAAACGGGACATATCCCGATTGTTTTATTAATCATAGCGAAACGTGGCAAAAATATGGAACGTAGCTAAATCGTAGTAGAACGTAGAAAATCGTAATGGAAATACGTATCGAAACATACTAAATCGTAGGTGAAACGTAGTAGAACATAATCATTTTTAGAGGGAACGAAGTTATTGCGATCCATTTTATTGGATATCAACAAGCATGGCTGAATGTCCGGTAAAAATTTTGAACTATTTTAGTTTAATATATACGAGAAAAATGCCAAATTTGAGAGTCCGTCCGGTAAACCTGTGCTGTCCCCGAATTTTGTATTTTTTCATTTTCCGGAATCGGAACAATTTTCATTTAGCCCCGGTCCTTTATTGTTTTTTTTTTTTTTATAGAAACTTTGTAAATTTTCATGGTCACCGGCAATAGGCGCCAAACATATTTTTGACATATTTGTAAGTTGTAGTCCTTTTATTTGTTAATATAATTAGTTCCGTTAACTTCCTAAGCCCCTACAATATTTGGTTTAGTATTTTTCCGACGCAGTCGGTATATTTTCGAATTGTGACCTTTAAACTAAAAAACCCTTACCCATGGTAACGTACTGTTACTGAAGACAAGCTTGCATTTTGATTGGACAAAAATAGTAAAAAATTCTGCGTTCGAACATTCTACAATAGTATACTCTGAAAGGCATCCCAATTTGCATTTCTCAATTATTATTTTAGCGGCCTGGTGTTATAAAACAATTGGTAGTCGTAATTAAACTTTAGAAAACTATTGTTATGCCAAAGAATGTCATTCAGAACTGATGAACAATAATTACATGATTAAACCATACGTAGTATAATTTTTGAGCATTTCGCCCGAGATAGAATTATATTTGCTTTGTTGACCATTTTATCTGTAAACAATCCTCACGCCGGTGATGTATTTACACCACATTTTCTTGATTTGACTGCCTGACACACACAATCTCTCTCTATCGTGAAATTATTGTCATACAAATGATCCTACATAACGGTAATTAGGTCATTGGTAATTGTCAGAACGCCAAATGACTAGTATAAGACACAGTGGTTCGATAACACATTTTATTTACTATACACGCACGGACCATAGAGTTAAGAGTAAAATTCATTGATGGTTCCATTGCAATTATTTATTTTGACCTCAATTACCTATACGGTTTATCTCCCTCCCCCCATTTTTTAGAATTATTGCATACCCTTTAAAGATTTCAATTCACAATTTAATTAGCATTCAATTGATATTTTGTTTTCATGCCAATTGACGTCTTAATACAATTCTAATTAAAATATTTCACTTAGATGTTCCCATTTTAAAAGATAGTTATTAATAAAATAGCCAACTGTAATGAATATACATGTGAACGAATATTACTTGATGCATCTAAGTACATATTTGCTTATGAAATTAAAAAAAAATAGGTGCTGTTTTGAAATTTTAAAATGTTAACCAACTTGTTTTCGAGTTAATATTTACGATACATCACAAGAAAAAACTACAACTCAGACATATCGTAGAAAGGCCTTGTATGTTTTTTTATTTCCCATTGTGGTCTTCAACTTCTGAAATCGATTTTCATTGGTGATATTTAAATATGTTTATTGTTAAAGCCATTAATGCCTATCTTCTTTCTTTGCGTCAATCGCGTCAAGACAGGAGATGGAGCTCTAATTGCAAAGTCTCTTTTTGATAATACCCTATTGTTTAATAACATGTTTAAAAAATCCATGATAAATACATCAATGTAGGAACCTTCTTATATTATAACCTTATCTTGATTGAGTACAGTTCGCAGCACGTTAATTATTTTCCTCCCACACACACATTAATGAACGAAAACGTTATTTCTTTCATTCGATTTTTTTTTCAAAGTTTTTTCTTATTCTTGTTTGTTCAGTTTCCGTTCTACTTTACATACCTCTCTAGGAGTTAAATGCGTCGACTATCTTTTTTTAAAGATAGTACTTGTTAAGTGTATACGCAGGTCATATTCGTTTGAATATTGAACGTCCTAGCTATTAACCTTTCAAGATGGATTTTATAGTTTTGTATTTGACTGATATGCGAAAATATTTGATACACACTGGTGATAAATTTTTTATTAATTAACTATAATTATATTTACTTAGATAACATAAAAACTGCCTCTATAATACAATTTGCTGAACTAGTCCAATAACCCGTATTTGACTGGATAATCCGTATTGGACTGATCATGGTTTATAGACATAAATTGATGTCTCTATATGTAATGACTGTACACATATCTTTGAAAAGATTTAAACAAGACATATATTTTATTTTATAAAAATCAGTGTCTCATAGACAGACCTTCTAGTTTTGAAAAATTTCTAAATTTAACATGTTTAGGCCTACAGTGAAATTGCAATTAAAGAACATTCATATTATGATGTATCTTTAACACAAAAGATACTTATTTGCAAAATTCATTGAAATGCTTTCATAAAAAAAAATTTTTTTTAATAATTTTTTTTACTGCCTGCTGTGTATCAAAAATTGGACCATTTGAGGGGAACCAATAATCAATTTTCCATGGCCTGATTTTTCTTTGGCGCCTTATGAACAAAATATTGTTCAGATTTTTGATATTTGAAAAAAACATGGCCATCGGCGCTAAAAAAAGAACATAGCCCTTAGACGACCGTTTTTTGCTACATTACTCAAAAACGAAGGCAGATATTAAAATTCTGGCAGGTTGAAAATTGATCAGAATGATGAGATCTACATGTACATGTGTACAAATTTTCTTGAAAATCCATTAAGTGATTTTGGAGCTATTGCACAATTTCCTTGCTAAATTTTCAAATTCTAGTAATGCAATGAAATAGACATGGTATAACAGGCTGAAAGGTGATGTCAGAAATTGTGTATTGGTGATCATTTTCAAACTCTTCCCTGCCAGAATTTATTTTGTAAACATGATATACCCAAGTTTAATGGTGATTACACTTGTGTACAGACAGCCATTTTCAAAATTGCCGTCATTTCCTACATTTGCTCAAATTTCAAAGTAATTTGCTTTACCAGTGTTTACATGGGTTACTCATAATGTGGAATCTGGGACCATATGGGAGGGTTCCCAGTGCTCGACCCACAGAGCAGCCCAGCGCGTCCCTGGGTGGCAGATAGGGGAGACCATTTTGTTGGGGCTTGTCAGGTCATAATACGAAAAGCCTGACCGCGGACCGTAGTGGGTAATGTGTTTGGAGAGTGCCACGCTTCTTGCACGATAAAGACCCCTTTTGTAGATTTCGAAAAAGAGTAGGCTCATTGTAGCCGCTACAAAAGGCTAAATTTTCCTTTGAATAGCACTAAAATGATTTATTTCATAAATATTGAGGTGAATTTGAGTGGACTTTGACATGCACCATTTTTTAAAAGCTAATTAGCCCTTATAGTTCATGTGAATCCTTGGTAAAGGCAACCATGTTCAGATGTTATATTTTATCTCAACTTATACAATTTTTCTGTACATGTTGCAACTTGTATGAAATTGCAACTTGTACACAACCTATATATACATGTATATGGTTTTTAGTACCACTTTATGGCAAGTCAGTGTGGACTTTATTCCAGGATTGATATCAGTACATAATTTATGGATATCAATTAAAAGATTTATGGATATCAGTTAATGATTTATTGAGGAACATATGCCAAAATCAGCAGGTTGATATATGTGTATTGATATCGATATATTGGGGATGGCATGCCGTTTAATAACATACATGTACTAACTGGTTTATAATAAAATGATCTTTCAAATGATTTTTTAAAAAGAATGTGTTTGGCACGTACCATTTGATTTTCTGAAGGGGGGCTGGGATTTTCACACAAGTCAGGAATTTTTTTTCGCCCGCTAACGAGACCATATTATTTTTAATCACATAGACATAATCCTAGACAAATTTGTTGAGAAAATCTTTTTTCTAATGGCTTGGAAGAGTTAAGTTCTTAGTTAAGGTCCATATTTAAGGTTCTCGTATATTAGGGCAATGATATTTCACCGGTAGATGTATCTTGGGTAGCGTAACATGACCCACTTGGAATGAGGTCAATGTGACCTATATTTTACGCATGATTGATTTTGGTTAAGTTCATGGTTCAGGTCTATATCTCAGGTTCTACATGTACATTGTTGTAGTAGGGCAATGCTATTTCACCAGTAGATGTATCTTGGGTAGCTTGACATGACCCACTAGGAATTAGGTCGCTATGACCTATATAATCCGCATGATTGACTGAGGTTAAGTTCTTGGTTAACGTAAATATCTCAGCAACAAGTCATATAGGGATTGGTCAAAGTTTTATTGGAAATGGTCTGTTCCTGCCAAATTATCTAAGAACAAACAAAGCCTTGCAAATACAAAAATGTAGGACAAGGGTTTCTTGAAACCAATTCCAACTCAGAAACCTCTCTGAAGAACAAAGGAAATATAAATAACTGGGGTATAAACCTTTTTTAGCCATCTTGAATAATGCCAGACAGTTTTAGGTTATAGGATAATTATATATTATTATGCTTTAGTATTTATTTTCTATACTAAATTTAGGGTGTTATTTTTACTGTTTCCTGACCAGGCCTAGTGATATGGAGTGATCTGTACCGATCATAAGTAAAATTGATCACCACAGGGAAATAGTAATCTCAATCCTCCAGACGTTTTAGTGTCTGGAACAAGCCCTATATCATAGTCATGATCATCCAGACGTTTTAGTCTTATAGACAAACATCTGTGACAAACCCTATATACTAGAAGTAGATTTTGAAATTTATATGATTTTGTATTTGTTCAGTATAATAAAACATTTGATGACTGGAAAATCTTGGAACAGTATATTTATTATCCTTTGATATCTACTATTACCATGATTACCCTTGGTGTTGCATTAATATATATATATATATATATATACATATAACCCATATATATACACCTTTATAGGAACCTAACTTTGGTTAAAAAGGGTAAATATGAACATGATTAATTTACTTATTAGCATTATGTTCTTTTTTTATACAGATAGATCCACAGACCCTTCTGGCAATGTCAGATGACCAATTACATGCTTACATACCTGCTTATGGAGATATTCATGCTGCAAAGAGATACTTTGAGGATAAAAATAAAAAAGATCAGAAAAACAAAAGAACTGAAACATTATTCCAAAGATCGAGGAGAAAACTGGGACAGAAAGACAAGTCATCAGATAGTGAGGAAGAACAAAAAACAACTCCTGAAAAGAAATTGCAAAAAAAAAGTAAACATGGTAAAACCCCGAAAAGCACAATGAATGAAATGAGCAGAAGTGAAAAGTTAAGAGGTAATGAGAATGCTATTAAAGGTTCAAGAAAAATAGAAATTGGATGGTTTGATTATGACTATTCAGATAATATGTTTCATCAAGTGAAAAAACCTAAGGGGGGAGGTGCAAGAGAAGTGGTTGTTCCTAAATCTTGGATTCCGGCTGATATCATAGAGCAAGGGAAAAGAATATTTTTTCTTGATGGAAAGTCCAAGAAAGGACATGTGAGCGAATTCAAATTCGAGCTAAGAAATTTTATGGGCGAGCCCATGAAGGAAGACTGTACTGTTGGTCAACTGTATGAGACAACATGTTCCAGAATACTTAGATACTATATCTACACCAAGAAAATAAGTACATGCACTGCTGTTCAAGAGGTTGAAGCAAATCATGATATGTCAGATGATAGTTTGCCAGATCAAAAACTTTTTTCTTGTAGACCATCTTCCAGACAGAACAAACAGTCACGTAAAACATTGTCTGATACAGACAGATCTAATAAATTCACCTACTATTCATGCAGATCCAACTCTGTCAGCATCAGCACTACCATCTGCCTGTAGTGAGATTATTCCCAGTTATGTTAACATTCCCGCAACTTCTAATACATCCACTGTGTTAACAATTAAAATGAAGGATGATGATGGTACAATATATTGTCCAAAAGAGAGTGATAATTACCTTTTAACAGAGTCATTAAATCCAGGGACACAGATTTTTGCATCTGAAAACTTATCAGTATTATCATCAGGAGCAAATGATGAAACATTACCTCTTGACAATCCCATTTTACAGCAAGTACTTCTTACCGATTTATCAATGTGTTCTGAAGCCTCAACAAATATTTACAATTATGTGATTATTCCAGATGAATTGAGTACTTCAGGACCAGATGAATTTAGTACTTTACAACCAGATGAATTAAGCACTTTGCCACGGAAAGTTATTAGAATACATAAAAGTCGCACATTTTCAGGAATGATTGACTTATTTCGTGATGAAAACATGGATTTCGATGAGAAGGTAACCAAAGTAGTACGTGTGATGCCAAATGGCCAAGATGAAAAGGGTGAAGGGATTGGATTTGTAAAAGATGTATTTTGTGAATTTTGGGAGAGTTTTTACACCAAATGCTGTGAAGGAGTTAATACAAAGGTCCCTATTCTCAGACATGATATGCAGGAGAATGAATGGAACTCAGTAGCAGCCATCTTATGTAATGGGTACAAAACAGTAGGTTATTTTCCTATTCAAATATGTAAAGCTGTCATAGAAGATGCTATGTTTGGTGTGTCAACTACTGACCTGATCAACTGATTTATGGAGTACATACCCGACAATGATAAAAGAGTAATTCAAACAGCTTTAGATACGTTTGATGAGGAGAAGACATCTGACCTGATTGATTGTCTGGATTGTTATGACTGTCGAAAATATCCAACAAAGGAAAATATAAAAAAAATCATAGAAGAGATAGCTAGTAAAGAAATACTCCAAAAACCCAAATTTTCACAGATTGCTGGAAAACTGTGTAGACAAATTGCAGATGGATAGTGAAACCATATCTCAAGTTTACAGAGAAAAATGTCCTACAGTTGGAAAAATTTTGAAATCCTTAAGTTTCCCATCCTCCCTTGATCTGAAAGAACAGCTGACAGCAGGTTATCTCAAAAAGTTTATCAAGAGTTTAAATGACAGAGATGTTCAGAATTTCTTGAGATTTTGTACAGGAGCTAATCTTAGTTGTGATACTATGTAGGTAGAATTTACAAGGCTTACTGGGTTCCAACGGCGACCTACCTCCATGACCTGTGGTAATATCCTGTTTCTTCCATCAAGCTATGAATCTGTTGCAGAACTGAGAGAAGAATTTACCTTCATCTTCAATGGCTATTACTGGGAAATGAATTATGTTTAGACAGTTTAATTTTTAGTTTGTTTTTTAATGTTGCTATAAGAGAAATGTTTGAAGTGACAGTAATTACAGGCTTTTATTTATTTCTTGGTACAGTAAGCATATATTGTCATGGATTTTTAAACATTTTTAAGATAAGAGTATAGATCTTTTAATTTGAAAGTGAGAGAGGCAAGGTATCAGGGTTTTCATTAGATATACTAAATGAGAATGCAAATTCACTACTTGATTCATTTGCTATTTAAATATATGTGAGCAAATTGTAATTTTGGTAATTGTAATTTTATTTTTTTCATTTATGCAGTAAGCATAGCGTGTTAAGGTTATTTACAATGATCTAATTTATGGTTTTTGCTTAAAACTATTTTGTTATTCTTAGTCTTCTTGTTTGAAGTATTGAATATGCCTATCATAATGTGAGTCTTTAGCTCACCTCAGGAAGTGAGTGGGAGCTTATGTGATACCCCGAGCGTCAGCGTCGGCTTCCGCTTAGGTATAATGGTTAAAGTCCATTCCACTTACTGACATGTCCCACATCAACCATATTGGTATGCATGTATCAGTGGCAATTCATGTTAAAATTGAGATGGTTTCATCTAGATGGTTTTTCCATCTAGATGAATTTCAAAAGCATCTAGATGGTATTGTAAAGCATGATACATGATTTTGTTTCATCTAGATGGTTTTGAAACGCATCTAGTTCTTTTGAAAAGATCTAGATTGTTTTGAAACGCATCTAGATACTTTTGAAAAGCATCTAGATGGTTTTCTGTAGAGTTTCATCTAGATGCAGATGAATACATCTACTTTGACACTAGGTTCATCTAGATGCAGATGAATACATCTACTTTGACACTAGGTTCATCTAGATACTTTTAACACACATCTAGATGCTTTTAATACGCATCTGGATGCTTTCTAAACCCATCTAGATGCTTTTGAAATTCATCTAGATGGAAAAACCATCTAGATGAAACCATCTCAATTTTGACATGAATCGCCACTGATATGCATGATGCATCAAGGAACGCTAACACCAGCGCATACTTGACTGTGACTAATATTTAGTGGTTGAATAATTTTGTAACCTAATGCAGCGTAACGATGTGAGCTTGGTAATCGATTCGATTACCTATGTTTATACGACCGCATAATTTTGCGCACGTATATATAATGTTATCGCATTGGCGTTGTTGTCGTATGGGGACAATTGGTTCCGTCCAATAACTTTAGTTAGGATTGATCGATTGTTATGAAATTTCATTAAAATGATGGTAGTCACTAAAGAAAGGTTGGTTTTGCATTTGGGGGTATGTAGGCCCTACCGTTTCAGAAATAAGGAACAAAAGGGGCAAAATAGCGCTAGCGTATATTGACACAATTGCTGTATAATGGCCATTTTTTATCCGATTTTGATAATTCTTTTTTAGTCTTTCCTTATGAAGTTCTGTAAACAAAATGTGCCTATGGTTTTGATGTACATGCATCTTTTACGGTTTGTATGGCAAGCTGGACCAAGGTTGGGCCACGCCCCAAAAAGCTTTTTTATTTCCGGTCCGATTTCAAAAATAAGAGGTGCATAATGGCATATCCAGTATTGAACATTCTGTCAAAGTTTCCTGAAAATCCTTTAAGTTGTTTGGTCGGAGTAGCTGATAAACGACACAAACCCCCAAATTACACCAGTGGCCAAATCCATGTTGGGATCCGGAAAAGACACCCCCCAAAAATCAATTTAATTAAAAGGTAAAGTAGGAGGTACACAATGCATTATGTAATGAACATTCTGCTTTTTAGCTCACCTGGACCGATTGTCCAGGTAAGCTTTTGCCATTACTTGGCGTCCGTCGTCTGTCGTCCGTCGTCCGTCGTAAACTTTTTCAAAAATCTTCTCTGAAACCACTGGGCCAATTTTTTGCAAACTTAGCCACAATCATCCTTAGGGTTCCTAGTTTCAAGTTTGTACCCAGGGTGTTGATCAACAGACAAATATGGCCGCTGTTACTAAAAATAGAACATGGGGTCAACACAGGTTTTTAATCATTATCTCAAAAATTATAATAGCTATAAAGAAAACCGTTACTTCAAATTGATCAGCACATTCAGGCCTACAATAGTTGCAATTAGTGTGAAGTTGTGTATTGGCTTCTTGCAGGAGTTATCGCCCTTTATTAACGATTTTTCAAAAAAAATTTGGTATTTACAATATAACCTGAAAACTATACGAGGTAGAGTGAAACTGTAAATGGCAAAAATGATTAGCAATAAAAGCCCTACAATTCACTTGATTGGTCTGAAATAGTCAAATGACTCCTTATATAAGTTATTGCCCATAAATGACAATTTTTTATGAAATTTTCCGTTTTTGTCCTGTAACTTAAAAACTGTAACAGCTAGAGTGAAACTGTTAATAGCAAAAATGATCAGCAATACAAGCCCTACAAATTACTATTAAGTCTGAAATTGTCAGATGACTCCTTATAGGAGTTATTGCCCTTAAATTGCAATTTTTTATGAAATTTTCCGTTTTTGGTCCTTAATTTAAAAATCATAACAGCTAGAGTGAAACTGTAAAATGCACAAATGATCAGCAATAGAAGCCCTACAAATGATTGTTTAGTCCAAAATTGCAAGATGACTCTTTATAGGAGTTATTGCCCTTTCATTATGAATTTGGACAAATGAACAGTTTTTGAATTATAAATTAGTCTATAACACACCTACTAGTAGAGTAAAACTGTAAATTTCTAAAGTACCCTAAAGGACAATGCCTACAAACCATTTAATTTTCAGAAATTGTCTGATGGCACCTTATAGGAGTTATTGGTATTTAACTAAAATTTTTGAAGAGATTTTGCACGGTAACTTAAAAGCTATAACAACTAGACTGAAACTGTTAATTTCAAAAATTTTAAATATAGTTGAAGTCATTTGGATTCCAGGTGAGCGATTACAGACTCCGGGGAGCCTCTAGTTTATTTATTAAAATACTACGCAGAATAACATGTTTACACCAAAACAAGGCAGTAGAAATCGCGGACAATCGGTAGAAATCTGGACCAAAAAGCTGGAGAAATCATGCTCTCGCAGGACAACAATATCTACAGTGAGTTTTCTCAGCAACTATCAATCGTAGGCATTTGATATTTGGTATGCAGCCTCAGGTGGTGGTCCCAAATGGTTGGATTGGTTTTCGGGTCTGTCGGACATCTACTTCCTGTTTATCGAAATTCTGGTTTTTCTTTTGACCAATTTTTGCATTATATTATCCATACCAGAGTTTATCATCATATAATGTGCGTTTTCAGTCCCTTTAAGTCGATGGGAAGGGATCAATTGGAGTAATGTCGAAAACTAAGTAAATAATTTCAGAAGACCTAAAATATGACGATTAAATGATTCATAAAACCTTTATGAGGTATTCCGAAGAGTAAGTCGTATAAATATTTGCATTTAGTTGGAAACTTAAACGACACTATACTGAGAGAATATTTATTGACAGACACTTAAAATTAGCTGATACTGAATGATATAACATTTCGATGAACGCCTGCAAGATGTTACTTCCTTGAAACACTTCTCTCAAAGATTTCTTGATATCCATCGTCTTAAACCTAAATAAAGTGTTTTGGCCTCATGAATATTTGACGGGGGGTTTACAGTGTTTTCATTCATATATACACATCCGAGTTCAAATAAATCTTCGTCACAAGGAAAAATTTGTTCATCGGCACATTCCCTTTTACAAATGTTAATTTCCTGATCAGTGACATTTTGTAGATAGTCTTGTGTATTAAACATCTCTGGCAGCAGATACATTATGTAAGGATGGTCACAAAAGGTCGCAGAAGAACAGTATCGGATCTTGTGAGTATTCCAAACCATTACAGTTTCATCCAAACTATCCTGAAAAAATGAACAGCAAATTTAATCATCATTATCAGTCACGGGGACGAAACTACTTTCAAAGTATCATTTATTTCCAGCTCAATTAGTCAGATGTTCTGAAGATAATTTCCGAAGTGTGGGTTCTATGAAAGAACATCATCTATATAGCGGAAATTGAAATTAAAGGACATAGCCAGTTTTGTCTTTTTTTAGCTCACCTGGCTAAAGGCCATGTGAGCTTATGTCTGTCGTTGTTTTCAGATGACTCCTTATAGGGGTTATGGCCCTTTAAAGGTGAAAAATAGCGTTTTTTCATATTTTGCCCTATAGAATAAAAACTATTGTCAGATGACCCCTTATAAGGATAATGGCCCTTTAATTGTCAAAAATAGCAATTTGTCATGTTTTGGCCCAATAAAAGAAAAACTGTTGCAGATAGAAAAAAGTTGTTGCTTGTTTAATGGTCAAAGTTGTCAGATAATTTTGTTACCACTGCGGACCAGGTGAGCGATTCAGGTTGCTGGGAGGCTCTTGCCTTTATAAGCTAATCAAGGAATACTTAGAAAAAAAACCGATTGGACGTCGTGTTAAATCTCACATCAACATACATATACACCAATCTTACCTGCAATAACTTGACGAAACAAAACTGTACCAAGTTAATATCCAGTTGGCTGCCAGTAAAATGCCCATTATCTCGTAGATCCTTCATCTCTGCGATCCATTTATGAGTTAGTTCTTTTCTTAGAATTCCCCACCATGATTCTATACGTGTATTCATAGTACTTTTTCCATATATAAAAGCGTCTTTATTTCTGTTATTTCTAGAGATGAAATTTTGCATTCCTGCTACTGTTGCATTTTCAGTGCCCATATCACCTCGCATCAAGTAGGGACAGCCTCCATGATATTGTACTGCCTCAATATAGTATCTGGCAATTACTTTAGGGTCACTACTGGTCCTTCCTACTTTTAGCCACAACATGTACCTGGAAAATCCGTCTATGCACCCATTGATGCATAATCCATATGGTTTGAGTTTGTCGTAAGAATCTATATGCCAACAATAGTTAAAATACTGCCTTCTTATCAACCTATGTTTTGACCTCTTTTCGACTCCAACTGGATCTACAATTTGTAACATAAGACGAACGTGTTCTTTTCTAACCCTCAAACCGTGTAATATACACTTTCTGTACATCCACCTATAACCATGCATTCCATTTGATTCCACCTGTCCTTCTATAAAGGATATCACCGTTTTTAAATCTGTGTATTCTTTTCTCCTGGCAAGATGCAAAGCCCTTAGAACCCTCTTCAAGTGACGCAAAGATATGGATATATCGTGATTAAGTAATAGAATTGTGATTATTTCTCTGTAAGATAACTCCATTTGGAAATACTGGCCCACTAGTCGAAATAGCTAAAATGATACATGTATCAATAAATACTTTAAAACACATCCTTTATGTATCTACATCAGAGAGACTTAAAATGATTCTCGTTGACATGTAATTCATATTCTATCTGCAGTTTGAAAATCAAGTAATCGAGTTTTATCGCAGAAACAAATGCGACCTCAAGGAAATTATTGTTATTGTATCCGAATCAATATCATTTTCTAATAAATTTTAACGATGAAAACATAAATATAGAGGTAGCGATTTTTGTTTTGTAAATAAAACTACTTTTTCGATTGAATCTCACTTTCCAGAGACTGAAGATATCTACCTTAAATATGCTATTTTCATCTTAGAATAATAATGAAAGTCGTGTGGTGGCGAAAAAAATAATAAGAGTAGTAATAAAGGTCATGTACGCCACAAGGTTAAAAGGTAAAATCGAAACAATTAAAAATTAAATTAAAAAATCAACAATAAAGATGGGCCCGAGCTTTCGGTCCAAAGACCTTCTTCAGGGCGAGAAAGAGGGGGACAAAGAAAAACACAATCGTATAGGACAAGGAAAGAGAGTAAACTAAATGACAAATGGCGGAAAGCTGTGATTTGTCGCACATATCTTAAATCAGTTGCACTATTTAATGAACTCTAAGATTAAAGTTTCTGTGTACATTTCCTTTTAAATATCTTAACATCAGAAATTGCTTATAAAATTCAAACATAAAGCGTAGCTGCACCTAGATATTATAAATCCTTCTTTTTTTATTCATTTTTTCGTGTTAACGTTTTTTATTTATTAGATACACTTTCGTCCATTTTGTATAAGCAATGAGTATAGGCAATATCCCCTGATTCTAGTTCACAACTCTAGCTCATCGTTTGAGACATGAATTAAATCTTCTGATGCTACGGGGCTAAATTTAATCATATATTGTAGACGTCATTATATTAAAATTAGCAATTGATGTTTTGGGTATTCCCTATACTTTTGCTACTATTATATGAATATGATGTTGATGTTCTACATATATCAATAATTTCTGTCCTTACTTTTATAAACACTTATCGAAATCTACTCTGAGAGTTTTTCAATAAACAACTCTCATATGTCATGTTTACTTGTAAGTCTTGTTCAATATACTTTGCGTTACTATTTCGTTAAAAACAATCAATAACTTATAAAAATGTGTAATTTATAACAGGAACAATGTTAAAGACCTTTGTGTTTATTTATCTTAATACAAAACCAATTTTAAAAATACATAAATCACTTGCAAAAGTTAATCATGGGCCTCGGTGGCATAGTGGTTACGGTGGTTAGTCATCTACTATTAAACAAGTGGTCTGTCCGCACTAAAGTTGCGGGTTTAAAGCCACGTTTCAACAACGTTTTTCTACGGTCTGCTACATGTCGATACGTTCACACTTACGTTTTAACTACGAATTGATACGTTTCGCTACGTTGTAAATACGTTTTGCTACGTTTAGAAACGCATCACTACGTTGGTTGCGTTTCGAAACGTAGCAAAACGTATTTACAACGAAGCGAAACGTATCAATGCGTAGTTCCCTCTAAAAATGATTATGTTCTACTACGTTTCACCTACGATTTAGTATGTTTCGATACGTATTTCCATTACGATTTTCTACGTTCTACTACGATTTAGCTACGTTCCATATTTTTGCCACGTTTCGCTATGAATAATAAAACAATCGGGATATGTCCCTTTTCAGGTTACGTTCTACTACGGTTATCGTCGTATCTCACTACTACGATCTAGTACGCTACGGTCGATCCCGTTTTACTACGTTTTAAAATTGTAGTAAATCGTAGCCCTTGAATCGTGACAGTGTGACTAGGGCTTTATAACGGCTCGGCCAATATCAATATACATGTATATACAAGTATATACAATTTTTAAAGTACAGTGTTTTTATCTCGGTATTATACATTACTCATAAATGAACATATTTTCTTCAAATCAATATCCTCTCCGGGTACTCCGGCTTCCTCCCCCAATAAAAACTGGATGCCACGATATAGCTGAAAAATTGCTGAAAGTGGCGTTAAAACGCCATTCAAACAAACAAAAAATCAAATCAATATCGAATATTTTCTGGCAATTTATTCATTCTCTTGTAGCACACTCATCTGGAGGTTTACTTACGTTTGCTCTTTCGCCTGTAGCCGTCATGAATAATATATCGAGATAACGATATAATAAATCGAGATAACGATATAATATATCGAGAGAACGATATAATATATCGAGATAACGATATAATATATCGAGATAACGATATATTATATCGAAATAACGATATAATAAATCGAGATAACGATATAATAAATCGAGATAACGATATAATATATCGAGATAACGATATAATATATCGAAATAACGATATATTATATATCGAAACAACGATATATTATATATCGAAATAACGATATAATAAATCGAGATAACGATATACTTATATTGAAATAACGATATAATATATTGAGATAACGATATAATATATCGAGATAACGATATAATAAATCGGGATAACGATATAATTTTTTTTTGTGTGTGTCCCTTGCGGGGCTCCGTAGGTTGACATCAATTTTTATCAACCATCAAAAAATATATCTACCTCGCCTAAAGCCTCGGTAAATATAATTTTCTTCGGGTTGATAAAAATAGATGTCAACCTATGTCAAAATAAATAATTGTATATTATTTCTCACAACATTTTTGTACAGTGTATTTATTTTCAGTTCAGAACAACGAGCCCTAGCTTACTGTTCGATATTACCTTAATATGTAAATGGTTCCCACACACATGGATTATAAGCTTATGGTCTGACTAGGTCAAACAAATTATACCTACCATACTTAATTTCTCACCTTTACGTGAATAGTTCCTACGCACAAGGACACATGAATTATAAGCTTATGGCCTGACGAGGTCAAAAAAATTATTCCTAATATACATAATTTTTCACCTTTGCATGCTTTATTTGGTTTAAAAAGCTATCAGACCTAAATACCTGTTTTAATCTCATCATAATGCTATTGCCCAAGAAATTAGAATTAAATAGTTTCTATAATAGCAACTGTACGGAAAGCGCGAGGTATCTTCATACGTCAGATGCCTGTCTTCATAGTTCAGACTTGACATCATACTTCAATGTTAAGACTACTATTTTCATACTTCTGACTTCTAAGTTCAAAGCTCAGACTCCTGAATTCAGACTTCTCACTTCGGACTTCAGAGTTCTGTTAATTATATAAGCATATATTTTCGCGCTAATCAGATTTTCGCGTCAAATTATTTCTGAACGGAAAACATGTTTATTCATATCAATCTACATGGAGTTGTTTCTTTTATACGGCCGCAAACAATTTTATGCAAATAATTAGGACATAACATTATATGTGGATCTGTTTTTTAATTCTAAGATGTAAAATGGAGACAAATGGCAGATTTTTACGAAAGCCCAGAAGGCTCATTCGATATTCGAAATTCAAGATTCGAAACTCGAAATTCGAGATTCGAAATTCGAAATTCGAGATTCGAGATTCGAAACTCGAGATTCGAGATTCGAAACTCGAGATTCGAGATTCGAAATTCAAGAATCGAAATTCGCAATTCAATATAGTTATAACCAATCAAATTGTGTGTAACATAATCGTCTACCAATCAGAATAATTCTTATATAAACGTAGCCACGCGCTATTATGTTTATTTGGTGTTTTAACAGTCGACATATTTGTCAACGAATGACTTGTTCAACATGGTTTTGTTAAAAAAAATCAAATGTATAAGCTTTATTTGTTATTTTATCAAATCAATTCAGTTCACAATAACATCTTGATTTTACAAATCAAGAAACAAAAATGTACATGTAAAACGGAATTCAACAAAACTTGGTGTGTAGGAAGTACACCATATGTAGTTTTGCATGTTACCAGGGCATTTTGGCCCTCAAATTGTGTGGGGGCTATCAGGGGGTGGATCCAGAGGGGGCCCTCCCTTTTGACGGAAAAATTTGGTTGGATATATAGGAAATCATTGAAGCATGACCAAAGTGGCCCCCCTTGGCCAGTCAGTGGCCCCCCTCCCCTTTTCGAAATTTTGGACCCGCCACTGGCTTATTTTGGCCCTTTGAACTTAGAAATGTGCTGAAAATACCCATTAATTATCTTGTCAGCACAAATCCTCTAAAACTACTCAGTACTATACAAAATTTTATGAAACTTGGTATGTAACTAGTACACCATATATGTAGTTGTGCATATTATCAGGAATTGTCGATTCCTAAATTTATATGGTAGTTATGGCTCTTTGAACTTAGAAATTTTCAGTAATCCTCAATAATCATGGTTTTCGCTTTAACTCCCCTAAAACTACTCATCCAAATTTTATGTAGTTTCGATATAACCAAGGAATTCTGATTGGTAGAGATTATGTCACACGCAATCTGATTGGCTAAAACTATATTGAATTTCGAATTTCGAATCTCGATTTTCGAATTTCGAACTTCGAATCTCGAATCTCGAATTTCGAATCTCGAATATATAAGAACTATTCTGATTGGTAGACGATTATGTCACACGCAATCTGATTGGTTATAACTATATTGAATTTCGAATTTCGAATCTCGAATCTCGAATTTCGAATTTCGAATGACACTTCTGGGCTTTCGTAGATTTTAAATTACATAAAATATTACAAACATTTTTTCCGACGCAGTCGGTATTATATTCACTTTTTACCTTTTGACCTCATGACACTTCACCTCTCGAAAAAGCAAGTCATGTGATCGTAATTCTGTTTCTTGATTAGTCAAAAACCAATTGGACGGGGGTTCGGAACAGGGTGGTAAATTTTACGGGTTTCGGAACAGGTTTGTAAATTGGCAATGCACATTTCAAATTGTGTACAATTATTATTAGAATTTACCGTCTGTTTGTTTATAAAATTATTTCATAGTGCAATTTAAGTATTAAGAACGATAGAGATGAGCTGCAGTTTGTAAAATTTTATATCAAACAACTTATACAAAAATGTTAAATATTTTTTATTTGAAATACAGCGCAAATTAAAACGCATATTAACACACTGGATTTTTGTGGGCTTTTAAGGAGTGTAAAAAAGACAAAGAAAAGAAATGGCCTTTCATACACTTGGATTGTTTTTTACCTTGGATAATATACCAAAAACAAAAAAATGTAACCATCCCAAGCTAGACCTAAATGTTGAATTATAATTCGTTAATCTACCATTATCGACAGTCGATGGTAAGACGACGCTGTGTTTTCCAATTTATGATTGGCGCGAAACATATGCTTATATAATTAACAGAACTCTGAAGTCCGAAGTGAGCAGTCTGAATTCTGAAGTCTGAGCTTTGAAGTTAGAAGTATGAAACGAGAAGTTTTAACATTGAAGTATGAAGTCAGAAGTCTGAAGTATGAAGATTTCCCCGCTTTCCGTACAACTGAATTCAATAACTGACCGACCGCGAAATTATAACAAAAGTGTACCTGAAGATTTTAGTGGATGCATTTTGGATACAGATTTTACAATAACAAATATAGGTATTCACTAAAATGGTTTTAATTGAAACAAAATACCGTACATTTCTTAGAGAATAAAAGTTTATCACAGTTTAGGATACTTCGGGTCACGTTTAAATTAGTACTGAGCATGACCGCTTGTCAGGCCCACTTTTCACGCCAAGACAATTTGTCACTGACTTAGTCAGATAGTACCAACTCCTTATACAGAAATACTAGTAGTCAATTGCGTTGTATACGTTATATAAAAGTATCTTTCAGCCAATAGGAGTTTTACTAAATATTCTTACCAGAGCTCTTATGCAGAACTAACCAATTGGTGTCCATATTCAATACTGCACTGATAACTTGACTTGACTTGGGGGACTACACCGACAACCTCATGCCCTTGGTCGGACGGTGCCCTTATAACTGAGAATCTTCACCTTATTTACTGAATTGTAGTAGAATCTAACCGAAAAAATCTCTAAACAAAAATGAAGTATCACATATGTGTTTTACTTTACCCAAATGCTTTAATAACGACAAAGTGTGGACCGATGGCTTTCAATCAATTAATTTGGATTGGACAACGTACTAATTATTTTCCGGACAATAGTCCGAACAGTCTCCTTAATTAATATACTATCAAAACAATCAGAAAACGAAAGTTTGGTTTGTATTGTCACGCACATTAAGTAAATATTAGTTTAATAATATTTTATTGCAAATAATAAAGCAAATGGATTGGACATCAAGTTATACCAACTTAACAACAGTCCTCTCCAGAACAACACACAACTCATAAATCATATGATGGCGACAAGCAGTTTATCCGTAATTAAAGAGAAGTAATTAATGATTTTAAAGGGTGAAGACTCTATTGACCTGTTGGAAATCTATTGGTACGGCCGATATACGTACGAACTTTTTCAAAAACAATAGAATTTATTTCAAAAGTTGCTAGATTTACATTGCCAAAAAGAATGCGTTCGATATATCAAATATGGAATCTCTTTGAGAGTGGTATAAAGGGCACTCGAGAAAAAAGTGATAAGCATCTTCATAAGGTGCACCACATCTGCATATCGGACTTACAATTAAATTTATTCTATATAAATCTGAATTTAAAGAACTACATTGATGACGTAATCTAGTGTGGATAATATTTAATCTCCTTGAGCCTTGCCAGAAATATTTAGGTGGTTTAAGTACAGGAGGCTTTATTATTCCACAATGATACTGTAGATGGTACAAAGGATTTTGTGTAAACATTTAATCTAATACGAACCGGTATATAGTTGTCATTGTTTCGAAGATTATATTCGTTTACATTCGAGACTAGTGGTGGCAAGCAATCATTTAAGTATTCTAAGCAAATTTTGTTGTGCATTTTATAAAATATACACAATTTTCTGTTTTTCCGTCTCTCATTTAGAGTATTACAACCAGTTTCAAAATATAAAGAATCTCTAATAGCAAATTTAGTCAGGCCAGTTACAATTCTGACTGCTTCTGATCTCGAGCTTTTCTATCTCTCGTTCAGGACAGCCATCCCAAACATCGCAGGCATATTCCAACAAGGGTCTTATAAATGTTAAATAGATATTTGACAAACTTTTAGACGAAATAATATATTTTAATTTTCTCAAAGCATTAAACTGTCTCATAGAAGATTCAACAATATTGTTTATATGAGTTGTCCATTTTCCATCTGAGGAGAATGTTAAGCCTAAATGTTTATGACAGTCTACGATTTCAACATTCTCTTCTTTAAATAAGATATCAGGAGCAATATATGCATTGTTTGAAATAATCAGTGCCTTGTTTTTTTGGATTAAAGTCGATGAGCCAGTCTTGGACCAGTCGTTTTAAATTTTTAAATCATCATTAGTCTTAGTTAATGTCTTAGTTAATCTAAAGCTAAAATGCCAGATCCTGCATATTGAAGTGCAGTGTTGTCTGCAAATAATCTAGCATTATTTCCTAAATTATATGTAATGTCATTAATGTGCAATAAGAATAACAGCGGTCCAAGAACAAATCCCTGTGGTACTCCACCTGCGCCAACATAAGAAGATGTTTTGTTAACAATTACAGTTTGTTTTCTGTTTTCTAAATAAGTTTCTGGTTCAGTCTAAAAGGGGGGGGGAGATATTTCATACGACTGTAATTTTGTTATCAATCCTCGATGCCATACTCTATCAAATGCCTTCTAAATGTCACAGAAAATTAAGATATTAGAAGTCTATTTTCTAAATAATTACTTACTTTTTCATATATTTCAATAAGTTGGTAGAAGGTAGAGTGACCCTGGAGAAAACCCGATTGGTATGGATAGAGCAACGAATTATTAATAATGTAATTGTATATATATTTATATACAACTCCCTCCATCACCTTTCCAACACAACTTAACAACGAAATGGGACAATAATTTGAAGGATAAGATTTATCATCTTTTTTATAAATTGGAATGACCCGAGCTAGTTTCCACTTGGAGGAGTAACTGCACGTTTCTAATGAGGAATTGAAAATTTTACAGAGGTCGACAAATAGATTCGGCTGTGCCTTTTAGCATTTGGTGCCTTATGTTATCATTACCACACGATAAAAAGTACATGATAAATACCTAATAATTCTAATTGTTAACTTCCCGTTCATCAATAACAACATCGATTGGTATTCCGATCACTGCTGTTGACTTCTAAACTACTCAAACATGTGTTTTTTGTTCCTAGGCGATCCCCGCATAAGGTCTATTTGTCGTCACCATGACTTGATTAAGAAGTAATTCATGAGGGTAAGATGTTGTACTCGGTTACACACGGGCTGGGCTTTTATATTAGATATTTTTACCAAGCGATAGCGAGGTAGAAAATATGAATATAAAGTCCCAGCCCAATTGTAAATGAGTACAACGTTATACCTAGAATGAATAATTTCAATTCAAATATGACAAATTAATGTGCTTTTCAATTCAAGCGGGCCCTATAGGCCATGATTTTCTTGCTGCCATTTTCATGATGAAAAAATTTGTCAAGAAATCCTTTCAAGTTTGCAATGTACGGTGGACCAAATACACGTTAACAAAACATTTATTGTTTAATCCTTATAATTCTGTAAAATAATAGTTGCGATTTTTAAAACAGCAAAAAGGTTACCGAAACCCATCTAGACCTTAAAACGTACCTAGGCCGGAAAGCGAAGGGATATGCAAAACATAGTACCAAAGGAATCGCGGTTCTGTAAATATTAATAGCAAAAAATGAAACACTAAATTGTATATATATATTATATATTGCGGCAGAGAAAACATTGTCCCCTCTCCCTGACGATACGCTAGGAGGACGCCATCTTATTTACATTTTTCCGCGCAGATGAAATATCGATATATAAATTATTTGAGATGACGCCATTTAAGTGTTTTTATTCAATTAAAACACTTAATATAAATAAATTACAGCATGAATACAATTATTTTACTATAATGTTTCCTCGATATGTCTTATTTATTAACTTTTATTTTAATCGGAACTTCAAAATTCATCCGTTAATAATGACGTCGTAAAACCTCTTGTACGTCACGTAGCAATGCGCGTGTGCGAAGTGTGGATATATTGGGTAATAAATCGTTTTAAAAGGACGTCATATAAGAATTGATCGTTATGGAAAATCAATTTCTCAAATACGATCAGGCATTTTCGCTGAGTCACAGGTAATCTTTCCTTTTTCCTGTACTTGACTTTTTTCTAGTCACGACAATGAATAACTCGACAGGTGTCTAATTAGAGACAGGCACTGCTTACTCCCCCTAGAGCATCTGAGCGCACCCATGGATTTTACTGCGTTCGGCTTACTCACTTTCTGGTTTTGTGTTTTAGGTTTTTGTTTTGCTTTGTATAGGTGTGTTTATATCCAGATTTATAAGTGTTCCTTGACTTTCGGCTCTTGTTTTTCGGTCGGTTTCCTTGCTATTTGTCTTCTTCTTAGGCTAGATGTATAGTTTTTAATTATGAACACAAATTAAAGAAGTTTTTTTCATGGGCGAAAAGATACATGTATTATAGTATTCATTAACATGTGTTTTCATAGCACGTTACATGTCCAAATTCTATAGTAATGGCAAAGGATGTCCTGGTTTTTATGAAACCCCCATCAATGAATACCGACTATACGAATAATCTCTTTAAATAATTCAAATTTATTAAATTTAATTTTTTAAAAGTATTGTTTGTGAATTTTTTTTTAACAAAATAGAATGTTTTTAATGTTAATAAATGTCGACCATTTTAATTGTTAGTTGTGATAGTGGCCCAGTAATTAAGCCCCAATTTCATTTAATGACCCTGTATGCACATGCACAATAACCATAGTTGGTTAATAAAATGACATAAAAACTGGGCACCTCCTTCCGCATTACCTGTAAGCCTTTAAGAACAGCATTTATTTGATACATGTAAGAATTTAAGAACAATGTAGCCTCCATTTTACAGCATAATTTGGCACACCGTTTATTTAATTTGTCGGACCGAGTTCGTTCGTATTATTGTAGAATCTTCCAAAAGAACTTTCAATAGAAACAACCAGTAGATGCAGATATTGTAAAAACAGATTCAACAGATTTCGCCCCCTTATGTCTCCAAAGGATTTATCGCGATACCCCATTTGATTTAATGGGGTAGATTCACTACTTTTTGTACTGAATTTTCAATTAGAAAAGTGTGTATTGTTTATAGTCTCACATCTCACAACATCTTACTGAAAAATGTATATTTCAAATCGATCAAATAATCAACTGATAAACTATAATAAATAAAGCCCTTACATATGTCTGCTTGTTTGAATTGAGTTCAGCGCAACATTTAGGAATTTTCAGCTAAAATTTTGGCGTTCAGTTTTGAGGAAAAAGGCCGGAGTACCTTTTGAATAGAGCTGACATTCAGTAAGAAGCTAATTGTAAATTGAGTCGCGCCGGCAGTGTTATGTTTGTCTACATCAACAGACACAATTAACCTAATTTCTTTCAAAATTCCAATATTTTGTGTTACATATTTTTTTAATGGTTGACCGCTATCGTTCATTTTTCGATGAACGAATCTAGTGGATGAATACATGTAGCCATATAGAAATAGTGCATTCATTTAAATAAATAAAAGCGTGAAAATGAAAATTATTCTTAAATGGACGGAATATAGCTGTTTTACGGAATTCATCGGTCTATGAACTCGCCAACTCACTATCTACCTGTACATGAAGCCCTTCGGTCTTCATTTAGTTTGTGGGTTGGTCTCGACACAGGTAAATTCCCAAAAACAGCTTTTATTCCTCTTCTTAATTGTTTTAAAATCACACATTATAAGAAAAAAACTCACGTGTTACACCGGTTTTGTCTCATTGGATTGTCAGACTGTGGTAATTCAATCTCAACAGACGATAATGTAAACTGGTTTATATTACTTCTTAACAATTTACGTCGAAAAAGTAAAGAACAAACAACGTTGAAGAATTGTTAGAATATTTTTGTTGTTGTAAAATGATGATTAAATTCCTGTTTTATAATAAAACCATTGTAATATATGTACATAAAGTGCCAATAGAGGCAAATATTAATTTTGGTTACCATGGAGATTCATTTTAGATTACAATGAGTAATTACGTCTTCTGTGAACTTGTTATAGAAGTTTTGTTAGTTTGTTTAAGAAACGCGCGTCTGGCGGAGTAAATTCTATTTACATTAGTATCTTTGGTGACAGCTTTTTTATTTGCAATCCAATTTAGTTGCATTTTTTACTGTTCAAACTACTTAGCATAAACCGTGTTTTAAAATACAAGCCTTTTACACTATAACAGACAAATTTAAAAATATTACAGTCAAATGAACAAAAAATATAGTCAAAATGTAGAAATAAATATAAAATTATTTATTGAAAAGTTATTTTAAAATGTTAACGACTTCAGGGTTTGAGACCCGTAATTTTACAGTAGGTTGTTATAAAATCTGTCTTTTTAAGTTAATTAACATCCACAATACAATTGCGCAAAACATACAACTGCACATATGATATATGGTAAACATAATGATTATGTAATACACTTTTGTCCACTATCATATCTTACACATTCAAAAATAAAGTGGTGCTCATCATTTGAAATTTTATAATAACATATTTCATACAATTTAACTATATGCAAAAGTACGTGAGATAATATAAAATAAAGAACAGTGTAAGAAAGGAGCCAGCAGTTCACTGAAGCATACAAACTCGGTTCTTCCTTCGAGATTTAAACAGAATACGAATCTTTGTAACGAAGTATATAAGAGTAACACAGTAGATATATGACAACTTTAAAATAAATTGTCTGTGCAGTGATGTAGGTTACAATAAACCAACTATTTAACATTGCATCTTCCATATGGGGTACCTGCAATTAAGATTTTATGTGTGAAAATCCTCTCAAATTAAACCCCCGAAAGCAGTTGCTTGTGTAAGCTGACATGTTAAACTACATTATTAACAAATAAAAAAATATAGGTCGTGCGGCAGAAATGACCGAAAATTTTGGGTGAAAAAATCAGAACTGAATGAAACTAACAAACTGTCTGACCTCCCCCTTTTTTTAAAAAAAGCTCTATTTTCCCGGCTCTTACAAATGTTCCCCCAAATATAGAAGATTTTTAATCAATTATGTTTCTATTTTTAAATTTTGCTATTTTTAGAACCCCAACATCCAATCAGATGCATCCGTGTATTTTCTTCTGATTACTATCTTGGGTTCAAAAATTTCCCGGTGTAATGTAAACAAATATTTGGTTTATTGTAACCTATAGAAAGCACTAAAAGTGTCCGAATCAGTCCAAAACGTTGAGGTATCATCCGTGGACAATATCCACGTGTTTACCAAAATGAAATAAAGTTATCTTCAAGGGTTGTTAGTTTATTTGAATTTTCAGGAGGCCACCCTCTCTCAAAATTGAATGCTTTTTTTAAGGTGTATTTTTACAATAATGTGTTGCTGTTTAGTAATATGCGAGTTATCATTCGTGTTTTCAGTTGTTATTTGTCTATTATATACACGGATCACGCCTGGGATAATATTCTTCTTTAACATCTTTCCTCGGAAAAATATTTAGAGTCCGAAAACGAAAATTCGTGGAATTTGTGAAAATCTACATTTTTGAAACAGACTATAACAAACTTTGATACTACTTGATCGGTCTAATTATATGTTTGTTTGTCATGAGTAGTCCTGCTGAAGGTAACTACATTAAAATTTTAGAAAGTTGATGTCAATCGTAAACACAGCATACAACAATGTTTGAAACCCAGAAAATTACATTTGGCCGAAAATTGGTTAAGGCCCAAAAGTCGGCTAAAAAACTTAATCATAGCGTAAAATAATTGTTTTTGGTGTCAACCGCTGCATTTAAATGTGTAGCACAATTGTTTTGCTAAAAAACAGTAGCAATCGTTACTTAACAGGCCTTACAAACTCGTCTTTGTAGCCCACCCTAGTTTTCCTATTGAAAAATGCGTATTTTCAGAAATAGACTATATTTTTTTAACACTTCGTTTTAAATGAACAAGCTGTACATATAACTTGTCATTCTGTGACGAAAACACATGTGAAAATTAACAATGGATTAATAAATCAAGTATAATGAAAAAAATCCAGTCTCCCTATAGGTTACAATAAACCAACTATTTAACATTGCATCTTCCATATGGGGTACCTGCAATTAAGATTTTATGTGTGAAAATCCTCTCAAATTAAACCCCCGAAAGCAGTTGCTTGTGTAAGCTGACATGTTAAACTACATTATTAACAAATAAAAAAATATAGGTCGTGCGGCAGAAATGACCGAAAATTTTGGGTGAAAAAATCAGAACTGAATGAAACTAACAAACTGTCTGACCTCCCCCTTTTTTTAAAAAAAGCTCTATGTTCCCGGCTCTTACAAATGTTCCCCCAAATATAGAAGATTTTTAATCAATTATGTTTCTATTTTTAAATTTTGCTATTTTTAGAACCCCAACATCCAATCAGATGCATCCGTGTATTTTCTTCTGATTACTATCTTGGGTTCAAAAATTTCCCGGTGTAATGTAAACAAATATTTGGTTTATTGTAACCTGTAGCGCTGCAGTTTAACAAGTTACTAATTTAAACCTTATCTAGCAGATTTAACTTGCTACATAACAAAAACATATCAATGATACTGATAACTCAGTCGTAAGAAAGACCCAGAATAATAGAAAATCCAATGTCGAAACTAGATCTTTCCAGTTGAAGACAATTTCATCCTCGACATATGTTTCCTGGTTGTCATTTGTATAAATTTTCTTCTTTGACCTTTTGTTTATAATCGTAACAATTTTGTGTATGATTTTAGGTATTATCCTGTTATGAGAATATCCCCCAATGCGTATTTCGATGGCGCTTATGATGACTACAATGGTATTTATTATGAGCTGAAGTATGACGTAGATAGCCATGACCGAGACGGACTTTGAGTTGTGTGGTAGATGAGAATTTATAACTGACAGGAAAACAGCAAACGAAAGCCATACAGAAATTGCGTAGCTTATCCGCTCGCCACTATCGCAGGGTATTGCAAAAGTGAACAAATTTAAAACAGTAAGCACAATAATCGGCGTTAAAACGTTTAATAAAAACATTAGAGGCTGCCTTTTCATCTTCAAAGAAAATGTAACTTTAACATCAAGGTCTTTCATTTCAACACTAACATATGATCCAATTACTGACCACTCCCCGTTTGTAGAAAAGTCCTCGTAGTACTGGATTTTGTTGCTGGCTGGTCTTAAGTTAACTTCGTGGCTGTTATAACTCCAACAAACAAAAACTAATTGACATGTTTGGACATCAAACGGAAAATGTGTAATATCAACTGGGCAGTGAGATTCAAATATCTCAAATGGTTGCCAAGTTACTAACCCACTATTTAAGATTTTAACGTTTACAAAACTAGATCCAAGTTCTGTCATTTTAGTAAACCCGTTCTGTAGAGACATATCAGGCTTCCATATTTTTGATTGTGGATATACAATATAAATAATACCTCCATACATAGAACTGTTCCACGACAGGTATTGGTCAGTCCAACTAATCGCCAAGTATCCTGTAGTAGTTAGTTTCTCAGATATCTCATCGAGTTGAAGTATCCCAGCTAAGAAAAAGCTTACATCAGTTTCAATCGGAGAAACACAAGATTGATTCCGGCTTGGTCGAACTTCTGTGTTATAATTATTTGTTACAAATAAATCTGTTATTAATTTCTTTAAATCGTCTCCAGTTTGGGCACCTCCTGAATGTAAATTACCGAGAACAAATACAATCAAAACCAACGCTAACTTCATTGTGGATGGTTTCGAATAAAGCCACGTCTGTTATCCCAAACCTATCGTTCAATAACACTGACGCTGAAACAGAACGAAGTTACGTACAATCTAAAAAGCAACAATCCTAAGAGACGATTATTCTTATTGATTCTAATAACGTCATGTAGATAAAGGTCTTCTAAATTAAAAACAAACATGATTTAGCAGTTCATTTTCTAAATGTTATATATTTGGATAGAATTCATTGTTTTGTTAGAAACCATTATTACTCCTTTAACCGAGACATTAAAACTTTATCTAGTTATGCGTAAAGGTAAATATTTCAAACATTTGTGAAATAACAAAATCTGTATTTAAAAAAATGCAGTCACAGCAAGTTAGTCTTGATTATTACTAATAAATATAACGTTAGCACTAAATATTGCCAAGCAAAATAAGAAATTATGTTATCTAGTAACGTACGGAGAGAGGAAGAGTATTTTGGTAAAACTTGTTGTAATTACAGCAGTATGCATGCTAAAAAAGATGACTGACCATTTGTCATGGATCAATTATTATTTACATGCAATAAAAACGACGGAAACTGCATAAAAATGAATCTCTATCACCAGTATCATCTGTGTGTTTCCTTTCTTTGTTAAACATTGTTTTGTATAAATACATGATTAATTATTTTCGAAAAAAACAGAAAAAACGCGAAATTTTTAAAACCATTTTTCATTGATAGTGTTATCTGAATGCGCGTGCAGTTCGCAGATAAATGATGACATGAATGAATACTGATACGGTGTCGAAACAATCCAACTTGTCAACTGTGTGTACACAGAACCACTTTTTGTGTACACACAGTTGACAATACTTTTTATGAGCTACATTGGTTTTCAATATTTCCTGCCTTCCTAGCGACATTTCAAATATTGAGGGGTTGAAGATGCACAAGCTGAATGTATGGTCTAGTCTGGCCAAGTTCAAAGAACTGTTGTCGTCTTCTTTTTTGTCTTAGGGGAAGAGCCTTTCGTTAGGAAGACGACAGTCATAATACGAAAAGCCTGGCCGCAGATAGGAGTGGGTAACGTGTTTGGAGAGTGCCACGCGCATTGCACGATAAATGCCCCTTTTGTATATTTCAATAGAGAGTAGGCTCATTATAGTTGCTACAAAAGGCTAAATTCTAAGCCCCTACCAAAACTCCATTCTTTTCCAGTGACAGTCAAAGTTGTACTCCATGTGTCCCACCCACCCCCATTTATACTATGATTAATTGTTTCTAACTGAAATACTGCTCGCTGGACGTAAAGCAAGCATCCAAACAATCACTCCATTAAGATTATTAAATAAATTCTGACAGACTGCTAATGCAAAAATCAGGTCAACCACGGATAGACATGACCGATATCTTTTTAATACGACAAAGTGACAACGGTTCAAAAGTGTTGTTAAGCTGAATTCCGGCTCCCTTACAGCAACGGGAGTGAGTCATCGCAGTCAGTCAGAAACTAACTTCATGCAGTTATTCTCGGAGCTATTTGACTAGCCCTGTGCTATTTTACTCCTGTTTTCTTACTGATAATCACGCGTTTGCATTGACGTTCATGATAAACACAGGCGTGATTGGTGAAGGTTATTCAGACTACTGTGTTGCTGAACATAACTATCCTGGAAGCGATTCTATGATGGTTTGTGTTGGAATCAGTATAGCCGGACATACTGAATTTCATATTATTGCAGAAAATATAACGGGCATTAGTTACAGTGATGCAATATTGGACCAGATTGTTAGACCTTATGCCGGTGCTATTGGCAATGTCTTTATCATAATGGGCGGTTTAATTCTTGCCTTCACGTGCCTCGAACACACCGTCAGTAGCTTACTGCTGCATTGATGGAAGAATGGTCAAGATTGCCTCGTATCTTCCTCAGGAGTCTTACCGTAGAATGAGTCGTTGTCGCGCGGTAATTAAGGCTCGTGGTGAGCATGCTGTTTATTAAAGAAATTCGAGGACTAAAAGTAAGATTAACTGTGAACTTTGCACTCTCATTAAGTGTGTTTTTATTCAGACTTAAAGGAGTGTCTGCACATCAAACAAAACTAAAAATAATCAGTCAGTAGTTTGTTTCCAGTAGCAGCCATAACTTTCTGCACTGTAGTCCTTCCCACATTCCGCATCCCTTGATATTAGTTTGGAGAGAAAAGGAGTTGTTTTAAGCAATCAAATTATTTAACACGTTTCGTTGTCATCTAAATCAATGCACTGTTACATTTAAGGAATGTTATGATCATTTTTACGAATAATTAAGATTACTAAAAAGGTCGATTCCATTGTGATATAGAAATTCTACTAAAAAAGTAACGCTAACAGAAGCAGTCAAATGGGAGAATCCATTACATGTACGCTAACAATGATAACAGGGATTCAAGCGGTAACAGCATCAAACCTTAAAGTTTTATCATTTAAAATGTGATTAATATTTTCATGATTGAAATAATAAGCAAGTTTTAGAGCTTTTATTATCAAAATTCCTAACGATGTAGTATGTCCGGCTAAGATATCCTACTTTTCAGAATAGAAAAACCCTTAGAAGTTGCAATTCTTCTGTCGATATGCAGATCCTTGAATTAGTGATATCTTATCAACAGGCTTTACATTTTAAGGAGTGATTCCCAAAATTCTCTACTTAGCGCATCCGGAGGTGGTGGATATATAGGGAAAGCCCGACTGCAATCCATAAGCTAAAGACCGCCTTTGTAGTTTAAAAATTAGAGAGAGCACGTGCATCCACCTTAGACTAAATAATCTATATTGTATCAACAGGCGTTCCAGTTAAAAGAGTAATTCACAAGCCTCCATCTACAGAGCTACTCAGCGCATCCGCAAGTGGCAGATTAGGAAAGCCTGACTGCCATCCATAAACTGAAGCCCCCCTTTGTAGTTAAAAAGAAGAGGAGAGAGAGAGAGAGTACGCGCATCAAATGGTCTATATTGTATCAAAAGACGTTTCAGTTTGAAGAATAAGTCCCAAGGCTCCATCCACGGAGCTACTCGCCGCATCCGCAAATGGCAGATTGGTAAAGCCTGACTGCCATCCATAAGCTAAAAAACTCTTTAGAATTGTAAAAACCAGAAAAGAAAACGCGCATACAAAGGAAAATAATCCATCTATAGCCAGTACTTTGTACGTTTCCAGTAGTAGCCATAATTTTCTGCACTGGCCCTTCCCATTTCCCGAATTGGTTTGTTCTATATCCTCAATAAGGAAATTCACAGTTATCTTAAATAGTGTATTCACACAAGCGTGATTAGATTTGTAGTCACTCAAGTACGTGTATTCCCCTTGATATGAGTTTGGAGTGAACGTGAGTTCTTTTAAGGAATCAAATTATTTAACATGTTGCGTTGTCCTATAAATCAATGCACTGTTACATTTAAGGAATCTTGTGATCATTTTGACAAATGATTAAGATTACTAAAAAGGTCGCTTCCAATGTGATCAAAAAGTACTACTCAAAATTTAAGGTGAACAAAAGTAGTGAAATGGGAGATTGATTGATTGATTGGATGTCTGCTTTACGTCCAGCGAGCAGTATTTCAGCTATATTCAGGACGGGAACAAGTTAACAAAATAAATCAACGGAAAATGGGGGTGATATAGGTAACAGGGAATACAATTTTGACTGCCACTGGAAAAGTATGGAGTTTTGGGTAGGGGCGGAAAATTTAGCCTTTTGTAGCGGCTACAATAAGCCTACTCTTTTTCGAAATCTACAAAAGGGGTCTTTATCGTGCAAGGAGCGTGGCACTCTCCAAACACGTTACCCACTACGGTCCGCGGTCAGGCTTTCCGTATTATGACCTGACAACCCCCCCCCCCACGAGAGGGTCTCCCCTATCCGCCAGCCGGGGAAGCGCTGGGCTGCTCTGTGGGTCGAGCACTGGGAACCTTCCCAGTAAGGTCCCAGTGAAATGGGAGGATCCATTACATGTGCGCTAACAATGATAACAGGGATTCAAGCGGTAACAGCATCAAACCTTGAAGTGTTATCATTTAAAATGTGATTAATATTTTCATGAGTGGAATAATAAATATGATTTAGAGATTTTATTATCAAAATTTCAAACGATGTAGTATGTCAGGCTAAGATATTCCACTTTTCCGAATAGAAAAACCCTAAGAAATTGCAATTCTTCTGTCGATATGCAGACACTTGAATTAGGGATATTTTATCAACAGGCTTAATTTTTTAAGAAGTGATTCCCAATGCTCCATCCACATAGCTACTAAGCGCATCTGTAGGTGTCGGATAGGGAAAGCCTGACTGCCATCCATAAGCTAAAGACTTTCTTTGTAGTTTAGAAATTAGAGAGAGAACGCGCACCCATTATACCTTGTCTGTAGCAATTACTTTGTATGTTTACAGTTAGTAGCCATAATTTTCTGCACTGGTGCTTTCCATTTCCCGAATCGATTTGTCCTATATCCTAAATTTAGAACTTCAAAAACTATTTCAACAGATAATCCAATGCACAGTTATCTTAAAGTGTGTATTCACACAAGCGTGATTAGATTTGTATTCACTCAAGTACGTCTATTACCGTTGATATATAACTTTATTTCTCACAACCATATACATTGGTACAGAGACAAACTATTTACATTATATACAACATACACAAAACAGAAGTTAAACAAAGACAAAAACTGACATACATAATATTAACTGTAATAAAACAATATAGCTAAATATTAATAAGGGGGACTTGCTCTTTTGTTTATAATTCGGAGCATTTTGCTCAAATACAATAGAGTAGACTTATCTACCGAAGTCATAAGTTCTTTAAATTTTAGAACGTTTGTGTTTTTTCTGAGTTTTTTATTGATAAGTCTTTTTCTGTCATCAGCCAAAGCTGTGCACTCCAAGATATAGTGGTATTCATCTCCTAGTTTTTCATTACATAAGTTGCACTTTCTATTATTTCTATCAATATTATGCCATCTACCAGTTTCTATAGGCAGTTTATGATTTCCCGTTATAAATTGACACATTAAAATAGACTCTTTCTTGCCGAGAATATCGAAATATTTTTCTTTTTCTAGCGAATCTTTAAATAATATATAGTTGGTCGCTTTAGAACAATTTTGCATTTCTTCATGCCAATTTTGTCGGAACTGGTCAGAGACATTGTTTAATTCTAAGTTTTAACAAATCAACGTTTGGAATGTGTTGTGAGTTCCAAATATAAGCAAGTCCACACTCATTAAAAATACCTTTTACAAATTCAAGCCATAGAAATTTAGAATTTTGGTTAACAGAAAAATGGTACATAAGATTGTATGATAATGAACAAAGTTTTGTTTGTTTACCTGAAATTAGTTTAGACCAATATGAAATAACTCTAGTTTTTACATCTACAAAAAGCGGAAATCGACCTAGTTCTCCATAAACGAAACAACTTGGCGTAGAAGATTTCAGGTTTAATAGGAGTTTACAAAACTTTAAATGTACTTTTTCTATCTGATAAAAATTTGTGTATCCCCAAAGTTCACACCCATAGATTAAAATTGGTTTTACCATTTTGTCGAAGAGATCTAATTGACAAGAAATTGATAAGTTGTGGTATTTGCCTAACTTTATTACTTCATACATGGCTTTTGTTCCTTTATCAGCCTGTGCTTTAATTGCAAAATTATAGTTTCCAGTTTTATTTAGGGTTATGCCAAGATAATTAAATTCTTTGACAATTTCAATTTCTTTATCATCTAGAGTGAAGTATAAATTATTTGGAAGCCTTCCTCTAGAAAAGTATATGATTTTCGTTTTATCTATATTGACTTTAAGTTTCCAATCAACACAATATTTATAGAAGCTTTCTAATTGCTGTTGGAGACCGGCTGCAGTTTCAGACATCAGTACCGTGTCGTCTGCATACAGTATAGCAAAGATTTTAACATAAACCCCCAAGATTGATTCGATTTCATTACTTATCGATGTAAGCCCGTTATTGTTTTGGCTTTCTAAGAAAGATTCTAAGTCATTTAAAAAAATCGCAAATAGAAAAGGAGACATATTTTCTCCTTGCCTCACTCCATTGTTACACGAGAAAAATTCAGAGCTTTCATGGTTGTAAACAATATTAGATTTTATGTTTCTATACATATTTTGAACGAATGCTAACATTTTCCCATTTATATTATTCAACATAAGCTTATAAAACAGGCCTGTTCTCCAAACTTTGTCAAAGGCCTTTTCAAAATCAATAAAATAGTTTTTTTCTCTTAAGTTTCAAAATTTCGAAAAAGGCATGCAACGTGAATAAATTGACAGTGGTACAATAACCTTGTCGGAAGCCGCATTGGTTTTCATTTAGGATTAAAAATTCTTCAGAATATTTATTTAATCTCTCGGTTAGCACTGCAGTAAAAAGTTTCCCGAGGCAACTGACGATTGTAATAGGTCTAAAATTTTTAGGGTCTTTACTTTCCCCTTTGTTTTTATAAATGGGTTTAATATTTCCTACTAACCAGCTGTCAGGTATATGCCCTGTATCAAAAACAAGATTGAATAGTTTTTCGTAAATATCAATGAAATGTTCTGATGTTGTTTTGATATATTCATTTATTATTTGATCTTCACCGCAAGCTTTATTATTTTTAAGCTTTGAAATGCATTTTAAGATTTCCTCTTTTTCAATGTACAAGTTGATCTCATTGTTCACTTGATTTAGTGTTTGTTCATCGAGTGCAAGTAAGTTAGTATCTTCGTTATCAATTGGTGCTTCATTCAAAGATTTAAAAAACTCAAACAGACTTTCAATAGGGATATTTGGCTGACTTTTATTCTTTCCATGCCTTAAAATCTTCCAGAATTGTTTGGAATCATTTTGTCTGATGTCTTTAAACTTTTTGATAGATTATCAGAGTATTCCGCTTGACACTTATCCATAATGGTCTTATATCTTTTTTCAGCCTCCACTAATCTAAGTTTATTAATTTCGGTTTTATGATTTTTAAACTTTCGCTTACATTTTCTATAGTTTTTCCTGGCAAATTTGCAATCAAAATTAAACCAAGGTTTAGAGTTCAATTTTACCTTACTTTTCTTTTTTGTTTTACTTTTATTATATGTTCCAAAGGTTGTCTTGGCACTATCAGCAAATATTTCTCCTGATTCATTTACCACATTGTTAACATCATTTACTGTGGTATTAACATTATTTTGTTCAACAAGTTTATTTAAAAGGGCATCTTTTCTTGTAATGCTAATATTTCTCTGAAATTCATTCATATTACTATTATCCCATTTTCTAGCATTTTCGGTGTTAGAGTTTATTTGGGAGGGGCTATTATTACCTTCATTTAAACCTGTGTCATACATGAAAGTGTCAATACAAATAGATAACGGACAATGTACATCAGAAAAAAAGTTTAGAGAATTCTAAGTACAAAAACTATTTACAAAATTTGCATTGCTTAAACAGTAATCGACAACACTAGAATTTTTACAAGTAGGATTTCCTTCCTTGTCACCTTCTAGTCTTCCATTTAATATGAAGAAATTGTTCCCTTTACAGAAATCTAGCAGTAGTGAACCATATCGGTTTTTAGCCTTATCTTTGTTTTGTCGTTTTCTTGGAAGACTGGCCAAATCAAGAGCATTTGCGGTGTCGTCTAAAATCGTTCATAAATATTTGAGTGATCAGATTCGTCAAATTGGAAAAAATCGTTATCTGTGGATGTTCGACTTTTAAAATCTCCGAGTAATGCTACGTTCTGGAATTGGTTTGACAAGGAAAGAAACTCATTTTCTATTTGACTAAAAGCATCTGGTGATGAGTACGACGTGTAATCGGGAGGGATATAAACAATACCAAAGAGGGCATCTTGGTCAAGACCTACTAATCTTGAATCAATTTTAAACCATAATACAAATTTACTTTCAGTATCTTTTCTTTGTATCCTAGCATTATCCCGCCAGATTTAACTTTAGCGCATTTTTTTCTATTTGTTAGTTTAAATATATAGCCAGGCACTTCAATTGTGTCCATATCATCAGTTTTTGTTTCTACCATACACACTATATCATGTTTATTTATCAGTTTAACAAATTCCGGATAATTTAATCTTTTTTTAATGCCACAACAGTTAACAGACAAGACTCTAAGAGAAGAAGGGCTAGGTAGATTAAATGATTGATTACTTCTTGTTGACAGTGAACCCTTAAGGTCAAATGTTTCAGAATCGGTCTCTGTTCCATAAGATCTCTCGCTACAAGGGGGGGTCTTTATAAAGGTTTTCATTAAGGGCTGTAAAGTTACATTGATTTGAGTGTTGAGTGAACGTGAGTTGTTTTAAGCAATCAAATTATTTTACATGTTTTATTGTCATCGAAATAAATGCACTGTTTCATTTAAGGAATCTTGTGATCATTTTTAACAAATACTTAAAAGGTTGATTCCATTGTGATGGAGAAATACTACTCAAAATGTAACGTGAACAAAAGCTGTGAAATGGGAGAATCCTTTACATGTGCGCTAACAATGATAACAGGGATTCAAGCGGTAACAGTATCAAACCTTGAAGTTTTATCATTTAAAATGTGATTAATATTTTCATGATTGAAAAAATAAAAATGTTTTAGAGCTTTTATTATCAAAATTCCAAACGATGTTGTATGTCAGGCTAAGATATTCTACTTTTCCGAATAGAAAAACCCTTAGAAATTGCAATTCTTCTGTCGATATGCAGACCCTTTAATAAGTGATATTTTATCAGCAGGCTTTACATTTTAAGGAGGGATTTCCAATACTCCATGCACAGAGCTACTAAGCGCATCCGCAGGTGGGGATATGGAAATCCCGACTGCCATCCATAAGCTAAAGACCTCCTTTGTAGTTTAAAAATTAGAGAGAGAACGCGCATGCAACTTAGACAAAATAATCTATATCGTATCAACACGCATTCCAGTTTAAAGAGTAATTCACGAGCCTCCATCCACAGAGCTACTCAGCGCATCCGCAAGTGGCGGATTGGGAAAGCCCGACTGCCATACATAAGTTAAAGACGACTTGTGTAGTTCCAAAATAAGAGAAAGAACGCGCATAAAACCAAGAGAAGATAATCTATATGTATCAACTGGCGTTCCAGTTTAAAGACTGAGTCCCAATGCTCCATCTATGGAGCTACTCGGCGCATCCGCAAGTGGCAGATAGGGAAAGCCTGACTGCCATCTATAAACTAAAGTCTTCTTCTTTTGTAGTTTGAAAAAAGAGAGAGAGAGAACGCGCATCAAATAATCTATATTGTATCAACAGACGTTTCAGTTTGAAGAATGGGTGCCAAGGCTCAATCCACGGAGCTACTCGGAGAATCCGCAAGTGGCGGATTGGGAAAGCCTGACTGCCATCCATAAGCTAAAGAACCCTTTTGTATTATAAAAAACACATAAAAGAAAAACGCGCATTAAACAAAGGAGAATAATAATAATTTGTAGCCAGTACTTTGTATGTTTCCAGTAGTAGCCATAATTTTCTGCACTGGCCCTTTCCATGTCCCGAATCGGTTTGTTCTATATCCTCAGTTATATTTGAATTTATTTCAAATATAATAAAGATTATTTCTGTCTTTACTAATAACCTCATCAAAATAATTAAAGAAGTGGAAACAGGAGATTTACAAAAGTCTGTAGACATAGCCAATCTACATTGTACTCTATTGTATTTATGCCAGGAAGGATAACTTCAGTAAGCTTGCACTGTTTTTGTGTCTTATACACTTCTAATACTTCTTTTCTGTAGACATAGCCAATCTACATTGTACTCTATTGTATTTATGCCAGGAAGGATAACTTCAGTAAGCTTGCACTGTTTTTGTGTCTTATACACTTCTAATACTTCTTTTCGTAATGAAGATTAAAAATAATGGTATGCATGTACATGCTCATTTTAATTTGTATACTCTCATTGTGTTATTCATCTACATGTATTATTATGTTTACAGTTTCATTCATCAATTGATTAATTGTCAATCAAAAATTTTAGAGTAATTGTCAATCAAAAACTTTAGAGTAATGTTCATCTTTTGCTTCATAAAATATTACCAAATGCTAACTCAAAGTGGGGTAACTCTAATACACTTCAATTTCAATACCTTTCTCTTCAAAAATAAATAAATAAGATAAATAAATGAATAAATAACCAAAACAACAAAGGGTTAATAAGATAAATGATTTTATAGATAATTAGAATGAAACCTCCCTTGTGCATGAGCATTCTTTAATTGTAATAAGTAATGTGCATTAAAGTCTCTAAAAAGTTATCAATTACATCTTGGAATGTAAATGGTATTTTTAAACGGATAGATAATGATAGAATATGTAAATTGAATGACGATGCTATGAGTGATGCTTTGTCATCTGATATTGTATTTTTGTCTGAAACCCATGCCTCCTCCAAGGAAGCTTTGAGCTATAATGGATATAAATGTTATGTCAATTTTAGAAAATCTGATAATAACAGAGTAAGAGGCGGGTTAGCTGTTCTCTTAAAAAAGGATATTTTGTCAGGAGTTAAAGTTGTTGATAAGGCTAACAGTGAAATTATGTGGCTAAGACTTGACCACAGCTTTTTCAAATTAGAAAAAGAACTATTTATTTGTTTTTTATATATACCCCCAAGTAACTCCCCATACACTCAGAACAAATTGTGATAAACAAATATTTGAAAAACTGGATAAAGATATTACCAAATACTCTTTATTAGGGAATATTTTAATTATGGGTGATCTTAATGCCCATATTAATTCAAATGATTTAGATTACATACAAAATGAAATTAATGATAATCTAGATGACTTTCTCCCTATTAACTATATAGCTGATAATGTTCATAGATCTAGAAATACTGAAATTGTACAAAAAACCAACAGTTATGGGAAACAAGTCATCGATATGTGCACAGATGCTCAACTTAGAATACTAAATGGAAGAACTTTAGGAGATTCTAAAGGAAAGATAACCTTTTTTAATCACAATGGAACTTCAATTGATGATTATTGCATCTGTAGCTCAGAGTTTCTAAGAAACATTCTTAATTTTAAAGTTGGAAAGTTTGAACCAACAATTTCTGACCATTGTCCAATTTCAGTTAATATATTATCTCAAATCAAAATTCAACCCCCAAGAAATTTAAAAACACACAAGTTAATAAAGGTCAAGTGGACTGAGGATCGTGAAATTATATTTAAATCAAATTTATCAAAAATAGATTTTAAACCAATGTTAGAAAACCTTGATGAGTTATTAAACATGTCTAATGACAACAATGATGATAAGATTCATGAAGTTGTGTCAAACTTGTCTTCCATTCTATATAATGCAGCTTTTTTAGGACAAGCAAAGGGAAATAATACCAAAAGAAGAGTTAAATATAGAAAAATCAAAAAACCATATTATGATAATGAATGTGAAACAAAATACAGAAATTTAAAACATTTAAGCAGAAAGCTTTGTGATGAACCATGGAACAAAGATTTGCGTCTAAAAGTTTTAACCAATAAAAAAGATTTGAATAGGATTGTCAGGAAAAAATACAGACAATTTAGAAATAAAATGTTAAATAAAATATTATACTGTAATCAAACAAATGCTGAAGAATTTTGGAACACTGTTAAATCAATAAGTAAAAAAGATGCTGTTGACCCAAGTTCCAATATTTTACCTGAAGAGTGGTTTGACTATTTTAAGGAACTTATGAATACAGGGCAAGATTTTAATAATGACAATAAAAGTGATGACAATTATGTTAACCCAGATTTTCAAAACTGTTGTAACTTGATTCTAAATGATAGTATAACAAAAGAAGAAGTGCTGCTTGCTATGAAATCTTTGAAAAATAACAAATCTTGTGGTTCAGATGGGATTTTAAATGAAATGGTGAAGATATCATGCTCTATGAATGTAAATATATATGTAAAACTATTTAATTTGATTTTTAAAACAGGAATTTATCCCAATTCATGGAAAGAGAATTTTATCAAACCTATTTTTAAAGGTGGGTGCTTCACCGATCCCTCAAATTATAGAGGCATTGCTCTCTCTAGTTGCCTAGGAAAGTTTTTTTCCAGAGTTCTATACAATAGGCTTGATAAATACTTAGAAAATAACAATATTATTTGCCCCGAACAAATCGGCTTCAAAAAAGGATGTAGGACAAGTGACCATATTTTTACATTAAAATCAATTATTGATAAAGCCTTTAAATCCTCTAAAAGAATATATGCTTGTTTCATTGACTTTAAAAAGGCTTTTGATATTATAAACAGAAAAGCTTTATTTTATAAATTGTTCACTTATAATATTAAAGGACCCTTTCTAGATATCTTGAAATCAATGTACAAAGAAGTTTTATTTTCTGTTAAGGTCTCAGATGGGATAACTGACTCTTTCTTATCACAAGTAGGAGTAAAACAAGGTTGCATTTTAAGCCCTGCACTTTTTTCATTATATTTAAATGATTTATCTAAACTTTTTAAATCAGATTGTCAGCCAGTAGATATAAATAATACTCAATTATCATGTTTGATGTATGCTGATGATCTAGTATTAGTATCAGAATCTGCAGTTGGACTTCAAAATTGTCTCGATAAGCTAGATGGATATTGTGAAAAATGGAATCTAACTGTTAATCTGAACAAAACCAAAATAATGGTCTTTAATAAATCTGGTAGAAAAATATGTAATAACACTTTTACCTTCAGAAATATAGCCATTGAACAATGCATGGAATACAAATATTTAGGAATAATCTTCAAACTTTCAGGGGTATTTTCTGAAGCAATCAATCTTTTATGCAAAAAGGCTTCAAAAGCAATATTTTGCATTAAAAAGATGTTGATCTCTGACAAAATAAATGTTTCTGCACATTTAAAATTATTTGAGTCATGTGTCTCACCTATACTTCTTTACTGTAGTGAAATATGGTGCTTAAATATTATCAAAACAGATAAAAGTCTAGAATCAAAATACTTGTCAATGCAGTCAGTCAAAGTTCAAATAAAATTTGCTAAATATCTTCTTGGTGTAAATAAAGCAGCTGTAAATTCGGCTGTTCTTTCAGAACTAGGCATATACCCTATTAGTATACAAGCTTTAAAATCTTCAGTTGGGTTCTGGCTACATATTCTAAACTCAAACGAAAAACTACTGTGTGAAGCATACAAATCAAGCTCAAAGTTAACTGATGGTTTTCAAATTAAGATTAAACTTTTATTAAATAAACTGAATTTTTCTCATGTTTGGGAAAATCAGGGCACCTTTTCCAAGAAAAGATTGCTCAAAGCAATCCAAATGAAATTAAATGAAAATTTCAACCATTTCTGGAAAGAATCCATTTATAAGGATGAAGCATCAAAACATGGAAACAAATTAAGAACTTACCGTCAAATAAAAACTGATTTTAAAACAGAAAAATATTTATTATTTAATTTTAACAAGGCTAATACAAATATCTACTCAAAACTTCGAATAAGCAATAGTAAATTAGCTATTGAAACTGGTAGATTCAATAAAACAAAGTTAGAAAATAGAATATGCCCCTTATGCCAAATGGAAATCGAAGATGAATTCCACTTTGTCATAATATGTTCTCATTTATCCATATACAGAATGTCTTTGTTTAATGAAATAAGTTCCATAGTCCCCTCTTTTAAGAACATGAACTCCCAATGTAAATTTAATTACATATTTACCTGTAATGAATACGACATTTGTCAAGTTATTATAAATGGAATTAGTATAATGTACAATAAGAGATGTGAACTAGCAAAGCAATTTTAGATACCAATTTCAAATTTATTCAACTATAATGGGGTGCTACGTTCACAATGTCTTTTTTCATTTCAACTTTCTTGGTAGGAGGCAAGCAACGAGTAAATGGTAAAATGGTCAGTTTATTTTAAGATAATACTATCATCACGTGATCATAATCTATCTATATGTGAACTTTTTTATAATTGTATGTCCTATTAATGTAACATTGCCATGGTCTTGCGATATGTTATATATGTACTTGTATATAAGTTTTGGTGACAATCCAATTGTTTGGATTTTATTCCAATAAAATTTCTGATTCTGATTCTGATTCTGATTTAGAACAACAAAAACTATTTCAACAAGTAATCCAATGCACAGTTATCTTAAAGTGTGTACTCACACAAGCGTGATAAGATTTGTGTTCACTCAAGTACGTCTATTTCCGTTGATATGAGTGTCGAGTGAACGTGAGTTGTTTTAAGCAATCAAATTATTAAACATGTTGCATTGTCCTATAAACCAATGCACTGTTACATTTAAGGAATCTTGTGATCATTTTGACAAATGAATAAGATTACTAAAAAGGTCGATTCCATTGTGATAAAGAAGTACTACTCGAAATGTAAGTTGAACAAATCAATGAAATGGAAGAATCCATTACATTTATGATTAAATACAGGGATTCAACGGTGACAACAACAAAGTTTTATCATCCATTAAAAATGTGATTAGTATTTTCATAATATTTAATTTTGTAAGAGCATTATTTAAAAGTTAAAATTGAAACATATTGTAGAGCTTTACTATCAAAATTCCAAATGATATTCTATGACCGGCTAAGATATTATACCTTTTTCCGAATAGAAAACCCCTCTATCTATATTGATACACTTGAATAGGTCATATTTTATCAATAGTCGCTCCAGTTTAAAGAGTGATTCCCATGGCTCCAACCACAGAGCTACACAGCGCAGAGGTGATACGGAAAGCCTGACTGCCATCTACAAGCTAAGAACACTTTTTGTAGTTTCTATTTTTTTTTTGTATTAGCTAAGTAATGGAGAGATAGGTTTGCGATTAAATAGTTAAGCAAGGGTTGTGAAACTATGAGATCTCCACAGTTAGGTAGTTGATCTTTTACGGGGAATCTTTCGAAATTGTTTGAAATTCTTTGATAATTTAGTGGTCACTGCAGTCCTTCGTAAGATCTATATACAATTTGGCCAAATTGATTGATTTGATGTTTGCTTCACGTCCAGCTAGCAGTATATCAACGATATGAAGGACGAGAACAAGTTAACAAACAATAAATCAAGAGAAAAAGGGGGATGGTTAATAGGGAACATAATTTAATTACCACTGGAAAAATATGTAGAATTTGGTAAGGGCAGATAATGTAGACTTTTGCATCGCCTACAAGGAGCCTACGGTTTTTCGAAATCTACAAAAGGGGTCTTTATCCAGCATTCTCAAAACACGCCACTACGATCTGCGGCCAGGTTTTCCGTGCTGTGACTTGACCGACCCAACGAGATGTGTCCGAAATCTGCACCCGGTAAAGAGCTGCTAGTCGAGCATTGGTAAACTTCCCAATATTGTCCCAACATTTTGGCCAAAGGAAATACGAGGGTTGACATATTCTTGCACTTCCGAAACAACTGTTCAGAGGGATTTGTGTTATTGTTTTATTTGTTTGGTATTGTTGTGTTCGTTAGTTTTCCGTTAGTCAAGGCTTTTTTAATTCTATAACTCTAAGTTATATTTACCCTCCCTTAAAATTGAGTATATATAAAAAGGAGATGAACCAAACTAAAACGTAACAATTTTTAAATTTATTTTGTTTTTAATATTGTAAATGTTTGCCTTGTGTGTTATTAACTTGATTTAGTACTTGCTATGTATGACGATGGCGGGCAGGGTGTGCTCGACTCCAATCTTAATTGACAAAGATTGCCATTTTAAGATAAAACCCTTAAATTATACGTTCAAGACTGCAGTATTTATATTTCGGACAAGTGCCAAAGTGCTACAAAATATGCCCCTCTAAAATGTTAGTAAATGGTTGAAAAGTTTTACAGAGGGGTGTTCATGTATTAAGTTACCGGAATCCTTTTCACCCAAATGAATTTGAGAACCAGCCAATTTAATACCAAAGAATACCAAAGAATTGCGGGGTATTTGCGGAGGTGTCAATTATATCACATGAACCATGTACTACTATAATGGAAATGATAACCAGCCACATTGATGGTAAGTTACAGGGCATTTAAATCATGGGAATCCTTATGACCATAATTAACTTAATAGCAAGCCAATTTAATACCTTTTGCGGAACATTTGCAAGTTCCTTGAAACAGTGTTCAAAACATATAAATAAAACATAAAGAACAGAAAGGTTCATTTGTGAAGAAAAATTGTTTTACTATTAATTTGTATGATGAAACATGATTTTACACAGTTTGACTCATTTAAATGGCTCACTTTTTACTATTTACATCCCCATAAACATTTTCCCCAGGTTTTATTAAGATCGGACAACGTTTTGAGTTTTTGAGAGGGCAAGGCGAATTAGCCATTTTTTGGGTATAAATTAAGGGCCTACAACTCTGAATTGATTCGGCTGGTTTTCTAACTTGGTCGAGATATTATGCCCAAAAACATCTTCCCCAAGTTTCATGAAGATTGGACAAAAACTGTTCAATTTAGAGAGCGGGCATCGCTGTGTCTTCGACGGGCGTATATAAAAGGAATTTACACAAGATACCAGATAAAAAATAAAGCTCTAATATTCCTCACACTAATGATTCGAGACACAAAATCCCTTCAAATCAAAGGAAAAAAGCTACATCGATGTTTCAAACAATAATTCAGTCACATAACGCTAGAATAAAATGTTTTGACCAACAAGAGAATTTTTAAGAACACGCAGAGACCAAATAATTCGCTGAATAAAATTAAACGCAGAAATGGGCTGCATTATTTCCCCAACTATTGTATTTTATTAGCATACAATTTAAGTTGTTTTGTAAGCTGATTGGCTAATTTAAATCGAGCAACCCATATTATACGATATAACTTGTGTTCGTCACTTGATCTATTTTTACGCCGTTAAATTTCAAGTTGTGCCATGACGTCACTCTCCTGTTTTTACCATTACAATTGTTAAGATTATATAGTTAAAATTAATTATAAGGAATTTGAGAATCAAAACTTCAAAGGTTGAATTAATGTCAACTGTATTAGTTCAACAGTTCGCGCACAATTGAATCTTAGGAACAATTCAAAATGGTTAACTAATCATTGGTCTCCTTTCTTTTTTTAATGCCTTATGAAATCTATGGTAATTACATTTGATTGAATTTAGTTAACGCCACTCGGCAGTGTTTAGCTATGTAAAGGCCTGCCTGTTTCTATTTGAGGGAGTCCATGTAAAGAAAGTAGTAGCACGCGTTTTCGTACACAATAATATAGTTTGGGTGCTCAGATAATCAATAGTACTTATGCCTGCAATAGGGTATTGATAAAAAGAAGAAAGAATTTGAAAGTTTGCAGACTAAACAAGAGTTCTTGAAACATGTGGTCGGTCAAACTTCGACGCCTTATATTGTATTATTTGCTTAATAATTGTAAAAATAAACTGTCAAAAAATAGATTTTTTTGGCAATTTTGTTTTATTGGAATAGCAACATTATTTCATTCAAAAACAAAATTTGCGACGTCGAAAGAATACCAGCTTCTGAGTGCTTTTAACCGTGTGTTGTCACGTGGACAAAACAAATCAATAATACGTGTTACATATTTACCAGGGACCGTGTCAACGAAAGAATCTATTGAGAGGAAATTCCAATATGGCTGATAAAAATATGTCACACAAGTCACATGATGTCGCAAAAAGTTGTGTATGGCAAAGTAAGGGCGTCCTAATTGTTAGGAATATCTCAAGACCATCTTAGGACACCATTCTAGCTATCCTAATTTTAGGATGAAAAATAGGATAACTTAGGACGCGTTCATTGACATGACTCAGGACTAAGATGTGTCCTAAGACATATCCTAGTCCTAAGATAGCTTCGTTGACATGGCCCCTGTATGCTTAATCTGGGGTGTTATTAAATAATATTCTTATACATAAGTACTGTATTTATTATAATGCTTTTTGCCATTTATAAAATGAAATTATGTTTATTCCTTTCAAATGCTGCGATTCTAAGTATAATAACATTAGTTAATAATTTTCAGCGAAACAGCAGTAGGACTTAGGGTAAATTTAATTGGTTGATTAAAAAAAAATATTATATCGTTTCAGAATTTTTTTTTACATTAGAAAATTTCCGTTACACTATATTTGTAATTCGCGATTTCATAGATGATATACAATGTTTAAAATAGAACAGGTTCTTTAGTTTGCGTTCCTTCTGTAAAAAATAAAATTGACAATAGAAAGAGTTTAATTGTTGTAAGCTTTTGTACATTTGATATGATATGAGACCTCGGTGGCTCAGTGGTTAAGGTAGTTCATTTACTATTGATCACATTGGTCTGTGATTGCGGGTGTCTCACTAAGGGCAATGTGCGCTCGACCACAGTCTTAATTGACAAGGATTGCCGGTTTGTTCCTTCTTAACGTCGGAGGTTTTCTCGGGGTACTCCGGCTTTCTCCCGAAATAAAATGGGACGCCATGAAATAGCTGAAAAATAGCTGAAACACCATTCAAACAAACAATATATTGCTCTCGTCTATGTTACAATCATCAAATCACAAACGGATTTAAAAGATGAGAGAAAAAAACCAACACTCTGCAACTAAAAGATGTGCAGCGATATCTTTAAAATTTACTACGAACGTTTTAAATTCAGTGATATGAAAAACACAAAAGGAAATAAGAAAGGAATTATATACCACAATAAAGAACTTATCATGCAGAGTGCAAAATTTCACAGAGAAATTTAAAACCACATTGGTTACAGGGCAAACGTTTGCACGTTTTTATAGTCTTCTTACGACTTAATCGTGACTAAACGTATTTATTTAGCAAAAATATAAAGGTGGTAGATGTGTAAACATGACTGGAACTAAATCTAAATTGTAGATTGAAACTCTAATTGTAAAATTAAATTTTCAATTAGATATTAAGATAAATGTTATAATTAAAATTTTATGTATTATAAGGAATATATTTTTTAAAGACATGCATATTTTCTTCGAACAAAGTAAAGTTGCAACCATGAAGCGGACAGTTTGCATGACATTCGGCATTATATATTTATTAGAAATACTTTATTTGAATAATTAGTATTTTTTGTGGCAGTAGATTCTGTTGTAGAATCCTTCTTCATGTTTCAATACATTTTGCGATTCATCAAAGATACCATTCTTATTAAAATTGACTATACCATGGATTCAGCTTTTTCTTTTGCAAAAAGAGTCGGTGCTTAGCAGATAATAAAAAATGAAGTAAACATATATATATATTACAAAAGCCCTTTTATGGCACTTGTGACTGATTACTCGTTTAATCTGTATATTTTATCTGTATGCATACATGTTCACATATGCACGACTTTGTATACTACTAAGACACCCAGAGATTAAATATAAGAACTGCTCAAACATCGCAATTATATTAAGAGTAAAATATGAATTAAATAATATAGATTTTTCAGCAATAATTTACTGGTACGATTAACGAGGGTTTTCTTCGACTTTTTTCTGGGGGGGGGGGGGGATTTTTGCTGTTTTTAAACGAATGCGCATGTACGTATCGCCTAAGATTGTGACGTATACAGACGCGTCATATGAAAAGTACCTGTTTTATTTAAATTTTCTATTCCTAATATTGCTACTTGATTTATTACATAAGTTTCAATCTTTTCTGTGACGTCAACAATAGCATTAATAGTATTAAAAGGAGAGAAGAGAAAACATGTGTAGTTATACATGTAAATGGCAATTTGTTCAACTTAAATGGGAAAAAGAGAAAAACAAGTTCATAGGTGGAATATTTTGTTGACATTTTTGCGAAAATTTCCTTTCGAGAGAATTCCTCAGCTCTATTATGACGTTTAGTGTTATTTATTTTCCATTACATTTCCCCATAGTGTCAAATAATGTATGTCCACAAATTTAATCTGAAAAGATATGAAAAAGAATTCACGCCGTTAAAAACCTAAAAACGTGACAGGTACTTATAAAATAAATTTCAGCTTAATTGTGAACTTAGAATATCCAACCCTCTTTATCCTTCAAGGCATAATTGCAAGTTAAACATTATTTTTACATGTACTAGTAAATAAGAAGGATAACTTTGATACACCAAGACGAAAACTTTTATTACTTGAAGATATATTAATAAATTCATGTAATTATTTTTGCAAAATCACTTCGCAACTTGATGATGTCAGAGAATTAAATACTTTTACCTTATATCTGAATTTCACCATCTCTTGTTTAAATACGCTTACGAAGGTAAATCCTGGGACAATACTGTGAGGGTTCACAGAGCTGCAACGGCGCGTCTCCAGGTGGCGGACAGGGGATGCCCTCTTTCGATGGGGTTTTCATGTCATACTAGGAATGCCTGACCGCGGACCGCTGTGGGGCAGGTTTTTGGATATTGCCACACTCCTTGAGAAAGACCCCTGTCGATACTAGTAGACTGGTTTTAGTCGCTACAAAAGGCTAAATTGTCCGCCCATACTCATGTTTTTCCAGTGACATTCAAAATTGCTACTTAGTAATGAAAACTGCAGTTCTAATAAAACAACCGATTATAATTGTATCAACAACATTCATCTTTCTGAAATTTACTACATCGAAAAAATGATAAGTGTCATATATATGCTTAAAATATGCTGTTACAACCACATGAATCGCAAGGATGTTTTTTCTTGCTTACGAAATTTGCACGTAGACAAAATAACTAGGAAGCCAACAAATCCCCAATTAGAATTAGAAAACTAAAGTAATTAACATGATGCAGCACAAAATCTGTGGGCAGGGTGTGATCGCCTTCAATCTTAATTGATAAGGAATGCCAGATTTCCTACCTAGGGCCGTGGGCTTTCTCCAACTTCCTCCACCAATAAAAACTGGATGCCATGACATAGCTGACAAATTGCTGAAAGTGGCGTTAAACACCATTCAAAACTAACAAAATACCGTCACCGGCACTCTGCAGTGGAAGCTAATTAAGGATTATTTTCAATTGCTGGTTAGATTATTGGATATAAACGACTTTGGGTCGATTTACGCTGAATAAACCGCGAAGCGGTTTATGTTGCAGCGTAAATCGATCCAAAGTCGTTTATATCCAATAATCTAACCAACAATTGAAAACAAACCTTATATTTTAAATTCTATAGTAAAAATGAAGTAACAAGAACAATATTTTACAAGTAATCAAATAATATTTGCAATTCACAATTTTAGTGTCGTCACTTGTTGTTTGCGGAAGAATTCATGTATAGTCAACGTCATCAATACATCTTATTATGACGTCACAATCAGTCACGTGCTGAAAAGCCAAGTTAGGTTATACGAAATAACCAACTTTGCTCATGTATTGAGTATTTAAACGAATTAAAATATTATTATATATTTTTCTTGGTGTAGCTTTGTAATTTGTAATTGCAGAAAACGCTGCATAGAAACTTATTTATGTAATCTAGTTATATATTAACCCTTGCCTTTTTAGTTTACCTTCAAGATTGCGGCACTTGACTAAATATTTATCGTATTTCTTGTACTTTGGCCTGTAACACTCGGTGTTTTGTGGTTATTCTACGTTGTGTAGATGGGTAATTGATTAAAATGTTTTCCCGTTTCTGGTATATAGAGCAACCACATAGATGCAAATCTTTTATTTCTCCTCTGGCGCATCTTTCACTGGCTAGATATGCCTTTTTCCCGAATGTCATCTGCTGATAAATTCATCTTGCCCCGACCAAAATATACATTTAAATGTGTATTAAGGGCATGAACGTTTGGTTGTTTGTTCATAGCTTTTGCAGTTGTTGATAAAAACTACCCAGTTGTAACCTTTACTGTTTTTTTCATGACATCGTATTTAATCTTTTGCCTTCCTGACCTATTTTTCTCTCAACGTTCGCCAGTGATTGGGGGTGATAAGGTCTACTCTTTATTACTCTGATCTTTCCTCTATCTTTGTTTTACCTCGCCTAAAAATTATTTGCCATTGGCGGATTGTATTATACAAGGATATCTGGGGTCAACTAATATCTCGTGTAATGCCACGGCAATATTTTGTGACGTTTTTCGTAGGGATTGCTTTAAGGAAAATAAACTGGGAAAAACATCTATTGCGGTCAGGGTGTACATGTATTTGTATGTTGTGTTGTTATATCGAACACGATTGTCTTTCAAATTGATGAGATCAATTTGAATTCTCTAGGAATTTTTATCCCCGATATTTTTCATGGGTTCCTTATTATTGGACTTTGCTTGCAATCGTCCATGTTTGTTCTCATTCTTTTAAATCTTGCGTATCTCTAAAATACAACCAGTAAATCGTTCTTTAAAAGAATACGCAACTACTCGCGCTCCACCTCCTTTAGATATTTTTTAAATCGTTCGCAACTTAAGATTGTTTTTGCACTCTTTTGTTGTTATGAAATAACACATTCACCTCCCTTAAAGTTAACCCCCTTATTTCGCCAAAACAAAATAACGGCGTTTTTCAGACTTTGGTCGTTGTTGAACTGGTTTATTGAACTTTTTCTTCATCAATTTTACGAAAGTTTTATATGTACAGTCATCAAGTGGCCTCATTTCTGTTTAGTACTGAACTACACGGACTAACAAAAGAAACACAAAGTAATTTTCTTTTAACATCACTGAACCCGAATGCCAACAAATCACTAATTAGGCTCAATCCTTGACGCAAACTTGTTCCTCATACAAGACCAATTTAGATAAGTGAAGTCTAGAGGCATGACGCAAACCTCAGGAAAAATCTTTACAGTTATGGCCGTTAATTAACTTCAGGTAATATCCTAATTTTTAAATGTTGGAAGAGTTTTCTCCGGACCTCGAAAAGATAACCCTTTCGTGATTTAATAAATTAAGATATCACCTTATTTAAAGGCCATAATTGTATATTATTCTGGTCTTGAACAAAGAAAGTATAAAATAAAAAATAGTTATATAGTAAAAGTAAACGGGGTCCTGTTAGTTTAAATCCTACCAACCACGACAAGGTCGGTCCCCAAAGGTAGGGTTTGTGTTTGATTAGTTTTCTCAATAATAAGTATTTTCTTTCTGTTTATTTTTTATTTTAAGTAAAGTAAAAGCTAGAAAATAATTTTTGATAGCATTGGCTTACGTGGTACTTCCAACAAATTGAGCTGAAATGTTTCCTGTTACATACACATGTGAATCAACAACTTAATGAATTAAAACGCATCAAATCCTCAATCAGAAATAGCAAACGATATGTAATTAACATGATGCAGCACAAAATCTTACAAGCAAGAAAAGATATTATGTAGTCTGATGTTTCCTTGCAAAAGAAAAACAAATATTTACGGAGTTGTCGAGTTGTATCACTCTGGTCACTTTACTATCATCCCCATATATTTGAAGTAACTGCTTCTTGCATTGGACTAAAGACTTCTTATGAACTTATTTGTACAATGAATCTCAATGAGTAATAATATTTTTAGATTGGCCAGATGTAAAGGGGATGGCTGAGATTCCACAAACTTGTTTAACCCTGCCATGCCTGTCCCAAATCAGGAAACTCTAGCATTCGTTTGTCTTAGTTTGTTTTACAGGTTGGTCCATGTATGTCTCAGAGTTTAGTCTAGCGTCCATTTCACTGAAGTATACAATTTCAGGGGCAAGATGCAGGTTGCCTCTGGTTGTGGGATTCCCGCCATTCATTGTAGACAGATAGGGGGCCTTGGGTTGTTTGTTTATATTTTCAGTTGAGTTGTTGTCTATGACATATTCCCCGTTTCCATCTTAATCATATATTTTAAATTCTGAGATTCACTGTCATCATGTAGTACATTCTCCAGGTTTTTTCAAATTATTTAAAAAAATGGTTTTACAATTATTGTCCCCTCTTAATATTGTATACATGAAGCAAACCCTGTTCATTAATCAAAAAAGGCTACCACTACTTAAAAAGTTAACTTCAAATTGCCACTTTATCTTAAGATAAAGCAAATTTGGTTATAGAGCTGTTTAACATATTTTAAGATTTCTGATCATATTTAAAGATTGGTAGGCTTATTGTGCAAGTAAAAATCATAAAAATCTTTCCATTTGAAAGTAATAGAAAAAACAATTGACCAAACTTAATCATGTTAATATGAAACTTACCTGGGATACAGTAGCAATATATTTTCTCAAGCCTGTGCTTTTGAAGGCCTTTGGCTCTGATAGGTCAGCCTCAATTACCATGTCATTCAGTGCATCACAGCCTCTTACATTATTACCGCTTCCTCTGATCATTGGAAAGGCAAATCTGTTGTCTTTTGAAAGACCAGCCTTTTCTCTATAATTTTGGTCACACAATATGTCCATAGCATATATTATATCAAGAGTTAAAATGATTGGAACTGTTCTTCCCCTTTTTCCAGGAATATTCATTAATTCTAATCTGAAGAAATTACAAATCTACATTAACTTCATGAAAATAAATAAAAAGCTTCGCCCAGCGTAGCATGATACGACCACAGCAAGTCAACATAGTACGTCAGGGGCATTTGTGGACACAGAAATTAGCATGGACACAATAGTTGTTGTGGACACAAAAGTTGCTGTGGACACAGAAAATTGTTGGACTCAATAATTAGTGTGGATTTAGAGCTATGATTGAAATTTTAACCGTTTTTTTTAAACATAAGAGCATAGGTGATATTAATGGGGTATCAACCTGGGATCCTCCCAACTGACCACCAAATAGTGGCATAAGTCCCGTTTCATCACAAGGATTAAGAATATATATAGTTATGGGGTGGGGATATTAACAGTTTTTGAGATATAAGAGCACAAGTGAAATTAAAGGGGTGGAGCATCCCCCTGTGATCATATAAACTCACCCCCAAAATATCATTAAGGTCTAATAGGGGTGGGCCACACGGGCGGATCCACTCATTTTTCATCGGATGCGTCTTTTCATGACGAACAAGAATATATATGATTATAGTGTGGGATTCTCTACCGTTTTCAAGTTATTAACGATATTTTCATTTTTGAGGGTGAAGGGCCACCCTAGGTGGACCAACCTTAAATGTCATTGCATGCATCTTTTCATGTTGAAAAAGAATATGTATGGCTATAGGGTGGGATCTCAACCGTTTATGAGTTATAAGCAATTATTTGATTTTGAGGGGCGGGGTCACCCCTGGGGATCCCATCATATGTCTGTGGATGTGTCTTCATGACAAACAAGAAAATATATGGGGTAAGTTTTATTCAATTGCCTTAAAAAGTGACTTAGGCCATCATTAAAAATATTTCAATTTGCCCAAACCCGAACCATGGGGCTTGGGTATGGGTAGGTAGGTAGGCAAATTCTTTTTTTTTTGTCAGATCTAATTTTTAGTATAAACTGGTAGCATATATTAAAATGTAAAATATTGATGTCTCCAGCTAAGTACCAAGATTTGTTTCGATAATTCAATATACTGGCATTTCAAACAACATTAAAAAAGTATTTTTCATTACAGCAAACGAAGACAGCGTAAAAAAGCTGTCTGCCATTTGGTTTTTTGGTTAACATGAGATGAATTTCTCCTCAAGACAGTAGATAAAACCAGAGAATATGGAAATATTGTTGTCTGCGTCTTTTTGGTGCTAAGTAAAAAAAAAGACTTTCCTGCCTTGTTTCAAGCGCAAGAATGATGCACTGAACAAAATTACATACTTTGACAGCACGGACACGAAACAAAAATCCGAAAAAAAATTATAGAAAAAAACGGCAATAAAAGAATATGAATCGGCAGGTGCCCAGTCGGTCGCGTTTGGGCAAACAAACAATATTTTTATTTTGGCATTATCATTTGATGCTTCATTGGGAAACAAATTCAAAATTATATGTCATGTTCCTATTGCTGTGACATAAAAAAACCCCACATACTCATTTTTGGCAGTAAAAAGATCTCATCAAGATGTATAAGTGTACCATGTTTCATGATCATCGGACTACATCTTCATAAAAAATTAGCTTAAACGCAAAGGTAAACCTGAGTGTGACGGACAAACGAACAAACACACAGACCAAAAATCAGTATGTCCCCAACTGTGTTGGAGTGACATAAAAGCACTGTCAATTTTATTTCATACATGAATGTTGCATGACAAAGGCTGCAAAGTATGTATAACTCCATGAATCTTCATGGCAGTTGAGCTAAAGAATTACCCACTCACCCCAACCGGTAAAGCAGTACCAGACTCACCTTGAAGCCAATTTTTGCTCCGTTTCTGTCAGCATCTCATAGATATCTTGGTTCTGGTGGCTGTTTCCTCTCTGTCTTTCCATATAATCAGAAATCAAAATTTTTGCGGTCTCTCCTGATCTTCTTTTATTGAAAGTTATCATTCTGGCTAAAGCAGCTTTAACAAGCTCACAGTAATCTTGTCCATTTTTCTTTTCTTGTAATTGTTTAGTCAAAGTGATAACTTTTTCCTTTATGAAAGTTTGAAACTTTACTATGTCCTTTGTAACAGGAAGACATTGCGGCTTTTTGCGTTTAACACAATTCAAAGTTTGCAATGCTATTGAACTGACATGATCTGTGAACTCCATTATCAACATTTTAATAAACTTTTCAGCATCGTGTTCACCTTGTTCATCATGTGCTCTAATGCTCAGACCCATTTTGATGTAGCAGCACTTTCTTAAAGTATGGCCTAATTTCAGAGCTAAAGATGGAATTTCAAACGAAGGAGTTCCATTTTCAACTGAATATTTACATTCTCCCAGTACACCTTTTATAACATCATCAAATCTTTCAGGCTTCAAGGCTTCTTTAAGTGTAAGCAATTCAGCTGAGTTGGATGTTTGATCTTTTATTTGAGTCTGCTCTCTAATTCTAATGAGGAGTCTTGCAATTTATCTCATCTTTGCCCTTATGAATTCTACATGCCTAGCACCTTTCGTTTCATACAACTTCAAGCCAAGCCTAGAGATCATATCATCATGTTTTGAAACAAAGGTTATGTCATCATTTCGCATACTCCAGAAAAGTTGTTCTACATCTCCTTTAACTCCTTTACAAGCATTTTCTGCCAGAATACGACTACCTCTTAAATTACCAGCATTTATATATGTACGGCACTCCTCATTATCAACTGTCAAGTCTTCACTTTTAAATTTGCAATCTTTATAATGTCTCCATATTTCAACACCAAGGAAGTAGCCTTTACAGAACACACATGGGACATACTCCTTATATGATACTATTTTATCACTTGATGGCCTTTTAGACACTAAAAAGTCCCCTTCGCCTTTTTCGATGACCTTGGCATTATGATAGAAGTCTCCTAGATTCTGAAGTTTTTCTAGTCCCTTCTTTCTTGCTTCCGACTTTTTTGCATAGCTCATTACCTTTGCAACTTCAAGTTAGTTCTCATGCTTTCTGAAAAGATGGCGACGTAAATTGCTTTGAAGGTCACAGCAGTAAAGGCAAGCATGTTTCTTGTCCCAGATTCTCTTTTCTCCTCTCTTTGCTAATGGAACTGTTATTCTTTCAGTACCTACAGAAGAACACGATATTATTGGGTATGTATCTGTTAGCTGACCAAAATCACAAGGCTTGTTATGTGTATGTAAAAGTTAAATTTTGTAATATTAGCAATTTACCGTACATGTACCATATCTAATGAAAGTTGGCAAGAGATGTCTAATTCAAAATGAGGATTTACATTCTTCACATATATGTAGGAGGAAAATCCTTCAAATGCACTTGAAATTTCCATCAGCACTGAACATGAAATTTTCAAAAGGACATAATGGGTTTGGGCTATGAGGTGCCTGTTATATAAGGCTTTTCTTTTGAAAAGTATCAACCCAATCTCTAACCGAATTAGAAAACTCAATTATATGACGTGTTGTCTCTTATCTTTCAGTCCTTATATTAATGCCCTGTGCTATCTAAAATAACATAAAACCTTCAACTCCCTCCTTTAACTTGTCACTTGCTGTTTTACTGCCACCAATTTTACTGGGATTGTTGTTAATCACTGTAGAAAAGAAAAACACAGAATTAGTGAACAAAGATTAAACTGTATCATTAACAGCATAATATTATCAAGACATGCATCATAGGTTTGTCCTCATGAATACACCTGCATGTTTCTCAGAGAACCCCCTGGCATATTCAAACAACTAGTGTAATGGTCATCTCAATCAGTATTAGATACAGCACCACAACTAATTAAATCAACACTTTTAAGATGTTTGCTAGTGATATTTCTTTTAACAAGTATTTCACAGCTCCTGTTGAATTTTCATAAAGAATGCCTTGAATTTTCATAGTAACTCCTGTATTCCTATTCAGTTTCTCACTATTAATTTCATACGGAAAATCCAAAAAGAATTTTCCGGCCAAAAATTTGTATTTTGCAAGAGATCATGAAAATATCATTTTTTATTCATAATTTTACGGAAATATTCACAAGCTTGTGAAAAATACTTAAATGAAAATGTTGTTACATGTCTAGTCTAGTTAAAAATGTTAACTAGACCAACATACCATCAGTAAGCATTTTAATGGCTGGAAATGTATCAGACATCCTGGAATCATCAGACTCATCTTCATCTGTAAAAAAAAAGTTGCACACCTAAATTCTGCAACATTTTTAACATGTTACACAGGTAAATAAATGCTTTCTTATCAACTAGCAGCTCATGTAATCCTGTTTTGCTCACCTGACTTGAATAAGCCCATTTTGAACCAATGATGAATTGTCCATTCATGATGACTATCTTGAATGCAGACTGGGACACTTGTCACAATTTTGAAAGATGACTACCTAAGCAACATCCACGCCATGTTTGCTTTAAATTGGCACAATGGTTTCAGAGGAAAAAACTTAAGAATATTTTCCCATAAGGTCCTATGTTACAACTAAGTCCCCTGATGATGGCAATCTTGTATGATGGTAAAAGTTTTCCAACACAAGTTTTGAAAGTTCACTACCTAAAGACCATTCAAGCGATACTAACTTTAAATTGGCTCACAGGTTTCATAGCAGAAAATTTTAAACATTTTCCCCATAATGGCCTATGTTAGAATTATGATCTCTGATGGCAGCCATCTTGGATTGATGTCAGGATCATTGAGTACAATTTTAAAAGTTTATCATCCAAGGACTATCCATGCAGTGTATGATTTAAATTGGTTCACTGGTTTCCGAGCAGAACAATTTTACACATTTATTTCGATTAGGTCATATGTTAAAACTATATTCAGCTGATAGTGGCCATTTTGGTTGGCATTAAGAGTCATCAGAAACATTTCCAAAAAAAGGACCATCTAAGACCATTTCATCAAAGTTTGGTCTAAATTGGCCAAGCTGTTTCAGAGGAGACTTAAAAAAATGACAGCAATCTAGGACTACCAAATTGCAAACAGTGGTACTGTTGATTCAAATGATAACTTCTGTTAACCCTCACTGGCTATGGGAGGAGCAAAACAAAATCAAGCTAGACAGACAGTAAATCTGAAAAACAGGTATTGTTCAAATCAGCCATTCATCTTCTTCAACTTAAGAGAATTGAAAATGAAATTCTTACCGGAACACAGTAAATTTACTTGACCAATTGGTATTCAACTATGTCTAAAGAATGGCAAATTCAGTGTTTTTTTCTTAATACCTGTTTCATCAGAAGAACAAGGAACATAATCTTTATCTCTAACTTCATCATCATAATCAATATCTTCATCTGTGTAGTCATCTAAACTGTAATTTCTAGATACAACTACAATGACAAAAAATCAATGATGCCCATGACAAAAATAATGAAATCAAGTTCCTAAAAAGTTTAATGACATTCTAACAAGATGTCAGGAAAATTCACGGTAACAGATTCAGATTTAAAAAAAAAATAGAGAGGTTAAGCAAAAATGCAACTTGTAGATTAGAAGTAAAATTACTTATCCCAGGCTTGTAGCAAATGCTGTCTTTTGATTGGTTGTTACCTGTCGGTACAAATCCCATGCCCCTGGCTTCGTTGCTTAACCTCGTTATGGTATCGTGTGTACGTTATGAAACCACTCTTAGAATGTTTAACAAGCCTTTTGAAAATGATATAATGGAAGAAATGGCAAAATTACAAATAATACACAATTAAAACAGAAAATATCTTTCACATATGAATGAAATCAGGAACTTGACGTTGTTGTGTGTTGACGTCATGAAAGCGTGACTTGAGCCGCCAAAACAAGAAATGTAGAAAAGCAACGTAAAACACAAAGAAAAACAAATAAAACACGCATGCTCTGAGGTACCATCCTCGACCTGGTAAAAAACCGATTTTCTGCATGAAAAACATAATTTCTTAAGCGCAAATGTGTTGACGCTGCAATTTAGATCAATCCTGAAGACAACAGGATAGCATTTTACAGTTCTAAACCGGGGATAAATCCGTTACCTACGTTATTACCCGGGAGTATGGAAATTGTACCACCTGAAAGTACTTCTGTTCAGCCTGAGGCGAAGGATGAACAGAAGTAGTTTCAGGTGGTACAATTTCCATACCCCCGGGTAATAACGTAGGAAACTGATAATGTAAACTATGCTTAACTTGAATTGTCAATGTGTAAAATTCTAATTACTGTAATGTCCTACTTCCAAGTTGATTTTAAAAAATTATCATTAAAATTTAGAACCACCTAATATTCAACAATGCAGAAGAAATGTCTTTAATTTTCCTCTATGAAATAGGTTTAGCTAACCAGTGGTAAATTACTTTTATAAACTTTTTATAAAGTTCTTATAAAGCTTAGTCACATTCTAACAAGAACAGATTCAAATTATCAACAGAAAACAAGAGTAACAGTAAATTGACTTACAGGAACTTAACAGTGGTGAAATTTCATGGGTTACCACCTCCTTCCCCAATAGTTCTGACCTCATTTATACACTTTGTGCGATTCATAGAGGACCATGAGATACTAAGAGTTAAATGCTACCACTGTTCATTATAAAATTGAACAAATCTATCTGGTTTTGTCTAAATGAACTTTCTCAGATAAAATTTGATAAGCAAATTCCAATTTCTGTTCACTATTCCACTGATCTTTCAGTCCTTATGATAATACCATGTGTTATATTAAAATGAAATAAAAACCTTCAACAACTCTCTTCGGTAACTTGTCCCTTGAAGCCCTATTACGGTCATCAATTGGATCAGGAATCTCTTCAGTCACTGGAGAAAAGAAAGATTCAAAATATGAGACTGGAGAAAAGAAAGATACAAATATGAAACTGTATATCAATTTGCATAATATTATCACGACATGTAATCATATGTTGGTCCTCATTTATACACTAACACCTCCCATACCTTCATAACAAAGCTGTGTTGCTCAAATTTTCAAGTTTTACGTTTTGCTCCTGTTTGTATTTTGTCTGTAATGGTCATGTCAGTCAATGTTGATATATGAAATCTGAATTATGAATTTTGTCTCTTATCTTACAGATCTTATAGTAATGCCCTGTTATATAAAATGGAATAAAAACCTTCAACATCCTTATGTAACTTGTCACCTGAAGTTGTTTTACCAACTGTGTCACCAATTGGACTAGGGTTGTCTAGGCACTGCCGAAAAGAAAAACACAGAATTAGTGTACGAAGTTGAAATTGTATCATCAAAACCCATAACATTATCTTGACATACAATCATAGGTTGGTCATCATTCATACACTTGTGTGTGTTTTTCAGAGGACCCTGACAAATTCAAGCATCCAAATTCACAACTCCCTTTTTTATGGAAAAGTTCTGTTAGTTTCAAGTTGACAATTAAGTATGATTTGTCTCTGATCTTTCTGGCATTTTAATAATATCCTGTGTAATTTTAAAATGTAATAAAAACCTTTAACTACTCTATCTTTTAACTTGTCACTCGATTCCTCTAACTTTCCACCAAATATAGCTTTTCTTTGGTTCCCCTTTTTTGATTGCTTTAACTTGTTACTGTCACCACTTGCACTGGGAATGTCTTTGGTCACTGGAGAAAAGAAAATCACAGAATTAGTGAACAAAGATGAAACTGGCTATGGGAGGAGCAAACAAAATTAAGCTAGACAGACAGTGAAGCTGAAAAACAGGTATTGTTTAAATCAGCCATTCATCTTCACCTTAAGAGAACTGAAAATGAAATTCTGTTCTCTATTCCTTCAGCCCTCATAATAACACCCCATGTTCCCATTATAACAGAATACCTGTAGCCACTCTAGTGAAAGAAAAACACATAATTGTTCAAAGACAAAACTGTATCATGAACATGCATACATATAATGTCATCTTGAAATGCAACGATAGTTCAGTCCTCATTAATACACCATGTGTGTTTTTCAGAGGACACTGAAATATTGTGTAATTTTCATTCCTTTTCACAAACCCAATTACATAAAAAAGAAAATCTTTCAAAGAAATTTTAAGTTCATTTCTACTGCTTTCAATTTCACACTAGATATTCTACCTCTTTTTTCAGGAATGTTTTGTTCCTTTTTTCTTTTGTTCCTTATTTCTGATTCCTTTATAAACTTGTCTCCGGATATAGCTTTTCTTTTCCTACTTATTTCTGATTTCTTTAACTTGTCACTGGTTATACATGTAGTTTTACTGTCACCACTTGGATTGGTAATGTCTGCAGTCAATGGAGAAAAAAACCCCACAAAATTAGTGTACAAAGTTGAAATTGTATCATCAACACCCATAACATTACCTCGACATGCAATCATAGGTTGGTCATCATTCATATACTTGTGTGTGTTTCTCAGAGAACCGTGACAAATTTAAGCCTCCAAATTCACCTCCCTCCTTTTTTCATGAGGAAGTTCTGTTGCTCAACTTCTCAAGTTTGCTTCTGTTCGTACTTTTTCTTTCTTGTTCGAATGGTTATGTCAGTCAATGTCGGATCATTCAATATGATATATTTCAGGTGTACCACTTCTACCCGTATGGTTAATGACATGCATGTCCTATGATGGTAATGGCTACCATCATAGGACATGCATGTCATTAACCATACGGGTCTTGGACTTCTGATTCACCATAAACATTATAAAATTGAAGAGGTAATCTTATGATCAGTTATAAAAGTATTGCTCAAAACAGTTAATAGTTTCTGAATAAAATTGTAATATATTTCCCAAGGATTCATATGTTAAACTATGTCATGCAATGACAGCAATCTAGGACTACCAAATTGCAAACAGTGGTACTGTTGATTCAAATGATAATTTCTGTTAACCCTCACTGGCTATGGGAGGAGCAAAACAAAATCAAAGTCGACAGACAGTGAATCTGAAAAACAGGTATTGTTCAAATCAGCCATTCATCTTCTTCAACTTAAGAGAATTGAAAATGAAATTCTTACCGGAACACAGTAAATTTACTTGACCAATTGGTATTCAACTATGTCTAAAGAATGGCAAATTTAGTGGGTTTTTTTCTTAATACCTGTTTCATCAGAAGAACAAGGGAAAAAAATCGTTTTCCCTAACTTCATCATCATAATCCATATCTTCATCTGTGTAGTCATCTAAATTGTAATTTCTAGATACAACTACAATGACAAAAAATTAATGATGCCCATGACAAAAATAATGAAATCAAGTTCCTAAAAAGTTTAATGACATTCTAACAAGAACAGATTCAAATTATAAAAGAAAACAAGAGTAACAGTAAATTGACTTACAGGAACTTAACAGTGGTGAAATTTCATGGGTTACCACCTCCTTCCCCAATAGTTCTGACCTCATTAATACACTTTGTGCGAATCATAGAGGACCAAGAGATACTAAGAGTTAAATGCTACCACTGTTCATTATAAAATTGAACAAATCTATCTGGTTTTGTCTAAATGAACTTTCTCAGATAAAATTTGATAAGCAAATTCCAATTTCTGTTCACTATTCCACTGATCGTTCAGTCCTTATAATAATACCATGTGTTATATTAAAATGAAATAAAAACCTTCGACAACTCTCTTCGGTAATTTGTCCCTTGAAGCCCTATTACGGTCATCAATTGGATCAGGAATCTCTTCAGTCACTGGAGAAAAGAAAGATTCAAATATGAGACTGGAGAAAAGAAAGATACAAATATGAAACTGTATATCAATTTGCATCATATTATCTAGACATGTAATCATATGTTGGTCCTCATTAATACACTCACCTACTCCCATACTTTCATAACAAAGCTGTGTTGCTCAAATTTTCAAGTTTTACGTTTTGCTCCTGTTTGTATTTTTTCTGTAATGGTCATGTCAGTCAATGTTGATATATGAAATCTGAATTATGAATTTTGTGTCTTATCTTACAGATCTAATAGTAATGCCCTGTGATATAAAATGGAATAAAAACCTTCAACATCCTTTTGTAACTTGTCACTTGAAGTTGTTTTACCAACTGTGTCACCAATTGGACTAGGGTTGTCTGTAGGCACTGCCGAAAAGAAAAACACAGAATTAGTGAACAAAGATGAAACTATCATCAACATGCATAATATTATCTAGACATGTAATCATAGTTTGGCCCCCATTAATACACTCATGTGTGTTTTTCAGAGGACCTTGACAATTAAAAAGCATATAAGTTAACCTCTCCCTTTTTTCATAACAAAGATGGGTTTCTTTACATTTCAAGTTCTAAGTTTGCTCCCGTCTGTATTCTGTTTTGTTTGTAATGATGGTGACAGAGTCCAGTGGAGTTTTGGCTATTAACTGAATTATGTAAGCTTCGTCTCTGATCTTTCAGTCCTTATAATAATACCATGTGTTATATTAAAAGGAAATAAAAACCTTCAACAACTCTCTTCGGTAACTTGTCCCTTGAACCCTATTACGGTCATCAATTGGATCAGGAATCTCTTCAGTCACTGGAGAAAAGAAAGATACAAATATGAGACTGGAGAAAAGAAAGATACAAATATGAAACTGTATATCAATTTGCATAATATTATCTAGACATGTAATCATATGTTGGTCCTCATTAATACACTCACCTACTCCCATACTTTCATAACAAAGCTGTGTTGCTCAAATTTTATAGTTTTACGTTTTGCTCCTGTTAGTATTTTCTGTAATGGTCATGTCAGTCAATGTTGATATATGAAATCTGAATTATGAATTTTGTCTCTTATACAGATCTTATAGTAATGACCTGTGATATAAAATGGAATAAAACCTTCAACATCCTTAAATGCTACCACTGTTCATTATAAAGTTCAACAAATCTATCTCGTTTTATCTACATGAACTTTCCCAGATGAAATTTGATAAGCAAATTCCAATTTCTGTTCATTATTCCACTGATCTTTCAGTCCTTATAACATCATGTGTTATATTAAAACAAAATAAAAACCTTGAACAACTTCTCCGGTTTCTTTTCAAGTTTCAAGTTGACAAATGAGAACCTTAAAATTGATTTTTTATGGCCTAAGATCCCATGTATTAATTTAGCTTTGATCTTGACTATCAAGTTTTCGATTTTACCTGTAGTGTACATGTATATGGTTCATTTAGTCAGCTGGATAAAAAGGAATTAACTAACAGAAAGAACAGAACATAAAACAACTGTAATAAATTAAATTATAAACATTTTAGTTCACACCTCCCATATTTTCATAACAAAGCTGTGTTTGCTAAAATTTTCAAGTTTTACGTTTTGCTCCTGTTTGTATTTTTTCTGTAATGGTCATGTCAGTCAATGTTGATATATGAAATCTGAATTATGAATTTGGTCTCTATCTTACAGATCTTATAGTAATGACCTGTGATATAAAATGGAATAAAAACCTTCAACATCCTTAAATGCTACCAATGTTCTTTATAAAGTTCAACAAATCTATCTCGTTTTATCTACATGAACTTTCTCAGATGAAATTTGATAAGCAAATTCCAATTTCTGTTCACTATTCCACTGATCTTTCAGTCCTTATAATAACATGTGTTATATTAAAACAAAATAAAAACCTTGAACAACTCTCTCCTGTAACTTTTCAAGTTTCAAGTTGACAAATGAGAACCTTAAAATTAATTTTTATGGCCTAAGATCCCATGTATTAATTTTGCTTTGATCTTGACTATCACCTTTTCGATTTTACCTGTAGTGTACATGTATATTGTTCATTTACTCAGCTGGATAAAAAGGAATTAACTAACAGAAAGAACAGAACATAAAACAACTGAAATAAATGAAATTTTTGTCTGACATATTTCAACTACATGTATATCCTACTATAAATTTTTTATAGATTTCATTAACAGAACAAATCACTTGAATGTATCCATGTATTTTTTCTCTAAAGTCTAAAAGGTCCAAAAATATATCAGTTGACTATATGTCAGCTTATATAATCAACTTATAGTTACCTTTAGTTATCTTTTGTTGAGGTGTCTACATGTATATCAAGAAAATTATCAAGCTACATAAATGGGGTGACATATGACTTCTTGGACTCACATAAAAAGACTACATACATTTACATCTTATGCTATAAGGAAACAAAACATTAATGAGACATGAAAATTTGATCATTTTCAGAAAACAAATATATTCATACTTTCAGGTCTTACCAGTTTTGTTTAGTACAAAATAAATCTCCCCATAGCCAAAATTTCCCTATACTATTTACTGTATATAAATACATTAAATTGACCTTATTAAATTAAATGTTATAATGGAAACAGAAATGTTTATGTACAATAAATTTAAATAGTTTTTTGTTAATCTCAGACCTGATTTTACCGATTCAAAGTAAATGAAGAACCGTTAACAGTGAAATCCGGAATCAGAGAAGCCGAATTTCTCTTTAAAGCAGAAAAAATCAGGTCTGTAATATAATAACCTTTCAATATGATTGCAACTGTTTAATTGTTAAATCAGAATTCCAATTTGTACTAGGAGGATCCCGGTACAGTAACATATATATATATATATACATTGGATTCCACTTAATTGCATATTTCTCTTAATTGCATAAGACTTCAAAACAACAAACCATTTCCTATACTCTTCATGTTAAAAATTTCTTTTAATTGCATGAAAAGTATTAAGAAATTCACAAATTCATGTTTATTGCATAAATTTATCATGAAATGGACTTATTACTTGTCAAAAACTGACATTTTCCTAACGAGATTTAACAGTGTCTTGCACTAGAATTATCAAAACATGTTTTTACAACCTTCTTTTATATTATAATTGTTGTTACAAGAATTAGGGTATTAGTTAAGACTCAACTGAATTGTTTTATGGATTAACACAGCTTTTAATTAGACCTTAAAAATGAAAACTTTATATTATCTGTTAAAAAATTACCTTTCTGTTAATTGCATATTCCTGTTAATTGCATATTTTTCTCTGACAAATTGGTTACACAATTAAGAGGAATCCACTGTATACACTTGGCCAAAAGTTAAGGACCACCAGGTTTTGCTGCACTTGGCCAAAAGTTAGGTACTTCCAGGTTTTGATGCAAATAAAAAACAAATTAAATGAAATGAAAAAAGGGGCCAAACTTTGGGTTTCAAAAGCAAAGGGTAGTGATTTTTAAACCTCTATCGTTATGTTATCGTGTATCGAGCGATTTAAAAATAAACAATAGATACTACGAACTTGGCTGTTGTTGATCACATATGTACAAAGAACCAGCAACAATTTAATTTGTTTTTTATTTGCAGCAAAACCTGGTGGTCCCTAACTTTTGGCCAAGTGTATATATTGATAAAAATCTTGGTATAACAAAATCATCTCCGCTAAAATCCTGGTGGTCCTTAACTTATGGCCAAGTGTATATTTTATATAACAGTAGATAATGGTCTGTCAACAAAAATACATGTATATGAAATGGCTCTCCATGGTGCAAGTTTGTCATTGTAATCATATTTTATCTCTTCACCAGCTGTTATTTCATTTATACATTTCAAAAATAAATGGGGCTTTCCATTTAGAACATGCTTTACAACACGGGCGTTTGGTTTATTCCATTCATCATTCCCATATCTTGAGATACCCGCTGTTTTCTTGTTGAAAGCATCAACACTATAAAAAAACAAGTATGCATTTGTATGAAAACTTAGATGTGAGTCTACCATGGAAAACGTGTGTTGCATTCTATAATACCATATTATTACTAACTTTATATACAATTAAAGCTGCAAAACAGTAATACTATAGATTGCCACAAAAACTGGTAGGCTTCTGGGCCCCTTATAGATTAACAAGGCCACCACCTAGAGTATATCCCCTCGCTCCGCAGCAAGTTGAGGTAGTATAAGATGGGGCAAGATGACACTAATAACTCATGGACTTAATTATTGCTGTTTGACACAGGAACTATGTTATCAAAGCACAAAAATTGTACCAAAACCAATTAAAAATATAAGCCCCTTCCTTCCCACCCCCAAAAAAGATGTTCATACTGGTATAGTAACCTTGACCGTTGAAATATTACAATTAATAGGGTTCTAGAGCTTCATTAGCACTAATTGTATACCATGTTTGGTTAAAATCCATCAACCGATATTTACTCTAGTGTGTTAACAAGGATCCGCACATCCTACAAACAGCATTCTTTGTCCAACTGTGACCTAAACCTTTGGCCGTTGACCTTGAAATTCAATAGGCTTCCAGAGTTTAATATGATTTAAATACATATCAAGTTAGGTAAAATTATTTTGAACAAGTAATGTTTCTCGAAGACATTGATGTCCTGCCTGGCAGGAAAATTCTAAGTTCATCTCATCAGAAAAAAAACACCAATTTTTCTAAGTTCGGTCAACCGTGAAATAGAGGTCACAGTAACCTAATTTTTGTCCGTGAAAAGATCTCATCATGATGTATAATATACCAAGTTTCATGATACTCGGACTTCATCTTCATAAAAAAAAATTAGCTTAAACGCAAAAGTCAACTTGAGTGTGACAGACGGACGGAAGGACAGACGGACAGTAGCGTTTCTAAATCCCCTCCCAACTTTTACCTCAAACTCTGGTAAAAAATCAACGTAGATAAAGATACAGTCAATCCTCAAATCTGCAATTTCTGATTAAAAAACCAAGTTTTAACCCAAAACTATGTCATGGACTGATATCAAAATCAATAGACTTCTGCAATGCCCTGAGTCTCATGCAGATCAATATATTAGCAATGGTAATCAGATAAGGTATATACAGACATACTGTACAAACTATTATAGAATCCATGATTTCTGAATTAAAATAGCAAGATAACATGATACGTTGGGGCATATGTGGACACAAAAGTTCCTATGGACACAGAATATTGGTGTTGGACTCAATAATTGCTGTGGACTTAAAGCTATGATTGAAATTTTAACAGTTTCTGAGATATACAAGAGCATGAGTGAAATTAAAGGGTAGGGCATCAACTGGGGACCCTCCTCCCTGAACCCCAAATAGCAGCACAAGGCCCTTTTCATCACATGGATTAAGAATATATATGGCTTTGGGGTGGGGATAAGATATAAGAGCATAAGTGAAATTAAAGGGGTGGGGGAAGTGATTTTGTTTGCTTGAATTTGCCTCCGAATTTCGGCTGTTTCCCTTGAGCAAATTTCCCAAATTTTGTCAAAATATTTCCCAATTTATGAAAAATATCCCAACAGAAAACCGTAAGAGCAGTAGATGTCTATATTATTCATGGCTCGCGTTGGTGTGCGACTCGCCGTTCAATTTTATACCCATTTTGGAAATTTTAACAGTTTCTGAGATATACAAGAGCATGAGTGAAATTAAAGGGTGGGGCATCAACTGGGGACCCTCCTCCCTGAACCCCAAATAGCAGCACAAGGCCCTTTTCATCACATGGATTAAGAATATATATGGCTTAGGGGTGGGGATAAGATATAAGAGCATAAGTGAAATTAAAGGGGTGGGGGCAGTGATTTTGTTTGCTTGAATTTGCCTCCGAATTTCGGCTGTTTCCCCTTGAGCAAATTTCCCAAATTTTGTCTAAATATTTCCCAATTTATGACAAATATCCCAACAGAAAACGTAAGAGCAGTAGATGTCTATATTATTCATGGCTCGCGTTGGTGTGCGACTCGCCGTTCAATTTTATACCCATTTTGGAAAGAAATCTTCGTATTTTTGGCACTGCGTCATGTTTATCTTGCTTACGCGCCATTAACAACGGGGAATAATCAAAACATTGTAAGTTGATTCTCGTCTGTCTTTTACTTTGTACAAACAAGGTAGCGTGAAAATACGACCGTAAACCAGTTCAATAAAAAATTCCGGAGCAGATATGAACTCGGTGCCGGAAATTGCAAATATGTGCTGCCAGTGTTTACAAGAGTATTGCAAAGATTTTAACATAATAAAAATTAGTATTTTGGCAGTCACTTTCAAATTTTGTTTTTTAAATATGTTTAAATACTTGTAATAGTGCATTTTACATTAAATACATACTATTATATAAAATGTCATCAAAGATGCCAAGGTTAATAAAATTTACTTATTTATGTGTTTCACAATGATGTAATTTTCTACTTCTAGTTTTACATATACTTCATTTATAATTCTATCAACTTATGACCACAAAAAAAACAACAACATTTATTTTATTGAACAGTTTTGCTGATTCTTCTATTGTAATGTTAAATATTTATAGAAATGTGTGATATAAGTATACTGACTAGTTAATTAAACCATTTTTTCAGGTCTTTGATTGATACTTTATCTTCAATAATTTAAATTGCTCAAAATAAACCCATATAATTCCAAGCATCTCGATAGAAGAAAAAAAAATCAAAGAAAATGGAAGTTTCTGCAGTCATCTGATGTTTTTCATGAAAAATCTCACAAAAGCCGAATAAATATATCTAACAAAAGATCAATTAAGTTATTTTATTGACTGTTCACTGTTGTTTTCTTTTTTTATAAGTATAAAACCATTACTATTTTTTCCCAATTTCAAGAAAAACATTGAAAAATATGTATATTTAGGTGGGCAAATAAAAACAGCTTTTGAAATATAAGACCATATGCAAAATTGTGAATATTTTTGTGTCTGGCCCATTTATCTTGAAAACCCTAATATTATTGCAAAAAATATCAATAAATTCTGTAGCCTCTTCACTAAAGGAATGCTTTGAAACAAGTGTCATGACATTTTGATAATTATTTAGAGCAATTTTAAAATTACACCAATTTCCAACTTTTTGGCCCCTATTTCTGAAACTATAGGGGCCAGATACCCCAATATCAATCCCAACTTTTCTTTAGTGGTCAGTAACATTATGCCAAAGTTTCATAACAATTGGTCAACCCTAACTTAAGATTATTGCAGAGAAACCAAAGTGTCTACAGACACCGCAGACAACGACATTGTCATACCATTATACGACCACAAAATCATACATGAATATATCTATTTTAAAATGGCTTACCAAAGAATTTGTCCATTGTGTTGAAAATAAAAAAGAAAACCAAAGTGTCTGCATCCTCTACTGTTAATAGCTCACCACGATATTCTGCAATATAATCCCCTATTTCTAATTTTTTCTTCGTAAAAAGACCTTCACCTGAAAGTAAAATTAACACAATTTGTCGGTGAGACACAAATTATGTCACCCATACCTGCCAATCTCTAAAACATTCAATTATGGAAATTTCCCCCTCCGCTATGATAGCTAAAGGAAAGATTTTGTTTGCTTGTTATTTTTTAGCCTCTGCTGCCTTATTGTGAGTCTCACACTTAGCATGTCTTTTACATCGTTCAGACCACTAGAAGCAATCGATGTGCCCATACCTGCCAACCTCTAAAACCTTCAATAAGAGAAATCCCCCCTCTGCGAAGATTGGTGAAGGAGCGATTGTGTGATGACACACTACATCTACAAAACACCAGCTGACAGGAATCTATAATTCAATTCATTGTTGTAATCTATACAAGCCTTTTTGCCTTTTTCAATACATGTATCTCAGAGTCAGGACAATTGCATATTTTGTTTTTGTTTTGCACAAATAAGTGAGCATATAATGCCCTTTTCACATCCTGATCTACATCAACAGTCAAATTTATTGTATGGTTTCTGGAAGAAAAAAACATTGAAATCATTCATAGTATTTGTTTATTTGTTGTTATTTTTAGCCTCTGCTGCCTTATTGTGAGTCTCACACTTAGCATGCCTTTTACAGCCCACAGACTACCAGAAGCAGTTAACTGTACTGACCATAAAATGAAAATTCATCGCTGAGTGAACATGGTCTTACAAAATTTAAAATCTTTTATCCAATCTGCCTATAAAATTTGCAGTTACATTGCTTCATTTTTACACTTCTGCTTGGTCCAGGCAAAGACCTTTTTCTTGGAGTTGACATAGCAGAAATGAGTTTAGATTACTTTTATGTCAACCACAGAAACTACATACTAAGCAAAGTTTTCAAATGATCACCCATTGTTTGTTAACTTCTACTTACAATTATGAAAAATCCCAAAAATATGATTACATATGTTAAATGAATGAACCTTGGTGAGAAAGTGTCCCCACTATATCCCTGAATTCAATTTTGTTCTTAATAGATATGAAACTGCTGCCATGAAACTCACAATCTGATTTTGGATGCTGATTTGCACTAAAGTACCAGTAATGATTTCTAGCTTGGGTAATCAATTTGATTGCATTTTTCCACTTCAGATTCCATTGCTATCTTCCATGAACTTTGCCCTTTTCAATAAGTTTTAATAACTTTAACATAATTCTTTTCAATTCTTATTGAACTCACGATACAAAATACCATGTTGCAACTTCTGGATAAATATATAGCACTTCTCCTAAAGTATCAGAGGAAAATACATAGAAGATAAGAACAAAACTCTACTTCCGGTGTTAAAAGAAAACATTGTTTGGCCTTAAATAGAGGGAAATTCAAACTATGGAGTGCAAAGGTAGTGGCGGGCACGGGGGGTACCTTTTCACTGAAATGTGCTTTGCATGAGAAATGTGGCTGGATAATAAGAGTGGCTGCTCGAGGGGGGTGGGACTACTGTACTATGACTAACAAATTCCCTAAGTTTTGTGGATAATCATCAACAAATGAAAGAATGCATTATCCAAGTGACAATGATATGCTAGTCATAGATCCATGATATTTAACTAAGTCCCCCTTCAAGCATTTACTATTACTAACATATTCCCAAAGTTTCGTGGAAATCCATCAACAAATGAAAGTGCTATCCAGGTGACAACATGCTATAAGAATAAATTCATTATATTTATAAGTCCTCCTCCCCAAAAAGTGGTCCCCCTTGAAAAGATGTCCTTAAAAATCAATTCCAACCAAGCATTTACTGTTACATGTACTAACAAATTCCCAAAGTTTCGTGAAATTCCATCAACAAATGAAAGCACTATCCAGATGACAATATGCTATAATAGGCTATATGCATAAATCAATTATATTAAACTAAGACCCCTCTTAAAAAAGCGGTCCTCCTTGACAGTTGTCTCTAAAAATCTATCCCATCCAAGCTTCTACTATAACCAACATATTTCCAAAGTTCCCTGGAAATCCATCAACAAATGAAAGTGCTATTCAGGAAACAACTTGCCGTGACACACGGACGGACGGGGCAAAAACTATATACCTTTGGCAACTTTGTTGTTGGGTATAATGAAATACATAAAATGAAAAACAAAAGGGGTTAAGAACACATGAATCCCCTCAAAATTTTTCAAAATTTGACCCCTGCTTATTATAACTTCACCAATTTAAATTAGAAATTAATACCATGCTTCCTTAACAGTGAACATCTGATATTCAAAGATGTATCTGATGAACAGAATATCAAAAACAAAAAATGCCATTATATATCATGATTAGCTACATACCTATTTCTTCATTTACATATGCTTTGTATAAATAGTCAGGATCTTCAGCCACTAGCTGTTGTAGAAATTCTGTTTTTGTATACCTCTTCTTCAAGCTCATATTCATCTGAATATAAACAGATGGAATTCCAAATACATGAATACTACATTATTAGAACTCGTGTTCTGATGATCGATTATAATCAATAATATAAACGCATCTTAAGTACATGTACTTTTGTGCAACTAACGCTTTGCAACACCCGGGTATATGACTTAGCAACGCCCCGGGTATATTGGTTTTGTAAATACATGTAACTGACCAATCAAATTCCAGGAATACTACTGATACGGGGATACATACAAGTATTACGTAAAATATCAATCGACAACAAATAGTACTACTTATCATGACATCAAAATGGCATACGAAGAGGAGTAACTCTCAGAAGAAATATCGTAAGAAGTATGAGGCGGTTCAAGAAATACATAATATTTATAATAAAGATAATGTCCTGGTCTTGATCTGATTTTATAACGATTTTATTCGGATTGTTTTCTGAAATAATATCTTAACAAATATTGCAGCCATTCTCTCCGAAGATGGTTTATTGTTCATGTATGCAAATAGTACCAGTAACTGAGTACCCGAGTATGACATAATACAGCCTACAAACAATGAAAAAGATAATCCCGACGTAGTTATATTAGCCACTGACTAAACAAACTTATGTATTAAATATTACGAGCAACTAGTTTATCCAAAGAAGGACAAGTCCGCAAGCCAAGGTTTACGGTCCGCACCTATAATCTCCCCTTTGGATGTTCAGTTTCACGATTAATATACATTTTGTAACTACAAAAGTGAGGTTGTAGCACTCCAGCAAGGTCTATTCGACTCCAACCCTTGTTAACAAGAACTGACATTTGTCAAGTGTACCAGATGGACATCGGATGTTGCAGTCCGGTTTCAACCAGACGGCATTCACTTTCCGACACTAAGGGACGCGCTTTGCAGCTCTGTGAGCATGGGAACCTCAACAAAAACAAACAAACAGACAATTGGAGTCACTATGAATATACGAGGAATATAAGGTTTTCACCATATCCTGTTTCACAAGTTAGACATGTTTGACTCGCTGATCATAAAACCTGCAATACTGTCAAGTACACAATATAGTATTCAAGGAGTTACATGCAATAGAACGATTCTAAATTACTAGAAGTCTGTATGTTGCTAGTAATATAGCTCGAAGCCATCATGTAAATGTGTTGCGTTTGCATTCTTTGTATTTTAGAGCTACAACACGAAAAGGAATGATTTGGTTCACGCTGCTTTATATTTGACTGTTTAAATTCATTTATTTGTACACTCCATTTCTCTAAATTTCAGTTATTAGTTTTAATTTCAAACAATTTATAAGAAAACATGAAAAGTAAAGAGTCGAGCTTCTGGCAATTTGTGCTCAATTCCAACAGTAACTGACGACGATTTCAAACAAACTATATATCACCTCAAAATGTATCACAATAAAATAAAAAATAAAAAAAAATACATTATTATACACAATAGAGCCACTCTAAAAAAGAGTTATGAGAGACTTTTATACATAGTTTATACATAGTAACATAATATACACACATTGCAATATTTTAATAATATCTCCTGCAATCAAAACATTTTAACAATATGAAAATCTTCTAGCCCGGGAATTTTCTAGCTAAGTTTGTCATCTCATGTGGACTCAGAAACCCTGACTTGTGAGGATGATTTTGGCAGTGTAAAACAATAATTCGCTATTCGTAAAAACAAACTTATTATTTTCTGACATATTTGTAAAACATTTATAATCACTAAAAGCATAATTAAAATACACATTACGGATATCTGCATATATAGTACTTTTCAGTAAAACATGTTGTTCACCTTCCATATTATCAGTGAAGTAAAACAAACTATGAAATCTAACTTCGAATTTTCATTCATTCCTGTTTTAACTTTAATGGGTGCGACCCCACATCAGAATTTTGACAGAGGACTTTTATATTTCCAGACATATTCATAGATACTTAAATTGTCTATGTGTACATTGGTTACTAGCATAAGACGATATCTTATTGAACCATTCTTGTTGTAATCATCAAATGAGAAATTCTCAATAAATTTAATTACACCTTTACTTAAGAATATGATTTGTATTACACATATAATTCATGTCAATATTATTAAACCTTGATTTAACTCGACAGTTTGTTTTATTTTTCCATTTCCAATGTTATTTCCCATTAAAATACTTCTCTATCAACTCTATCGTTACATATTTTGGTTAGTCGTGACCAATGTCTATAAACTACTATAGACCATTGCTTTAGAGTGCATGGTATCCAGCCTATGTCACCATGTACACCCAGGTTAGAGGTGTATTTACCAACGTCCAAGAAAAAGCGCATTGCTCAATTCTTTACACTAATAATGCATGAAAGGGTTTTTGTGATCCAAATTCCACTACAGAGCAAACAAGTGTATCAAACAAAGTTACATATTGAAAACCACCATTTTTTGCATTTAGACAGACCAAAGGATCTTCTTGCTTATTTTGCTACCGCTGTAGCCATGTCATTATAATTAACAAATTCAGTCAAAAGTAATCCTAGATTGTCAATTGTGATATTATTTCTAAACTAGTATCTTCAAATATAAATGGAAACGTAATTTATTGTGCATGGTTTGACCTGTGTTGTCGACGATATGAAATGCATGTCGTTTGTAGTCGATAAGTAAATTAGACACTATTTGGACTGTGATGTTTTTACTTTTGCCACTTAATAAATTAAGAGGTGTTCGACTGTGTTCGATGACTCGATCCCAAGATAGGTCTCTGTCCTAACGTAAATGAGTAGTTTGATTAAACAGTCTCAGTCGGATCTATTCGACAGCCTTACTTTGGAAGCGATGAGTGCAGGATAAAAATGTCATACGTGCGTTAACAGTAGATAAGCCAATGTTTCAAAACAAGATTATAAAGAAATTTTGTATACAAATACAAGGTCACAAAAACTAAAATGCTTACACTTTGGCGAAATATTTAAAACTTTTGTACTTATTTATTATAACGCTAAAAGTACATTTAAATTAATCCAACTACTTACTCTAAATATTCGAATAAAACAAGATTTTGAGCCTAACTAGTTAAGCAGATTATTTCGAAAAGTATTATGAAATAACGTTCCTATATTTGACCTCACCTGCTTTATTCCTCATGGGTAAATGGGTATGCAAAAATAACAATCAAAACAATCTAGAATTTATTGTCTTAAAAGATTAAACGTTTTAAAGTAATTGTGTATTAATTATTTTGATCGGACGGTTCGTTGTAAAAATTAAGTTACAGCAATGAATTCTAAATTAATTATATTCATTTTTCTTGTCCAATTACCCTCCATTATGTGTCAAACAGGGACAAACATGAAAGACTTGTATAGGCATAACAGTAGTAAATGTGTACCAGTAACAAGTTACCAGATTGTGTACCCCACATTAAGTACAGTACTGAATACTTCGTTGTGTTCTGATTTGGTAAATAGTGGTTAGATGTGTACAATTTTTAAGCTGTAAGCTCCTGCATCAATTAAGTTTTAAAAAGTGGTAAAATTTTTCTCAGATCTTGCAAGATAAAATTTTGGTAATTTTTTAAACAATGTAGTATTTTTACATTCACTGCATTAGAAATTGCATGTAAAAGTGGGAGCGTCTCAAAATGTTCTTACTAGCGAAAAAAGGAATTGGTCACGGATATGTATGGCATATATTTTTTAAATGGTAAATGGAAGTTTATTAATTTCCTAGTCCAGGTAAATGCTGATCAATGTTAGAAAGGTATGCAAATCACAGAAATGTTAGTGTTTTCGACTATAGCCAAAACATTTACTACTGTGCTACCTATACTGAGTTGTTCACTACGCGCAGCTGCAACATAAATCTCCGGCCAAGCACGGATCTATCAGTTCCGACTTTATTAACGGTTGACTTTTATTTGGTCTCAATCAACAGCTTAGACGACATTTCAGAGATATTCACGACAGTTGGTTATTTAAGGATAAGTTGGTTTGACCAGTATTTGACTTGGACTCCTTCGTCTTATGGAGGTATAAATGATCTGTATCATCCACATGGAAACGTTTGGAAGCCAGACATTTCTTTACAAAATGGAGTCTCAAAGATGCAGGAATTGGGATCTAATTTCATACATGTTAATGTTCACAACACTGGTAAAATTACTTGGGAGCCGTTTGAAGTGTTTCAGTCCAGATGCACTGTAAACACGAAATTCTTCCCGCTCGATAAGCAAACATGCAATTTAATATTTGTTTGCTGGAGTTACAAAGCTACTGACGTCAACATGACATCAGGAAGTAATGGCATAAATTTTTATGAACATTTTGAAACTAACGGAGAATGGGACATCGTGACATCCTCATCTGACGTTGACTATGACGATGAGGTGAAATTAACATTTTCAATTACAATACAGAGAAAATCAGGATATTTTGTTTTAAATATCATGATGCCAGTCGTTTTACTGTCCATTTTAAACTTATTTACATTTGTTGTGCCGTGTGAAAGTGGAGAACGTTTAGGTTATGCCATAACAGTATGGTTGTCATTCGCAGTGTTTCTTACAATAGTTGGCGCTAGCCTTCCTACAAGTTCTAGATATACTTCCGTCATTTCTGTTTACCTTATGCTTCAACTGACAGTAGGAACAATCGTTGTCATTGGAACAACCCTAGAAATCCGTATGATTGGATTTTCAAAGGAAAAAATACAAATTCCACGAATTCTCATTCGCCTTGTATCCTGTCTACAAAGAAGGAAAATTGATGAACAGAATGAAATAAATAGTTCTGAGAAAGGGAACGCCGAAACAAAAAGTTGTTGGGACGAAACAGGTGAAATTTCCACTGATTGGAAAGATGTAGTTTCAGCGTTAGATTTCTTCATGTTTTGGGTGTGTTTATTTTTCTTGTTCTTAACAACAGTAGTATGCTTTTGCTATATTGCTGTTAACTAAGATGACTTTATTTAATTAAGTGCGGACAAATTCATTTATATAATTTTGTAACATATTTATTATATTAATAAATATAAATAAACATAGCTCTTTTACGGTATAACTTTATTATATTATATATAATAAAGGTGGTTTTGTAACTATAGCATCGGCCTACTTTTTGTAACTGTGGCCGAGAGTAATGTCTACACTGATTACTCATCTCTCAACACAGACGTAGCAGATCGTGTTTCACTGAGTGAAGGTTGTGCTCGATCCGATATGCAACATATTTATTGTATGTAATAAATAAAGCTCTATTACGTCTTAACTTTATTTTTTATATATATTTTTGTAACTAATAGCAGCTTGTGGGTTCGTGTCTCACCTAGAGGAGGATGTGCTCGACCCAATCATAATTGACAAGGATTGCCAGTGTTCCTACCGAAAGTAGCATAATAATGTGCATAATAATCACTTTAATAGACAATCGAATCAAAATGAAAGCTTTCACTTGCTCTCTCTTTATTGCTGCGTGCTTAAAATGTAGCGACCATAGAAAAAGGGGAGTTCAAGTGAAAGATTTAATTTTAATTAGATTGTTTAATAGACATACATCAACATTTTAAGTTAATTTTTGCATATTTTGGAGAGGCCTCGGTGGCCGAGTGCTTAAGGTAGTTTGTCTCACTGCGGCAGGGTGAGCTCGACTCCAATCATTATATTTAAAACAATATAGGACTTTTTTCCTATTAATTTGCTTAATTGTGGCCCTAAATTCAGTAACTTTGTGACAAAATATAGTTTTCAGTCCTAGTTTTTATTGTGATGCCAAACCTTTGGGAAAAATTGACCCAAAATCCAAACGGATGTATTGTTTGATTGTTTGAAACGCAATTTTTCAACTATATCATGGCGTCCAGTTTTTATTGGGGGAGGAAGACCGAGTATCCGAAAAAACCCCGACTTAACTGGCAATCCTGTTCAAGTAAGATTGTAGTCGAGGGCATACAGCCCGGAGTAAGACTCGAACCCGCAATCTCAGTGTTGACAGACTATGTGATTCAAATTGAACAGTACGGTTTAAATTTTCCTTAATTTTTATGCACACGAATATGCTGAATTCTTGGCGAAAAGTACAGATAACCACAAAAAATAAACGTTAAATAAAATAAAAACAGAAGAACATTTTCCTGTGATTTTGCGTGGTTCAATTTTATGTGTTTGTTTTGTATAAAAGATGCAAAAAGTGCTGACTAAGCAATTTCTAAAGTAAGCATTAGATTGATTGATTGATTGATTGATTGATTTGAAGTTTGCTTTACGTCAATCGAGTAGTATTTCAACTATATTCAGGACGAGAACAAGTTAACAAACAGTAAATCAACTGAAAAAGGTGTGCAGCGGGAAACAGGAAACACAACTTTGACTGCCACTGAAAAAGTATGGAGTTTTGGGTAGGGGCGAAAAATGTAGTCTTTTGTAGCGGCTACAATGAACCTACTCTTTTTCGAATCTTCAAAGGGGGTTTTATTGTGCATCTCCGATATAGGTAGAACGGTAGTAAATGTTTTGCTCATAGTCGAAAATGCTAGCATTTCCGGGATGCGTATACCTACTAACATTGATCAGTATTTACCCGGGCTGGGAAAGTAATCAACTGTCATTCAAAATTTGAAAAAATAAAATAGAGGCTATACATATATCTGTTACCAATACCTTTTTGTTCACTTGTTAGAGCCTTTTGAGACGCTCCCACTTGTAATGCAATTTATAATGCAGCTAGTGATTGTAAAAATACTAAGTGGTTAACAAAATTACAAAAATTTAACTGGCAAAATTTAAATTGTTTTTATACTAAAAAAACCAACTTAATTCTTGCTGGAGTGTATAAGTGTACCTACTATTGACAAAATTGGGGCCTCGGTGGCCGAGTGGTTAAGGTAGTTCGTCTACTATTGATCACGTGGTCTGTCAACACTGAGGTTGTGGATGCGAGTCTCACTGCGGGCAGGGTGTACTCGACTCCAATCTTAATTGACAATGATTGCCAGTTTTCCGACCGCAGGTCCGGGGTTTTCTCCGGGTACTCCGGCTTCCTCCCCCAATAAAAACTGGACGCCGTGATATAGCTGAAAAATTGCTGAAAGTGGTGTTAAACACAAAACAACCAACCAAAATCAGAACACAACGAAGGTATTTACCGTTGTACTTTATGAATGGTACACAATCTGGTAACCTATTACTGGTACACTTTTACTACCGTTGAAGTATTAAGGCAGAAAGCTAATCAATTCAATACAAGGTTATCTTTTGACCTTCCATTTTAAAGTCAATAGCAATTGAATTGTACTTAATATCACTTCTATCATTTTATCTAAATCAATAAGCTATGTGATGCAGCAACAATGTCTGTCTTAGCCAAATCATAACAATTTCTGCCAATTTATCTTCCAGGCGATATGTGACATAAAAGTTTTTTTTTTTTTTAAATCGATCGTTTGTTTTTGAGGTTTTTATGGTACTGGTTGTGGACTGGTAGTACAAGGGGGGTTATTCTTATTCTTGGTACATAAGTGTTTTAAGTATGGTAACACCAAACCAATGTCCTTTCTTTTGGAAAGTACTGTGTTCTCTGAACACAAAAAAGATCTGTATGGTCCAAAGTTGTCTGCTGGAAGCAACGTTACTTTCTGTATTATTCAATTCTTCTGTATCTTGGTACATAAGTGTTTTAACTTCAAAAACAAAGCCATAGTTACAAAAACAAGATTTCGTGAAATCTGGTGAAAAGTTCTGGGAAGAGAGATAACCTAAAAGAAGCTTGAATGTAAAATGAATTATCTTCAGCCACAGATGTTAACTCTTGGTATAATTGTAAATTATTTTTATATTATCCGTTTATGGTTACCTACCAAGTTATTAAGTATCACAAAGACGCATACAAAGTAAGCACAATAGACAAGCAATATACTAAAATATATTGACTTTTAGTCTGTCTGTGTTCGATGTGGAATAAAATCCTTTTGTGAGAATTTTAGTGTTTACATGTTTTCATATAATTGATATTATTATTATAAGCCCTAGCTTACTGTTCGATATTACCTTAATATGTAAATGGTTCCTACACACATGTATTATAAGCTTATGGTCTGGCTAGGTCAAACAAATTATACCTACCATACTTAATTTCTCACCTTTGCTTACGTGAATAGTTCCTACGCACAAGGACACATGGATTATAAGCTTATGTCCTGACGAGGTCAAAAAAATTACTCCTAATATACATAATTTTTCACCTTTGCATGCTTTATTTGGTTTAAAAAGCTATCAGACCTAAATACCTGTTTTAAAAGATTGGTTACTGTGAGATAATTAATACTTATCTCATCATAATGCTATTGCCCAAGAAATTAGAATTAAATAGTTTCTATAATAGCAACTGTACGGAAAGCGCGAGGTATCTTCAAACGTCAGATGCCTGTCTTCATAGTTCAGACTTCTGACATCATACTTCAATGTTAAAACTACTCTTTTCATACTTCTGACTTCTAAGTTCAAAGCTCAGACTTCTGAATTCAGACTTCTCACTTCGGACTTCTGTTCTGTTAATTATATAAGCATATATTTTCGCGCTAATAAGATTTTCGCGTCAAAATTTTTCTGTTTATTCATATCAATCTACATGGAGTTGTTTGTTTTATACGGCCGCAAACAATTTTATTCAAATAATTAGGACATAACATTATATATGTTGATCTGTTTTTTTAATTCTAAGATGTAAAATGGAGACAAATGGCAGATTTTTACGAAAGCCCAGAAGGCTCATTCGATATTCGAAATTCGAGATTCAAGATTCGAAACTCGAAATTCGAGATTCGAGATTCGAAACTCGAGATTCGAAATTCAATATAGTTATAACCAATCAAATTGTGTGTAACATAATCGTCTACCAATCAGAATAATTCTTATATAAACGTAGCCACGCGCTATTATGTTTATTTGGTGTTTTAACAGTCGACATATTTGTCAACGAATGACTTGTTCAACATGGTTTTGTTAAAAAAATCAAATTTATAAGCTTTATTTGTTATTTTTATCAAATCAATTTAGTTCACAATAACATCTTGATTTTACAAATCAAGAAACAAAAATGGACATGTAAAACGGAATTCAACAAAACTTGGTGTGTTGGAAGTACACCATATGTAGTTTTGCATGTTACCAGGGCATTTTGGCCCTCAAATTTTGTGTGGGAGCTATCAGGGGGTGGATCCAGAGGGGGCCCTCCCTTTTGGCGGAAAAATTTGGTTGGATATACAGGAAATCATTGAAGCATGACCAAAGTGGCCCCCTTTGGCCAGTCAGTGGCCTCCCTTTTCAAAATTTTGGATACGCCACTGGCTTATTTTGGCCCTTTGAACTTAGAAATGTGCTGAAAATACTTATTATTTATCTTGTCAGCACAAATCCTCTGAAACTACTCAGTACTATACAAAATTTTATGAAACTTGGTATGTAACTAGTACACCATATATGTAGTTGTGCATATTATCAGGAATTGTTGATTCCTAAATTTATATGGTAGTTATGGCTCTTTGAACTTAGAAATTTTCAGTAATCCTCAATAATCATGGTTTTCGCTTTAACTCCCCTAAAACTACTCATCCAAATTTTATGTAGTTTCGATATAACCAAGGAATTCTGATTGGTAGAGATTATGTCACACGCAATCTGATTGGCTAAAACTATATTGAATTTCGAATCTCGATTTTCGAATTTCGAATCTCGAATATATAAGAACTATTCTGATTGGTAGACGATTATGTCACACGCAATCTAAAATATTACAAACATTTTTTCCGACGCAGTCGGTATTATATTCACTTTTTACCTTTTGATCTCATGACACTTCACCTCTCGAAAAAGCAAGTCATGTGATCGTAATTCTGTTTCTTGATTAGTCAAAAACCAATTGGACGGGGGTTCGGAACAGGGTGGTAAATTAGACAGGGGTTCGGAACAGGTTTGTAAATTGGCAATGCACATGTGTACAATTAGTATTAGAATTTACCGTCTGTTTGTTTATAAAATTATTTCATAGTACAATTTAAGTATTAAGAACGGTAGAGATGAGCTGCAGTTTGTAAAATTTTATATCAAACAACTTATACAAAAATGTTAAATATTTTTATTTGAAACACAGCGCAAATTAAAACGCATATTAACACACTGGATTTTTGTGGGCTTTTAAGGAGTGTAAAAAAAGACAAAGAAAAGAAATGGCCTTTCATACACTTGGATTGTTTTTTACCTTGGATAATATACCAAAAACAAACAAATGTAACCATCCCAAGCTAGACCTAATTATTCGTTAATCTACCATTATCGACAGTCTGTGGTAAGACGACGCTGTGTTTTCCAATTTATGATTGGCGCGAAACATATGCTTATATAATTAACAGAACTCTGAAGTCCGAAGTGAGAAATCTGAATTCTAAAGTCTGAGCTTTGAAGTAAGAAGTATGAAACTAGAAGTTTTAACATTGAAGTATGAAGTCAGAAGTCTGAACTATGAAGTCAGAAGTCTGAAGTATGAAGATTTCCCCGCTTCCCGTACAACTGAATTCAATAACTGACCGACCGCGAAATTATAACAAAAGTGTACCTTATGTAAGCTTTGCAAGCTTGCACTTAATAAAATATTTTAACAACAACAAAAAAAAAAAAAAAAACAAAACAAAACAAAAAAAACAACCCCCCACACATAACGCTAGCGAATGCAGATATATACATATACTCTGCACAAAGAAACGCATAAAATAATTTTTTTGAAGATTTTAGTGGATTTTGGATACAGATTTTACAATAACAAATATAGATATTCACTAAAATGGTTTTAATTGAAACAAAATACCGTAAATTTCTTAGAAAATAAAAGTTTATCACAGTTTAGGATACTTCGGGTCACGTTTAAATTAGTACTGAGCATGACCACCTCTAGCTACCAACATTGCTCTGCAGGTCCATCAAAGTTCTTACGTTGTTATTGTAACATGCAGTGGGTCGTACCATACACTCCAGATAAGGGAAACCCGGTACAACACCAGCTTTACCTCGTGGATTCGTGCCGAGGTTATTTCGCCAGATTTGCTAGGTAATATGACTTCTAGATCTTAATGAATGGTAGCATGAAACCTTAACAAAATTGCAAAGATTTAGCCCTTCATTCTTGATCAATTTTTCCAATGGCCAGGTTATGGATAGCGTTTGTTTGACCTATTCGTACTCTATGATCGACAATGTATGCCTAATGTAATGGAATTCTGGTATGTTGACTCGCGTACTGAACTACTATCGTATATAGGACAAACGTCACTCTGTACTTTATTCAGATGCCGAGTATCGCTAGCCCACAGAGACAAGATGTACAATGCCTTCTGTTCACCACATAGGTAATTGGAATAATACCAGTGTTCCTCTGTTATGTATTAAGACCAGGTGCCCACTGGTACGAAGTGACCGCTTGTCAGGCCCACTTTTCACGCCAAGACAATTTGTCACTGACTTATTCAGATAGTACCAACTCCTTATACAGAAATACTAGTAGTCAATTGCGTTGTATACGTTATATAAAAGTATCTTTCAGCCAATAGGAGTTTTACTAAATATTCTTACCAGAGCTCTTATGCAGAACTAACCAATTGGTGTCCATATTCAATACTGCACTGATAACTTGACTTGACTTGGGGGACTACACCGACAACCTCATGCCCTTGGTCGGACGGTGCCCTTAGAACTGAGAATCTTCACCTTATTTACTGAATTGTAGTAGAATCTAACCGAAAAAATCTCTAAACAAAAATGAAGTATCACATATGTGTTTTACTTTACCCAAATGCTTTAATAACGACAAAGTGTGGACCGATGGCTTTCAATCAATTAATTTGGATTGGACAACGTACTAATTATTTTCCGGACAATAGTCCGAACTGTCTCCTTAATTAATTATACTATCAAAACAATCAGAAAACGAAAGTTTTGTTAGTATTGTCACGCACATTAAGTAAATCCATAGTTTATCCGTAATTAAAGAGAAGTAATTAATGATTTTAAAGGGTGAAGACTCTATTGACCTGTTGGAAATCTATTGGTACGGCCGATATACGTACGAACTTTTTCAAAAACAATAGAATTTATTTCAAAAGTTGCTAGATTTACATTGCCAAAAAGAATGCGTTCGATATATCAAATATGGAATCTCTTTGAGAGTGGTATAAAGGGCACTCGAGAAAAAAGTGATAAGCATCTTCATAAGGTGCACCACATCTGCATATCGGACTTACAATTAAATTTATTCTATATAAATCTGAATTTAAAGAACTACATTGATGACGTAATCTAGTGTGGATAATATTTAATCTCCTTGAGCCTTGCCAGAAATATTTAGGTGGTATAAGTACAGGAGGTTTTATTATTCCACAATGATACTGTAGATGGTACAAAGGATTTTGCGTAAACATTTAATCTTGTACGAACCGGTATATAGTTGTCATTGTTTCGAAGATTATATTCGTTTACATTCGAGGCTAGTGGTGGCAAGCAATCACTTAAGTATTCTAGGCAAATTTTGTTGTGCATTTTATAAAATATACACAATTTTATGTTTTTCCGTCTCTCATTTAGAGTATTACAACCAGTTTCAAAATATAAAGAATCTCTAATAGCAAATTTAGTCAGGCCAGTTACAATTCTGACTGCTTCTGATTGAACTTTCTCGAGCTTTTCTATCTCTCGTTCAGGACAGCCATCCCAAACATCGCAGGCATATTCCAACAAGGGTCTTATAAATGCTAAATAGATATTTGACAAACTTTTAGACGAAATAATATATTTTAATTTTCTCAAAGCATTAAACTGTCTCATAGAAGATTCAACAATATTGTTTATATGAGTTGTCCATTTTCCATCTGAGGAGAATATTAAGCCTAAATGTTTATGACAGTCTACGATTTCAACATTCTCTTCTTTAAATAAGATATCAGGAGCAATATTGCATTGTTTGAAATAATCAGTGCCTTGTTTTTTTTGGATTAAAGTAGATGAGCCAGTCTTGGACCAGTCGTTTTAAATTTTTAAATCATCATTAGTCTTAGTTAATGTCGTAGTTAATCTAAAGCTAAAATGCCAGATCCTGCATATTGAAGTGCAGTGTTGTCTGCAAATAATTTAGCAATATTTCCTAAATTATATGTAATGTCATTAATGTGCAATAAGAATAACAGCGGTCCTAGAACAAATCCCTGTGGTACTCCACCTGCACCAACATAAGATGTTTTGTTAACAATTACAGTTTGTTTTTTGTTTTCTAAATAATTTTCTGGTTCAGTCTAAAAGGGGGCAGATATTCTATACGACTGTAATTTTGTTATCAATCCTCGATGCCATACTCTATCAAATGCCTTCTAAATGTCACAGAAAATTATGATATTAGAAAGTCTATTTTCTAAATTATTACTTATTTTTTCATATATTTTAATAAGTTTTTAGAAGGTAGAGTGACCCTGAGAAAACCCGATTGGTATGGATAGAGCAACGAATTATTAATAATGTAATTGTATATATATTTATATACAACTCTCTCTATCACCTTTCCCACACAACTTAACAACGAAATGGGACAATAATTTGAAGGATAAGATTTATCATCTTTTTTATAAATTGGAATGACCCGAGCTAGTTTCCACTGGGAGGAGTACCGGTAACTGCACGTTTCTAATGAGGAATTGAAAATTTTACAAAGGTCGACAAATAGATTCGGCTGTGCCTTTTAGGATTTGGTGCCTTATGTTATCAGTACCACACGATAAAAAGTACATGATAAATACCTAATAATTCTAATTGTTAACTTCCCGTTCATCGATAACATCGATAGGTATTCCGAATTTCTAGACCGATCACTGCTGTTGACTTCTAAAATACTCAAACAAGGGTTTTTTGTTCCTAGGCGATCCCGCATAAGGTCTATTTGTCGTCACCATGACTTGATTAAGAAGTAATTCATGAGGGTATGATGTTGTACTCAGTTACACACGGGCTGGGCTTTTATATTAGATATAGTTACCAAACGATAGCGAGGTAGAAAATATGAATATAAAGGCCCAGCCCATGTGTAAATGAGTACAACGTTATACCTAGAATGAATAATTACAATTCAAATATGACAAAATAATGTGCTTTCAATTCAAGCGGTCCCTATAGGCCATGATTTTCTTGCTGCCATTTTCATGATGAAAAAAATGTGTCAAGAAATCCTTTCAAGTTTGCAATGTACGGTGGACCAAATACACTTTAACAAAACATTTATTGTTTATTCCTTATAATTCTGTAAAATAATCGTTGCGATTTTTAAAAGAGCATATATATATTCAGTTCACCTGAAGATTGCCAGAAGGCATGAAAGTACTAGTGACTAAATTGTGATTGTTCGATCATGTTGGACTGATTGTATTAAATATATTCTTCTGTATACAAATCTATTTTTTGTCGATTATATATATAATATTTTATTTGAAATCTCAGTCGATTTAATTGGAAATCATTGCGGCAGAGAAAACATTGTCCCCTCTCCCTGACGATACGCTAGGAGGACGCCATCTTGTTTACAACGGATACTGAAAGTAGTCCGCTCACATGAAATATCGATATATAAATTATCTGAGATGACGCCATTTAGGACCGTCTGACCAAGGGCATTAAGTTGTCGATGTAGGACGTAAAAAACTCCCAAAGTCAAGTCTCAATTTAAGTGTTTTTATCCAATTAAAGCACTTAATATAAATAAATTACAGCATGAATAGAATTATTTTACCATAATGTTAATAACATGACGTCGTAAAACCTCTTGCCACGTAGCAATGTGCGTGTGCGAAGTGTGGATATATTGGGTAATAAATCGTTTTAAAAGGACGTCATATTAGAATTTATCGTTATGGGAAATCAATTTCTCAAATACGATCGGGCATTTTCGCTGAGTCACGGGTAGTCTTTCCTTTTCCTGTACTTGACTTTTGTCAAGCCACGACAATGAGTAACTAGACAGGTGTCTAATTAGAGGCAGGCACTGCTTTCTCGCCCGGAGCACCTGAGCGCACCCATATATTTTACTGGGTTCGAATTACTCACTTTCTGGTTTTGTGTTTTAGGTTTTTGTTTTGCTTTGTATAGGTTTGTTTATATCCAGATCTATAATTGTCCCTTGACTTTCGGCTCTTGTTTTTCGGTCGGTTTCCTTGCTATTTGTCTTCTTAGGCTAGATGTATAGTTTTATTATGCACACAAATTAAAGAAGGTTTTGTTATTGGCGAAAAGATACATGTATTATAGTATTCATTAATTGGTGTTTTCATAGCACATTGTCCAAATTCTGTAATAATGGCAAAGGATGTCCTGGTTTTTATGAAACCCCCATCAATGAATACCGACTATACGAATAAACTCTTTAATTAAATTTATTAAATTATATTTGTTAAAATTATTTTTGGGGGAAATTTTTAACAAACCATAATGTTTTTAATGTTAAAAATATCGGCCATTTTATTTTTTGGTTGTCATAGTGGCCCAGTAATTAAGCCCTGATTTCCTTGAATGGCCCTGTATGCACATGCACAATAACCATAGTTGGTTAATAAAATGAAATAAAAACTGGGCACCTCCTTCCGCATTACCTGTAAGCCTTTACGAACAGCATTTATTTGATACATGTAAGCATTGAGAGCAATGGAGCCTCCCATTTTACAGCATAATGTGGCACACCGTTTATTTAATTAGTCGAACGGATGTGATCGGAGTTCGTTCGTATTATTGTAGGATCTTCCAAAAGAACTTTGAATAGAAACAACCAGTAGATGCAGATATTGTAAAAACAGATTTTAACAGATTTCGCCCCTTTAGGTCTTCAAAGGATTTATCGCGATACTTTTTTGATTTCATTGTGTAGGGTCACTACTTTTTGTACTGAATTTTCAATTAGAAAAGTGTGTATTGTTTAAAGTCTCACATCTCACAACATCTTTAGAGTTATATGTAAAATATTACGTTACTGAACATGTATATTTCCAATCGATCAATTATTCAACTGATAAGCTATAAAAAATAAAGTCCTTATATATGTTTCTTGTTTGAAATGAGTTAAGCGCCACTTTAAGGAATTTTCAGCTAAAATTTTGGCGTTCAGGCCGGAGTTCCTTTTGAATAGAGCTGGCATTCAGTAAGAAAACCGATTGTGAATTAAGTCGAGCTGGCAGTGCTATGTTTGTCTAGATTAACAGACACAATTAACCTATTTTCTTTCAAAATTCCAATATTTATTGTAACATATTTTTTTAATGATTGACCGCTATCGTTCATTTTTCGATGTACGAATCTAGTGGATGAATACATGCAGCAAAGAAATAGTTCATTCATTTAAATAAAATAAAAGCGTGAAAATGAAAATTATTCTTAAATGGACGGAATATAACTGTTTTACGGAATTCGGTCTAAGAACTCGCCAACTCACTAATTACCTGTACATGAAGCACTTCGGTCTTCATTTAGTTTGTGGGTTGGTCTCGAGCATACACAGGTGAATTCCCCAAAACAGCTTTAATCCTCTTCTTAATTGTTTTAACATCACACATCAAAAACCTCACGTGTTACACCGGTTTTGTCTCATTGGATTGTCAGACTGTGGTTTTTCAATACCAACAGACGATAATGTTAACTGGTTTATATTACTTCCTTACAATTTACGTCGAAAAAGTCAAGAACAAACAACGCTGAAGAATTGTTAGAATATTTGTTTTGTAAAATGATGATTAAATTCCTGTTTTATAATAAAACCATTGTAATATATGTACATAAAGTGCCAATAGAGGCAAATATTAATTTTGGTTACCATGGAGATTCATTTTAGATTACAATGAGTAATTACGTCTTCTGTGAACTTGTTACAGAAGTTTTGTTAGTTTTTTTTAAGAAACGCGCGTCCGGCGGAGTAAATTCTATTAATCCTGGTAACTGTGGTGACAGCTTTTTTATTTGCCATCATATTAAGTTGCATTTTTACTGTTCCAAATACTATCTAGCATAAACCGTATGTTAGAATACAACCATTTTACACTATAAAAAAATTAACTTTATTAAATTACAGTCAAATTAAAAAAATACAGTTAAAATGTAGAAATAGATATTAAATTATTTATTGATAAGTTATTTTAAAATGTTAACGACTTCATGGTTTGAGACTCGTAGTTTTACAGTAGGTTCTAATAAACTCTGTTTTTCTAAAAAAAAGATAATTAACATAGAAAATACAATTGTCCAAAACATACAACTGCATATAAGATTATGGTAAACCTAATGATTATATAATATACTTTTGTCTACTATCATATCTTACACATTCTAAAATAAAGTGGTGCTCATCATCTGCTATTTTATAATAACATATTTCATACAATTCAACTATATGCAAAAGTACGTGTAATTATATAGAATAAAGAACAATGTAAGTAAACTGTGAACAACTCAACAGGTGTCTAATTAGAGACATGGACTGCTTACTCCCCCTAGAGCATCTGAGCGCACCCATATATTTTACTGCGTTCGGCTTACTCACTTTCTGGTTTTGTGTTTTGCTTTGTATAGGTTTGTTTATATCCAGATCTATAATTGTCCCTTGACTTTCGGCTCTTGTTTTTCGGTCGGTTTCCTTGCTATTTGTCTTCTTAGGCTAGATGTATAGTTTTATTATGCACACAAATTAAAGAAGGTTTTGTTATTGGCGAAAAGATACATGTATTATAGTATTCATTAATTGGTGTTTTCATAGCACATTGTCCAAATTCTGTAATAATGGCAAAGGATGTCCTGGTTTTTATGAAACCCCCATCAATGAATACCGACTATACGAATAACCTCTTTAAATAATTAAATTAATTAAATTATATTTGTTAAAACTATTTTTTTGAATTTTTCAACAAACTGGAATGTTTTTAATGTTAAAAAATGTCGGCCATTTTATATTTTGGTTGTCATAGTGGCCCAGTAATTAAGCCCTGATTTCCTTAAAAGACACATGCACAATAACCATAGTTGGTTAATAAAATGAAATAAAAACTGGGCACCTCCTTCCGCATTACCTGTTAGCCTTTACGAACAGCATTTATTTGATACATGTAAGCATTAAGAGAAATGGAGCCTCCATTTTACAGCATCATGTGGCACACCGTTTATTTAATTTGTCGAACCGATGTGATCGGAGTTCGTTCGTATTATTGTAGAAACTTCTGAAAAAACTTTGAATAGAAACAACCAGTAGACGCAGATATTGTAAAAACAGATTTCGCCCCTTTAGGTCTTCAAAGGATTTATCGCGATACCCCATTTGATTTCATTGTGTAGGTTCACTACTTTTTGTACTGAATTTTCAATTAGAAAAGTGTGTATTGTTTAAAGTCTCACATCTCACAACATCTTTAGAGCTATATGTAAAATATTACGTTACTGAACATGTGTATTTCCAATCGATCAATTAATCAAATGATAAGCTATAAGAAATAAATCCCTTACATGTGTCTGCTTGTTTGAATTGAGTTCAGCGAAACTTTAAGGAATTTTCAGCTAAAATTTTGGCGTTCAGGCCGGAGTTCCTTTTGAATAGAAAGTAAGAAAACTGATTGTAAATTAATTCGAGCCGGCAGTGCTATGTTTGTCTAGATTAATAGTTTATTATTATTACTAAATGCAATACAGCATATAAGTATACATATTATGAATGAATATAGTTACAACATAAATATTTGCAAAACACCATAAATTATGCATATAGTTACAATATGCAGAGCGTGACAAATTTTTGCATGTCAAATATTGTTACAAATTTATTAATTATGACAGCCGCAGTCTTTCTGCTAATTTTAGATATTTTCCGAGGTTATTAAGTTCCTTTACATTTTGGACAGATAACAACTGTGTCAATTTAAACATAGATGGATTTCTCCAGTAATATTTCTTTATAAATTTCTTTCTTAGGTCTGTATATTTATCACATTGAAGGATAAAATGATACTCGTCTTCAACTGAAAAACTGTTACACTGAGTACACAACCTATCATTTCTATTTACATTATAGAATCGACCAGTTTCAATATTCAAATTATGAGCACAAACTCTGTATTTACATATATAAGGTTTGTAGATAAAATTAACAGGTTTCTCTAAGTAGTATTGTAATGTATGTTGTTCATAAATATATCTATATAACTGACATTTACTAGACTCTTCAAAATAAGAGGTTATTTCACATATAAAAGTATCTTTCATTCTTTGTTTGATATCACTCAGAAATAAATCCACATTAACAATACTTTGATTCAACCATATATATTGGAAACCAAATTTACATAATATATTTTTTATTTTACAACACCAATTGAGTGGATCGTTTATATTTCTTTGACAATATTCATACATATTTTCATAGCAGTTGCGTAAAATACAATTTTCTGTCTTTATCAACTTTGACCAATATTTTACCATCTTATATTCCCTTTCTATATACATAGGATGTCTACCTAATTCACTATATATCATACTACCAGTAGTACTTTTTCTGACCTTTAAAATGCGCTTGAGGAAATACAACTGAACCTTTTCTATATCAGGGGCTTTATGATGCCCCCAAACTTCAGAACCATAGTTGAGTATACTTGCTACATAAGTATCAAATAAATCTAGTAAGGTTTCAACATTATAACAATCATCTTGTATTTTATTAAACAAATGAAAAACTGCTTTACGACTTTGTTCAGACAATTTCCTTTGAGTATTTCTAAAATTCCCAGTATAATAAAACAAAACACCCAAATATGTAAATTCATTACATATATCAATTAAATTTCCATTTAAAAACCACCTTTCGTCTGGTTTGATCTTCCCTCTGTTTCTAAATATTACAACTTTTGTCTTTGACAAGTTTATGTACAAATTATATTCAATAGAATATGCATTAACAGTGTCTATCATAGTTTGTAAGTCATTTGCATTTTCACTAAATAACACCATGTCGTCCGCATACATCAGTAAGTATAAATTTAACATTTTTAACTCATATGACTTACAATTTTGATTAATCAATTCAGTTTCCATATCATTTACGTACAATGAGTATAACAAGGGTGATAAAGATTCACCTTGCATTAACCCTACAGTATAACTGAAGAAATTTGAAAACTGACCATTTAACTTAACACAAGACTTTAATTGTTGGTACATAGATTTAATCACAATCAAAAGCTTTCCTGTTAAACCGCATCTCACTAATCTTTGCCACAATTTTGAGTGTACCACACTGTCAAAAGCAGTACTATAATCAATAAAACAACAATAGAGTCGTTTACCTTGTCTTAGAGTATTACATATTAAAGAATGCAGTGCAAAGATAGCGTCGACTGTCCCGTACCCAGGTTTGAAGCCATACTGTGCATCAGTGATGATATCATTCCGTTCACTCCAGCTCAAAAGTCTTGTATTTATCAAAGAGGTAAAGAGTTTGCCGACATGGGATACTAAAGATATTCCTCGGTAGTTGGCGGGGTCACTAGTCTCACCTTTTTTATATACGGGTACAATAACACACTTTACCCACAGTTCAGGAAATTTACCAGAATTTAAAATGTTATTAAACAGCTTGCATAGAACCTGTACCATTAAATTGTTACCAAATTTAAGATATTCGTTCAATATATCATCATATCCGGCAGCCTTATTTCGCTTTAAAGTCCGTATACATTTAATTACTTCATCGTCAGTAAATGGCTGATCCAATTCTTCAAACACGTTTTCATAAATATTGTCGTTGCCAATTGTCGGATCAACAGTTCCAGACACTAATTTTCTAAAATGACTCTCAAACTGTTCCAGAGAAACACAGTTATTTCTATTTTTCTTGCAGTTTTTAAACTTTTTGTAGAATTTTTTTGGATTGTTTTTTCTTAACAAACTGACCATGTTGCCTTGGTGATTCTTATACTCTCGTTTTAGTCTAAGTTCCGTGCTTTTAAACTTTTGTTTCGCAACATTCAGCTTTAATCTGTTTTCATTTGTATGATCAGTGTTAAATTCGCGTAACGCTCGTTTATATTGTCTACATAGTTCCTTGCAGTAATCTGTTATCCACGGTTTGTCGTTACGGACACTAGCTTTCTTAACGTTACCGTCATTTCGTACACACTGCATGGTCGCAGTGTTCTGTAAATTTGCATTCGGTTTTAGAATATTGTTCGAAAATTGTCACAAGTAGTTCATTTAACTGAGTTACTGAGTTGTCGACATTTTCTGCGGTCTCGGACATACTTTGAAATAAATCCTCAAATTTATGGGCATTACTTAACAGATCGGCCGTGACGCTATCTTTATCCACATCACCCCACCTAACTTTATTGTAACAATATGTTGGACAAGTACATGTATAATTAGACAAATCATTATCGCGTTTAAAATTTGTACATATTTCAATAGTTCAAGGGGCATGACAAGAGAACACGTTAAAATCTTCAACAGTTAATCTTTTATTAACAGACACAATTAACATATTTTCTTTCAAAATTCCAATATTTATTGTTACATATTTTTTTTAATGGTTGACCGCTATCGTTCATTTTTCGATGAACGAATCTAGTGGATGAATACATGCAGCATAGAAATAGTTCATTCATTTAAATAAAACAAAAGCGTGAAAATGAAAATTATTCTTAAATGGACGGAATATAGCTGTTTTACGGAATTCGGTCTAAGAACTCGCCAACTCACTATCTACCTGTATATGAAGCCCTTCGGTCTTCATTTAGTTTGTGGGTTGGTCTCGAGCATACACAGGTGAATTCCCCAAAACCGCTTTTATTCCTCTCCTTAATTGTTTTAAAATCACACATCAAAAACCTCACGTGTTACACCGGTTTTGTCTCATTGGATTGTCAGACTGTGGTTTTTCAATATCAACAGACGATAATGTTAACTGGTTTATATTACTTCCTTACAATTTACGTCGAAAAAGTCAAGAACAAACAACGTTGAAGAATTGTTAGAATATTTGTTTTGTAAAATGATGATTAAATTCATGTTTTATAATAAAACCATTGTAATATATGTACATAAAGTGCCAATAGAGGCAAATATTAATTTTGGTTACCATGGAGATTCATTTTAGATTACAATGAGTAATTACGTCTTCTGTGAACTTGTTATAGAAGTTTTGTTAGTTTGTTTAAGAAACGCGCGTCCGGCGGAGTAAATTCTATTAATCGTGGTATCTGTGGTGACAGCATTTTTATTTGCCATCATATTAAGTTGCATTTTTACTGTTCCAAATACTATCTAGCATAAACCGTATTTTAAAATACAACCATTTTACACTATAAAAAGATTAACTTTATTAAATTACAGTCAAATTAAAAAAATACAGTTAAAATGTAGAAATAGATATTAAATTATTTATTGATAAGTTATTTTAAAATGTTAAACGACTTCATGGTTTGAGACTCGTTGTTTTACAGTAGGTTGTAACAAAATCTGTTTTTCTAAAAAAGATAATTAACATAGAAAATACAATTGCCCAAAAAGATACAACTGCATATAAGATTATGGTAAACCTAATGATTATGTAATATACTTTTGTCTACTATCATATCTCACACATTCTTAAATAAAGTGGTGCTCATCATCTGCAATTTTATAATAACATATTTCATTCAATTCAACTATATGCTTTTTTTTGTTTGTTTGAATGGTGTTTTAACGCCACTTTCAGCAATTTTTCAGCTATATCATGGCGTCCAGTTTTTATTGGGGGAGGAAGCCGGAGTACCCGGAGAGAACCCCCGACCTGCGGTAGCAAAACTGGCAATCCTTGTCAATTAAGATTGGAGTCGAGTACACCCTGCCTGCAGTGAGAATCGAACCCGCAATCTCAGTGTTGACAGACCACGTGATCAATAGTAGACGAACTACCTTAACCACTCGGCCCCTCAACTATATGCAAAAGTACGAGTAATTATATAGAATAAAGAACAATGTAAGTAAACAGATAACAGTTTAATGACGCATATTAACTAGGTTCTTCCTTCAAGATTTACAGAATACGAATCTTTGTAACGAGGTAAATAAGAGAAACCCCGGAGATATATGACAACTGTAAAATAAATAGTATGTGCAGTGTTGTATAGTGCTGCAGTTTAATAAGTTACTGATTCATACCTTATCTAGCAGATTTAACTTGCTACATAACAAAAACATATCAATGATACGGATAACTCAGTCGTAAGAAAGACCCAGAATAATAGAAAATCCAATGTCGAAACTAGATCTTTCCAGTTGAAGACAATTTCATCCTCGACATATGTTTCCTGGTTGTCATTTGTATAAATTTTCTTCTTGGACCTTTTGTTTATAATCGTGACAATTTTATGTATGATTTTAGGTATTATCCTGTTATGAGAATATCCTCCAATGCGTATTTCTATGGCGCTTATGATGACTACAATCGTATTTATTATGAGCTGTAGTATGACGTAGATTGCCATGACCGAGACGGACTTTGAGTTGTGTGGTAGATGAGAATTTATAACTGACAGGAAAACAGCAAACGAAAGCCATACAGAAACTGCGTAGCTTATCCGCTCGCCACTATCACAGGGTATTGCAAACGTGAACAAATTTAAAATAGTAAGCACAATAATCGGCGTTAAAACGTTTAACAAAAACATTTGAGGCTGCCTTTTCATTTTTAAAGAAAATGTAACTTTAACATCAAGGTCTTTCATTTCAACACTAACAAATGATCCAATCACTGTCCATTCCCCGTTTGAAGAAAAGTCCTCGTAGTACTGGATTTCGTTGTTGGCTGGTTTTAAGTTTACTTCGTGGCTGTTATAACTCCAACAAACAAAAACTAATTTACATGTTTGTACATCGAACGGAAAATATGTAATATCAACTGGACAGTGAGATTCAAATATCTCAAATGGTTGCCAAGTTACTAAGCCACTATTTGAAATTTTAACGTTTACAAAACTAGATCCAAGTTCTGTCATTTTAGTAAAACCGTTCTGTAGAGACATATCAGGCTTCCATATTTTTGATTGTGGATATACAATATAATCAATACCTCCATACATAGAACTGTTCCACGACAGGTACTGGTCAGTCCAACTAATCACCAAGTATCCGGTAGTAGTTAGTTTCTCAGATATCTCATCAAGTTGAAGTAACCCAGCTAAGAAAAAGCTAACGTCAGTTTCAATCGGAGAAACACAAGATTGATTCCGACTTGGTCTAACTTCTGTGTTATAATTATTTGTTACAAATAAATTCGTTATTAATTTCTTTAAATCGTCTCCAGTTTGAGCACCTACTGAATGTAAATTACCGAGAACAAATACAATCAAAACCAACGCAAACTTCATTGTGGATGGTTTCGAATTAAGCCACGTCTGTTATCCGAAACCTATCGTTTAATAACACTGACGCTGAAACAGAACAAGTTACGTACAATCTACAAAGCAACAATCCTAAGAGACGATTATTCTTATTGATTGTAATAACGTCATGTAGATAAAGTCTTCTAACATGTCTAAATGAAAAACAAACATGATTTAGCAGTTCTTTTTCTAAATGTTATATATTTGGATAGAATTCATTGTTTTGGTAGAAACCATTATTACTCCTTTAACCAAGACATTAAAACTTTATCTAGTGATGCGTAAAGGTAAATATTTCAAACATTTTTTAAATAACAAAATCAGTATTTAAAAAATGCAGTCACAGCAAGTTAGCCTTGATTATTACTAATATATATAACGTTAGCACTAAATATTGCCAAGCAAAATAAGAAATTATGTTATCTAGTAATTTACGGAGAGAGGAAGAATATTTTGGTAAAACTTGTTGTAATTACAGCAGTATGTATGCTAAAAAAACATGACTGACCATTTGTCATGGATCAATTATTATTTACATGCAATAAAAACGACGGAAACTGCATAAAATGAATCTCTATCACCAGTAATCGTCCCGTGAAGAAGTTTTTTCTGTGTGTTTCCTTTGTTTGTTAAACATTGTTTTGTATAAATACATGATTAATTATTTACGAAAAAACATTTAACAAAAAAGCGATTTTTTTTTTAAAACCATTTTTAATTGATAGTGTTATCTGAATGCGCGTGCAGTTCGCAAATATATAATGAATTGAATGAATACTGATACGGTGTCGAAACAATCCAACTTGTCAACACTGTGTACACATAACCACTTTTTGTGTACACACAGTCGACAATACTTTTATGAGCTACATTGGTTTTCAATATTTCCTGCCTTCCTAGCGACATCTCAAATATTGAGGGGTTGAAGCTGCACAAGCTGAATGTATGGTCTAGTCTGGCTAAGTTCAAAAGAACTGTTGTCGTCTTCTTTTTTGTCTTAGGGGAAGACCCTTTCGTTAGGGAGTCGTCAGTCATAATACGAAAAGCCTGGCCGCAGACCGGAGTGGGTAACGTGTTTGGAGAGTGCCATGCTCATTGACCGATAAAAGCCCCTTTTGTATGTTTCAATAAAGAGTAGGCTCATAGTAGTTGCTACAAAAGGCTAAATTCTGAGCCCCTACCAAAACTCCAATCGTTTCCAGGGACAGTCAAAGTTGTACTCCCTGTGTCCCACCCACCCCAATTTATACTATGATTAATTGTTTCTAACTGAAATACTGCTCGCATGACGTAAATCAAGCATCCAATCAAGATTATTAAATAGATTCTGACAGACTGCTAATGCAAAAATCAGGTCAACCACGGATAGACATTACCGTTATCTCTCTAATATGACAAAGCGACAACGGTTCAAAAGTGTTGTTCAGCTGAATTCCGGCTCCCTTACAGCAACGGCGATTCTGTGATAGTTTGTGTTGGAACCAGTATAGTCGGACATACTGATTTGCATATTATTGCAGAAAATCTAACAGGTATTATTTACAGAGATGAGATATTGGATCAGATGGTTAGACCTTATGCCGGTGCTATCGGCAATGTCTTTATCATAATGGGAGCCGATGTTATGACCATGTCTTTCACTTGACTTGAACATGCATAGGAAAGCTCATAAAGCTTCTGCGCGTCCGGTGCCTGGAACACACCGTCAGTAGCTTACTGCTGTATTGATGGTCAAGATTGCCTCGTATCTTCAGGAGTCTAACCGTAACATGCAGAGTCGTTGTCGCGCGGTAATTCGGGCTCGTGGTGGGCATACTGTTTATTAAAGAAATTCGAGGACTAAAATATAGATAAGCTGAACTTTGCACTTTCATTAGGTGTATTTTTATTCGGACTTAAAGGAGTGTCTGCACATCAAACAAAGGTAAAATAATCAGTCGTTAGCCAGTAGTTTGTTTCCAGTAGCAGCGATAACTTTCTGCACTGTAGTCCTTCCCAAATCCCGCATCAAATTGTTCTATCCTAAATTTAAAACTGCAAAAAACTTTTGAAACAAGTTATCTAATGCAGTTATCTTGAGTGTGTATTCGTACAAGCGTGATTAAATTTGTGTTTACTAAAATGCGTCTATTCCCCCTTGACATGAGTTTGGAGTGAAAAGGACTTGATTTAAGCAATCAAATTATTTAACATGTTGCATTGTCATCTAAATCAATTCACTTTTACATTTAAGTAATCTTGTAATTATTTTTACGAATAATTAAGATTACTAAAAAGGTCGATTCCATTGCGATCAAGAAATACTTTGAAAAATCACAGACGGTAAGATACCATAATATGGAATCATAACTTAGGAAATTTGATCAGATAAAATGAAGGTGAAAACACATAAAAACAGGACGGATATCTAAACAACGTTGAATAAGAAGCTACAGTAGGTACTATATTTACATTTAGGAATAAAGTGAACAGACAAGTAGTGGCACCATTACATACCAAGCACTATAATATCAGCAAAAGAAAACAGAAAACATGTAAATGCATATAATATGGACCACACAAGCATGCATACATAGACACAGGCACTAAATACATGAAAATAGTTTAGTGAAGCCAGGTATAAACAGAGAAGAATTGATTAGCAAGCTGTTTTATTGACAAAGCATCCGAGTTTAATTAAGCTATGATAATATTTTTAACAAAGCATTTATGAGCAGCATGCAGAGCAGTGACGTGACTTACCATTCCAAGAATTTATAAAATTTTTGAATTGAGAAAAGGATGATTCATTTCGGAAATGGTCTGGCAAGTCATTCCAAGTTTTAGCTGCAAAATATTTAAATAAGTTTAAACCATACCTTGTTGTTCTGACTCTTGGTATGTTAGCTGTATTCTGGTGTCTAAAATTATATTTGTTTTGTTTAATTTCAATTAAATCATGTAAATAGACTGGGCTTTGTTTATTAATTATTTTAAAAGTCTCAATGGCAATACATTTGATTCTTCTTCTTTTTAGTGAGGGCATTTTGGATCTTGCCAAGAGTTCTTCATAAGAACTGGTGTTATCGTTGTAAATAAATTTTAAGGCTCTCTCCTGGAGTTTTTCCATTTTATTTGTATTAAGTTCACTACAAAAGTGCCATGTTATGGGGCAGTAATTAAAATTTGATAATATAAAGGAATGATATATTGTTAACCTACCCAATTTATTTAAATGTTTTCCTATTCTTTTTAAAACGTTTAGTTGTCTTGAAGCTTTTTTACAGATATTGGCAATATGAGTATTAAATTTCAGTTGATAATCAATTGTTACGCCTAAGAGCTTTACTTCATCTTCGCATTTAATTTCATTATTATTAATGTTGAAAATTATGTTTTGTTCATGGGTTTTACTACCAATGGCAAGGGCTCGGAATTTATCAGGGTTAGCTTTCATTTGATTTATAGTAAACCAGTCTATTAATATTAGGCTGTCTGTTTCCAATTTAGTTATGAGTTCATCAAGGTTATATCCGGCATAGGAAAGAGTGTTGTCATCCGCATAGTTATAGAGTGATGTATCATGTATAAAATATCGTTTAGAACAATATTAAACAAAACAGGATCTAGTATAGAGCCTTGTGGCACCCCTTTATAGATTGCTCCCCAATTACTATAAGATGATCCCAATTTGACACACTGTTTCCTGTCCGACAAATAATCATGAAGAAGTTTAAGGGATTTTTCTGAAAGACCATACGTTTTTAATTTATTCACAAAAACATAAACAAAGTTGATTCCCTGAACAAATGTTCAAAATGATCGTTAAAAATATGACATTGTGTTATTCTATTTGCATCAATAAAAATACAGAAAATACCAGTTTTTTCCCAAACAGCTTTAAAAGTAGGACCGAGATTTTGGTGCAATGTTTATCTTTTAATTGTTGACCAATGCACTAAATGAAATAGACGTCAATATGTAGAACGTAACATTAATACACAAAAATGCTGATTACAATCCCAATTCAACCCAAGAATATATCGAAATTTTAGTACACATACTAGTGTGATCCTGACGTAAACCAATGATATGACAAAGATATTTCCAAACGATATATTCTTATTGATTCTAATAACGTCCTGTAGATTAAGGTCTTCTAAATTAAAAACAATAATGATTTCCCAGTTTTTTTTAATGTTATATATTTGGATAGAATTCATTGCTTTGTTAGAAACCATTATTACTGTTTAACCGAGACATTAAAACATCTAGTGATGCGTAACATTGATTATTAGTTATACTAAAGTGTTGTTCAGCTGAATTCCGGCTCCCTTACAGCAGCGGGAATAGGTCATCGCAGTCAGACTTAATGCAGTTATACCCTGAGCTATTTGACTAGCACTTTGCTATTTTACTCCCGTTTTCTTACTGATGACCATGAGTTACGCTTTTGCTTGACTTTCATGATAAACAGGCGTGGTTGGTACATAACTGGTGACTGCTGTGTTGCTGAAAACAACTATCCTGGAGGCGATTCTATGATGGTTTGTGTTGGAATCAGTATAGCCGGACATACTGATTTGCATATTATTGCAGAAAATATAACAGGCATTAGTTACAGGGATGAAATATTGCACCAGATTGTTAGACCTTATGCCGGTGCTATCGGCAATGTCTTTATCATAATGGGCGGTTTAATTCATGCCTTCACGTGCCTCGAACACACCGTCAGTAGCTTACTGCTGCATTGATGGAAGAATGGTCAAGATTGCCTCGTATCTTCTTCAGGAGTCTTACAGTAGAATGAGTCGTTGTCGCGCGGTAATTAAGGAAATTCGAGGACTAAAAGACAGATAAACTGTGAACTTTGCACTCTCATTAAGTGTGTTTTTATTCAGACTTGAAGGAGTGTCTGCACATCAAACAAAACTAAAAATAATCAGTCTGTAGTCAGTAGTTTGTTTCCAGTACCAGGCATAACTTTCTGCACTGTAGTCCTTCCCACATTCCGCATTCCTTGATATGAGTTTGGAGTGAAAAGGAGTTGGTTTAAGCAATCAAATTATTTAACACGTTTCGTTGTCATCTAAATCAATACACTGTTACATTTAAGGAATCTTGTGATCATTTTTACGAATGATTAAGATTACTAAAAAGGCGATTCCATTGTGATATAGAAATTCTAATAAAAAAGTAACGCTAACAGAATCAGTCAAATGGGAGAATCCATTACATGTGCGCTAACAATGATAACAGGGATTCAAGCGGTAACAGCATCAAACCTTGAAGTTTTATCATTTAAAATGTGATTAATATTTTCATGAGTGGAATAATAAATATGATTTAGAGATTTTATTATCAAAATTCCAAACGATGTAGTATGTCAGGCTAAGATATTCCACTTTTTCGAATAGAAAAACCCTAAGAAATAACAATTCTTCTGTCGATATGCAGACACTTGAATTAGGGATATTTTATCAACAGGCTTAATTTTTTAAGAAGTGATTCCCAATGCTCCATCCACAGAGCTACTAAGCGCATCTGTAGGTGGCGGATAAGGAAAGCCTGACTGCCATCCATAAGCTAAACACTTTCTTTGTAGTTTAAAAATTAGAGAGAGAACGCGCACCCATTATACCTTGTCTGTAGCAATTACTTTGTATGTTTACAGTTAGTAGCCATAATTTTCTGCACTGGTGCTTTCCACTTCCCGAATCGATTTGTCCTATATCCTAAATTTAGAACCACAAAAACTATTTCAACAGATAATCCAATGCACAGTTATCTTAAAGTGTGTATTCACACAAGCGTGATTAGATTTGTTTTCACTCAAGTACGTCTATTACCGTTGATATGAGTGTTTAGTGAACGTGAGTTGTTTTATGCAATCAAATTATTTTACATGCTTTATTGTCATCGAAATAAATGCACTGTTACATTTAAGGAATCTTGTGATCATTTTAACAAATGATTACGATTACTAAAAAGGTTGATTTCATTGTGAAATACTACTCAAAATGTAACGTGAACAAAAGCTGTGAAATGGGAGAATCCATTACATGTGCGCTAACAATGACAACAGGGATTCAAGCGGTAACAGCATCAAACCTTGAAGTTTTATCATTTAAAATGTGATTAATATTTTCATGATTGAAATAATAAATAAGTTTTAGAGCTTTCAATATCAAAATTCCAAACGATGTAGTATGTCCGGCTAAGATATCCTACTTTTCCGAATAGAAAAACCCTTAGAAGTTGCAATTCTTCTGTCCATATGCAGATCCTTGAATTAGTGATATCTTATCAACAGGCTTTACATTTTAAGGAGTGATTCCCAAAACTCTCTACTTAGCGCATCCGAAGGTGGCGGATATATAGGGAAAGCCCGACTGCAATATATAAGCTAAAGACCCGCCATGTAGTTTAAAAATTAGTACGAGAACGTGCATCCACCTTAGACTAAATAATCTATATTGTATCAAAAGGCGTTCCAGTTAAAAGAGTAATTCACAAGCCTCCATCCACAGAGCTACTCAGCGCATCCGCAAGTGGCAGATAAGGAAAGCCTGACTGCCATCCATAAACTGAAGCCCCCTTTGAAGTTTAAAAGAAGAGAGAGAGAGTGCGCGCATCAAATGGTCTATATTATATCAAAGACGTTTCAGTTTGAAGAATAAGTCCGATGGCTCCATCCACGGAGCTACTCGGCGCATCCGCAAATGGCGGATTGGTAAAGCCCGACTGCCATCCATAAGCTAAAAAACTCTTTAGAATTGTAAAAACCAGAAAAGAAACACGCGCATACAAAGGAGAATAATCCATCTATAGCCAGTACTTTGCATGTTTCCAGTAGTAGCCATAATTTTCTGCAATGGCCCTTCCCATTTCCCGAATTGGTTTGTTCTATATCCTCAATAAGGAAATTCACAGTTATCTTAAATAGTATATTCACACAAGCGTGATTAGATTTGTAGTCACTCAAGTACGTCTATTCCCCTTGATATGAGTTTGGAGTGAACGTGAGTTCTTTTAAGGAATCAAATTATTTAACATGTTTCATTGTCCTATAAATCAATGCACTGTTACATTTAAGGAATCTTGTGATCATTTTTACGAATGATTAAGATTACTAAAAAGGCGATTCCATTGTGATATAGAAATTCTAATAAAAAAGTAACGCTAACAGAATCAGTCAAATGGGAGAATCCATTACATGTGCGCTAACAATGATAACAGGGATTCAAGCGGTAACAGCATCAAACCTTGAAGTTTTATCATTTAAAATGTGATTAATATTTTCATGAGTGGAATAATAAATATGATTTAGAGATTTTATTATCAAAATTCCAAACGATGTAGTATGTCAGGCTAAGATATTCCACTTTTTCGAATAGAAAAACCCTAAGAAATAACAATTCTTCTGTCGATATGCAGACACTTGAATTAGGGATATTTTATCAACAGGCTTAATTTTTTAAGAAGTGATTCCCAATGCTCCATCCACAGAGCTACTAAGCGCATCTGTAGGTGGCGGATAAGGAAAGCCTGACTGCCATCCATAAGCTAAAGACTTTCTTTGTAGTTTAAAAATTAGAGAGAGAACGCGCACCCAGTATACCTTGTCTGTAGCAATTACTTTGTATGTTTACAGTTAGTAGCCATAATTTTCTGCACTGGTGCTTTCCATTTCCCGAATCGATTTGTCCTATGTCCTAAATTTAGAACCACAAAAACTATTTCAACAGATAATCCAATGCACAGTTATCTTAAAGTGTGTATTCACACAAGCGTGATTAGATTTGTATTCACTCAAGTACGTCTATTACCGTTGATATGAGTGTTTAGTGAACGTGAGTTGTTTTAAGCAATCAAATTATTTTACATGCTTTATTGTCATCGAAATAAATGCACTGTTACATTTAAGGAATCTTGTGATCATTTTAACAAATGATTACGATTACTAAAAAGGTTGATTTCAATGTGAAATACTACTCAAAATGTAACGTGAACAAAAGCTGTGAAATGGGAGAATCCATTACATGTGCGCTAACAATGACAACAGGGATTCAAGCGGTAACAGCATCAAACCTTGAAGTTTTATCATTTAAAATCGTGATTAATATTTTCATGATTGAAATAATAAATAAGTTTTAGAGCTTTCAATATCAAAATTCCAAACGATGTAGTATGTCCGGCTAAGATATCCTACTTTTCCGAATAGAAAAACCCTTAGAAGTTGCAATTCTTCTGTCCATATGCAGATCCTTGAATTAGTGATATCTTATCAACAGGCTTTACATTTTAAGGAGTGATTCCCAAAAATCTCTACTTAGCGCATCCGAAGGTGGCGGATATATAGGGAAAGCCCGACTGCAATATATAAGCTAAAGACCGCCTTTGTAGTTTAAAAATTAGTACGAGAACGTGCATCCACCTTAGACTAAATAATCTATATTGTATCAAAAGGCGTTCCAGTTAAAAGAGTAATTCACAAGCCTCCATCCACAGAGCTACTCAGCGCATCCGCAAGTGGCAGATAAGGAAAGCCTGACTGCCATCCATAAACTGAAGCCCCCTTTGAAGTTTAAAAGAAGAGAGAGAGAGTGCGCGCATCAAATGGTCTATATTATATCAAAGACGTTTCAGTTTGAAGAATAAGTCCGATGGCTCCATCCACGGAGCTACTCGGCGCATCCGCAAATGGCGGATTGGTAAAGCCTGACTGCCATCCATAAGCTAAAAAACTCTTTAGAATTGTAAAAACCAGAAAAGAAACACGCGCATACAAAGGAGAATAATCCATCTATAGCCAGTACTTTGCATGTTTCCAGTAGTAGCCATAATTTTCTGCAATGGCCCTTCCCATTTCCCGAATTGGTTTGTTCTATATCCTCAATAAGGAAATTCACAGTTATCTTAAATAGTATATTCACACAAGCGTGATTAGATTTGTAGTCACTCAAGTACGTCTATTCCCCTTGATATGAGTTTGGAGTGAACGTGAGTTCTTTTAAGGAATCAAATTATTTAACATGTTTCATTGTCCTATAAATCAATGCACTGTTACATTTAAGGAATCTTGTGATCATTTTTACGAATGATTAAGATTACTAAAAAGGCGATTCCATTGTGATATAGAAATTCTAATAAAAAAGTAACGCTAACAGAATCAGTCAAATGGGAGAATCCATTACATGTGCGCTAAAAATGATAACAGGGATTCAAGCGGTAACAGCATCAAACCTTGAAGTTTTATCATTTAAAATGTGATTAATATTTTCATGAGTGGAATAATAAATATGATTTAGAGATTTTATTATCAAAATTCCAAACGATGTAGTATGTCAGGCTAAGATATTCCACTTTTTCGAATAGAAAAACCCTAAGAAATAACAATTCTTCTGTCGATATGCAGACACTTGAATTAGGGATATTTTATCAACAGGCTTAATTTTTTAAGAAGTGATTCCCAATGCTCCATCCACAGAGCTACTAAGCGCATCTGTAGGTGGCGGATAAGGAAAGCCTGACTGCCATCCATAAGCTAAAGACTTTCTTTGTAGTTTAAAAATTAGAGAGAGAACGCGCACCCATTATACCTTGTCTGTAGCAATTACTTTGTATGTTTACAGTTAGTAGCCATAATTTTCTGCACTGGTGCTTTCCATTTCCCGAATCGATTTGTCCTATATCCTAAATTTAGAACCACAAAAACTATTTCAACAGATAATCCAATGCACAGTTATCTTAAAGTGTGTATTCACACAAGCGTGATTAGATTTGTATTCACTCAAGTACGTCTATTACCGTTGATATGAGTGTTGAGTGAACGTGAGTTGTTTTAAGCAATCAAATTATTTTACATGTTTTATTGTCATCGAAATAAATGCACTGTTACATTTAAGGAATCTTGTGATCATTTTAACAAATGATTAAGATTACTAAAAAGGTTGATTTCATTGTGAAATACTACTCAAAATGTAACGTGAACAAAAGCTGTGAAATGGGAGAATCCATTACATGTGCGCTAACAATGACAACAGGGATTCAAGCGGTAACAGCATCAAACCTTGAAGTTTTATCATTTAAAATGTGATTAATATTCTCATGATTGAAATAATAAATAAGTTTTAGAGCTTTTATTATCAAAATTCCAAACGATGTAGTATGTCCGGCTAAGATATCCTACTTTTCCGAATAGAAAAACCCTTAGAAGTTGCAATTCCTCTGTCGATATGCAGATCCTTGAATTAGTGATATCTTATCAACAGGCTTTACATTTTAAGGAGCGATTCCCAAAACTCTCTACGTAGCGCATCCGAAGGTGGCAGATATATAGGGAAAGCCCGACTGCAATCCATAAGCTAAAGACCGCCTTTGTAGTTTAAAAATTAGAGAGAGAACGTGCATCCACCTTAGACTAAATAATCTATATTGTATCAACAGGCGTTCCAGTTAAAAGAGTAATTCACAAGCCTCCATCCACAGAGCTACTCAGCGCATCCGCAAGTGGCAGATAAGGAAAGCCTGACTGCCATACATAAACTGAAGTCCCCCTTTGTAGTTTAAAAGAAGAGAGAGAGAGAGAGAGAGAGTACGCGCATCAAATTGTCTATATTGTATCAAAACACGTTTCAGTTTGAAGAATAAGTCCCAAGGCTCCATCCACGGAGCTACTCGGCGCATCCGCAAATGGCGGACTGGTAAAGCCTGACTGCCATCCATAAGCTAAAAAACTCTTTAGAATTGTAAAAACCAGAAAAGAAAAACGTGCATTAAACAAAGGAGAATAATAATAATTTGTAGCCAGTACTTTGTATGTTTCCAGTAGTAGCCATAATTTTCTGCAATGGCCCTTCCCATTTCCCGAATTGGTTTGTTCTATATCCTCAATAAGGAAATTCACAGTTATCTTAAATAGTGTATTCACCTATAAATCAATGCACTGTTACATTTAAGGAATCTTGTGATCATTTTGACAAATGATTAAGATTACTAAAAAGGTCGATTCCAATGTGATAAAAAAGTACTACTCAAAATGTAAGGTGAACAAAAGTAGTGAAACGGGAGATTGATTGATTGGATGTCTGCTTTACGTCCAGCGAGCAGTATTTCAGCTATATTCAGGACGGGAACAAGTTAAAAAACAATGAATCAACGGAAAATGGGGTGATATAGGTAACAGGGAATACAATTTTGACTGCCACTGGAAAAGTATGGAGTTTTGGGTAGGGGCGGAAAATTTAGCCTTTTGTAGCGGCTACAATGAGCCTACTCTCTTTTTGAAATCTACAAAAGGGGTCTTTATCGTGCAAGGAGCGTGGCACTCTCCAAACACGTTACCCACTACGGTCCGCGGTCAGACTTTCCGTATTATGACCTGACAACCCCCCAACGAGAAGGTCTCCCCTATCCGCCACCCGGGGACGCGCTGGGCTGCTCTGTGGGTCGAGCACTGGGAACCTTTCCAGTATGGTCCCAGTGAAATGGGAGAATCCATTAGATGTGCGCTAACAATGATAACAGGGATTCAAGCGGTAACATCATCAAACCTTGAAGTTTTATCATTTAAAATGTGATTAATATTTTCATGAGTGAAATAATAAATATGTTTTAGAGCTTTTATTATCAAAATTCCAAACGATGTAGTATGTCCAGCTTAGATATTCTACTTTTCCGAATAGAAAAACCCGTAGAAATTGCAATTCTTCGTTCGATATGTTGAATAAGTGATATTTTATCAACAGGCTTTACATTTTAAGGAGTGATTCCTTATGCTCCATCCACGGAGCTACTAAGCGCATCCGCAGGTGGCGGATAGAGAAAACCCGACTGCCATCCATAAGCTAAGACCTCCTTTGTAGTTTAAAAATCAGAGAGAGAACGCGCATAAAACCAAGACAAAATAATCTATATTGTATCAACAGGCATTCCAGTTTAAAGAGCGAGTCCCAAGGCTCCATCCACGGAGCTACTCAGGGCATCCGCAAGTGGCGAATAGGGAAAGCCTGACTACCATCGATAAACTAAAGTGCCCTTTTGTAGTTTGAAAAAAGAGAGTACGCGCATCAAATAATCTATATTGTATCAACAGACGTTTCAGTTTGAAGAATGAGTGCCAAGGCTCCATCCACGGAGCTATTCGGAGAATCCGCAAGTGGCGGATTGGGAAAGCCTGACTGGCATCCATAAGCTAAAGAACCCTTTTGTATTATAAAAACCATATAAAAGAAAAACGCGCATTAAACAAAAGAGAATAATCCATCTGTAGCTAGTATGTTTCTAGTAGTAGCCACAATTTTATGCAATGGTCCTTCCCATTTCCCGATTTGATTTGTTCTATATCCTCAATTAAGATTTATAAATCTATTTAAACAAGTAATCCAATTCACAGTTAACTTAAATAGTGTATTCACACAAGCGTGATTAGATTTGTAGTCACTCAAGTACATCTATTCCCCTTGATATGAGTTTGGAGTGAACGTGAGTTCTTTTAAGGAATCAAATTATTTAACATGTTTCATTGTCCTATAAATCAATGCACTGTTACATTTAAGGAATCTTGTGATCATTTTGACAAATGATTAAGATTACTAAAAAGGTCGATTCCATACATAAGTTAAAGACGACTTGTGTAGTTCCAAAATAAGAGAAAGAACGCGTATAAAACCAAGAGAAGATAATCTATATGTATCAACTGGCGTTCCAGTTTAAAGATTGAGTCCCAAGGCTCCATCTATGGAGCTACTCGGCGCATCCGCAAGTGGCGGATTAGGAAAGCCTGACTGCCGTCTATAAACTAAAGTCTTCTTCTTTTGTAGTTTGAAAAGAGAGAGAGAGAGAGAGAACGCGCATCAAATAATCTATATTGTATCAACAGACGTTTCAGTTTGAAGAATGGGTGCCAATTAAGGCTCAATCCACGGAGCTACTCGGAGAATCCGCAAGTGGCGGATTGGGAAAGCCTGACTGCCATCCATAAGCTAAAGAACTCTTTTGTATTATAAAAAACACATAAAAAAAACGTGCATTAAACAAAGGAGAATAATAATAATTTGTAGCCAGTACTTTGTATGTTTCCAGTAGTAGCCATAATTTTCTGCAATGGCCCTTCCCATTTCCCGAATTGGTTTGTTCTATATCCTCATAAGGAAATTCACAGTTATCTTAAATAGTGTATTCACACAAGCGTGATTAGATTTGTAGTCACTCAAGTACATCTATTCCCCTTGATATGAGTTTGGAGTGAACGTGAGTTCTTTTAAGGAATCAAATTATTTAACATGTTTCATTGTCCTATAAATCAATGCACTGTTACATTTAAGGAATCTTGTGATCATTTTGACAAATGATTAAGATTACTAAAAAGGTCGATTCCATAATAAGTTAAAGACGACTTGTGTAGTTCCAAAATAAGAGAAAGAACGCGTATAAAACCAAGAGAAGATAATCTATATGTATCAACTGGCGTTCCAGTTTAAAGATTGAGTCCCAAGGCTCCATCTATGGAGCTACTCGGCGCATCCGCAAGTGGCGGATTAGGAAAGCCTGACTGCCGTCTATAAACTAAAGTCTTCTTCTTTTGTAGTTTGAAAAGAGAGAGAGAGAGAGAGAGAGAGAGAGAGAGAGAGAGAGAGAGAGAGAGAGAGAGAGAGAGAGAACGCGCATCAAATAATCTATATTGTATCAACAGACGTTTCAGTTTGAAGAATGGGTGCCAAGGCTCAATCCACGGAGCTACTCGGAGAATCCGCAAGTGGCGGATTGGGAAAGCCTGACTGCCATCCATAAGCTAAAGAACTCTTTTGTATTATAAAAAACACATAAAAAAAACGTGCATTAAACAAAGGAGAATAATTATAATTTGTAGCCAGTACTTTGTATGTTTCCAGTAGTAGCCATAATTTTCTGCAATGGCCCTTCCCATTTCCCGAATTGGTTTGTTCTATATCCTCAATAAGGAAATTCACAGTTATCTTAAATAGTGTATTCACACAAGCGTGATTAGATTTGTAGTCACTCAAGTACGTCTATTCCCCTTGATATGAGTTTGGAGTGAACGTGAGTTCTTTTAAGGAATCAAATTATTTTACATGTTTCATTGTCCTCTAAATCAATGCACTGTTACATTTAAGGAATCTTGTGATCATTTTGACAAATGATTAAGATTACTAAAAGGTCGATTCCAATGTGATAAAAAAGTACTACTCAAAATGTAAGGTGAACAAAAGTAGTGAAACGCGAGATTGATTGATTGGATGTCTGCTTTACGTCCAGCGAGCAGTATTTCAGCTATATTCAGGACGGGAACAAGTTAAAAAACAATAAATCAACGGAAAATGGGGTAATATAGGTAACAGGGAATACAATTTTGACTGCCACTGGAAAAGTATCTAGTTTTGGGTAGGGGCGAAAAATTTAGCCTTTTGTAGCGGCTACAATGAGCCTACTCTTTTTTTGAAATCTACAAAAGGGGTCTTTATCGTGCAAGGAGCGTGGCACTCTCCAAACACGTTACCCACTACGGTCCGCGGTCAGACTTTCCGTATTATGACCTGATAACCCCCCAACGAGAGGGTCTCCCCTATCCGCCACCCGGGGACGCGCTGGGCTGCTCTGTGGGTCGAGCACTGGGAACCTTCACAGTATGGTCCCAGTGAAATGGGAGAATCCATTAGATGTGCGCTAACAATGATAACAGGGATTCAAGCGGTAACATCATCAAACCTTGAAGTTTTATCATTTAAAATGTGATTAATATTTTCATGAGTGAAATAATAAATATGTTTTAGAGCTTTTCTTATCATAATTCCAAACGATGTAGTATGTCCAGCTTAGATATTCTACTTTTCCGAATAGAAAAACCCGTAGAAATTGCAATTCTTCGTTCGATATGTTTGTTTGTTTGTTTGTTTGAATGGTGTTTTAACGCCACTTTCAGCAATATTTCAGCTATTTCATGGCGTCCAGTTTTTATTGGGGGAGGAAGCCGGAGTACCCGGAGAGAACCCCCGACCTGCGGTAGGAAAACTGGCAATCCTTGTCAATTAAGATTGGAGTCGAGTACACCCTGCCTGCAGTGAGAATCGAACCCGCAATCTCAGTGTTGACAGACCACGTGATCAATAGTAGACGAACTACCTTGACCACTCGGCCACCGAGGCCCCCGTTCGATATGTTGAATAATTGATATTTTATCAACAGGCTTTACATTTTAAGGAGTGATTCCTTATGCTCCATCCACGGAGCTACTAAGCGCATCCGCAGGTGGCGGATAGGGAAAACCCGACTGCCATCCATAAGCTAAGACCTCCTTGGTAGTTTAAAAATCAGAGAGAACGCGCATAAAACCAAGACAAAATAATCTATATTGTATCAACAGGCATTCCAGTTTAAAGAGCGAGTCCCAAGGCTCCATCCACGGAGCTACTCAGGGCATCCGCAAGTGGCGAATAGGGAAAGCCTGACTACCATCGATAAACTAAAGTGCCCTTTTGTAGTTTGAAAAAAAGAGAGTACGCGCATCAAATAATCTATATTGTATCAACAGACGTTTCAGTTTGAAGAATGAGTGCCAAGGCTCCATCCACGGAGCTATTCGGAGAATCCGCAAGTGGCGGATTGGGAAAGCCTGACTGGCATCCATAAGCTAAAGAACCCTTTTGTATTATAAAAACCATATAAAAGAAAAACGCGCATTAAACAAAAGAGAATAATCCATCTGTAGCTAGTATGTTTCTAGTAGTAGCCACAATTTTATGCAATGGTCCTTCCCATTTCCCGATTTGATTTGTTCTATATCCTCAATTAAGATTTATAAATCTATTTAAACAAGTAATCCAATTCACAGTTAACTTAAATAGTGTATTCACACAAGCGTGATTAGATTTGTAGTCACTCAAGTACATCTATTCCCCTTGATATGAGTTTGGAGTGAACGTGAGTTCTTTTAAGGAATCAAATTATTTAACATGTTTCACTGTCCTATAAATCAATGCACTGTTACATTTAAGGAATCTTGTGATCATTTTGACAAATGATTAAGATTACTAAAAAGGTCGATTCCATACATAAGTTAAAGACGACTTGTGTAGTTCCAAAATAAGAGAAAGAACGCGTATAAAACCAAGAGAAGATAATCTATATGTATCAACTGGCGTTCCAGTTTAAAGATTGAGTCCCAAGGCTCCATCTATGGAGCTACTCGGCGCATCCGCAAGTGGCGGATTAGGAAAGCCTGACTGCCGTCTATAAACTAAAGTCTTCTTCTTTTGTAGTTTGAAAAGAGAGAGAGAGAGAGAGAACGCGCATCAAATAATCTATATTGTATCAACAGACGTTTCAGTTTGAAGAATGGGTGCCAAGGCTCAATCCACGGAGCTACTCGGAGAATCCGCAAGTGGCGGATTGGGAAAGCCTGACTGCCATCCATAAGCTAAAGAACTCTTTTGTATTATAAAAAACACATAAAAAAAACGTGCATTAAACAAAGGAGAATAATTATAATTTGTAGCCAGTACTTTGTATGTTTCCAGTAGTAGCCATAATTTTCTGCAATGGCCCTTCCCATTTCCCGAATTGGTTTGTTCTATATCCTCAATAAGGAAATTCACAGTTATCTTAAATAGTGTATTCACACAAGCGTGATTAGATTTGTAGTCACTCAAGTACGTCTATTCCCCTTGATATGAGTTTGGAGTGAACGTGAGTTCTTTTAAGGAATCAAATTATTTTACATGTTTCATTGTCCTCTAAATCAATGCACTGTTACATTTAAGGAATCTTGTGATCATTTTGACAAATGATTAAGATTACTAAAAGGTCGATTCCAATGTGATAAAAAAGTACTACTCAAAATGTAAGGTGGACAAAAGTAGTGAAACGCGAGATTGATTGATTGGATGTCTGCTTTACGTCCAGCGAGCAGTATTTCAGCTATATTCAGGACGGGAACAAGTTAAAAAACAATAAATCAACGGAAAATGGGGTAATATAGGTAACAGGGAATACAATTTTGACTGCCACTGGAAAAGTATCTAGTTTTGGGTAGGGGCGAAAAATTTAGCCTTTTGTAGCGGCTACAATGAGCCTACTCTTTTTTTGAAATCTACAAAAGGGGTCTTTATCGTGCAAGGAGCGTGGCACTCTCCAAACACGTTACCCACTACGGTCCGCGGTCAGACTTTCCGTATTATGACCTGATAACCCCCCAACGAGAGGGTCTCCCCTATCCGCCACCCGGGGACGCGCTGGGCTGCTCTGTGGGTCGAGCACTGGGAACCTTCACAGTATGGTCCCAGTGAAATGGGAGAATCCATTAGATGTGCGCTAACAATGATAACAGGGATTCAAGCGGTAACATCATCAAACCTTGAAGTTTTATCATTTAAAATGTGATTAATATTTTCATGAGTGAAATAATAAATATGTTTTAGAGCTTTTCTTATCATAATTCCAAACGATGTAGTATGTCCAGCTTAGATATTCTACTTTTCCGAATAGAAAAACCCGTAGAAATTGCAATTCTTCGTTCGATATGTTGAATAATTGATATTTTATCAACAGGCTTTACATTTTAAGGAGTGATTCCTTATGCTCCATCCACGGAGCTACTAAGCGCATCCGCAGGTGGCGGATAGGGAAAACCCGACTGCCATCCATAAGCTAAGACCTCCTTTGTAGTTTAAAAATCAGAGAGAGAACGCGCATAAAACCAAGACAAAATAATCTATATTGTATCAACAGGCATTCCAGTTTAAAGAGCGAGTCCCAAGGCTCCATCCACGGAGCTACTCAGGGCATCCGCAAGTGGCGAATAGGGAAAGCCTGACTACCATCTATAAACTAAAGTGCCCTTTTGTAGTTTGAAAAAAAGAGAGTACGCGCATCAAATAATCTATATTGTATCAACAGACGTTTCAGTTTGAAGAATGAGTGCCAAGGCTCCATCCACGGAGCTATTCGGAGAATCCGCAAGTGGCGGATTGGGAAAGCCTGACTGGTATCCATAAGCTAAAGAACCCTTTTGTATTATAAAAACCATATAAATGAAAAACACGCATTAAACAAAAGAGAATAATCCATCTGTAGCTAGTATGTTTCTAGTAGTAGCCATAATTTTATGCAATGGTCCTTCCCATTTCCCGATTTGATTTGTTCTATATCCTCAATTAAGATTTATAAATCTATTTAAACAAGTAATCCAATTCACAGTTATCTTAAATAGTGTATTCACACAAGCGTGATTAGATTTGTAGTCACTCAAGTACATCTATTCCCCTTGATATGAGTTTGGAGTGAACGTGAGTTCTTTTAAGGAATCAAATTATTTAACATGTTTCATTGTCCTATAAATCAATGCACTGTTACATTTAAGGAATCTTGTGATCATTTTGACAAATGATTAAGATTACTAAAAAGGTCGATTCCATACATAAGTTAAAGACGACTTGTGTAGTTCCAAAATAAGAGAAAGAACGCGCATAAAACCAAGAGAAGATAATCTATATGTATCAACTGGCGTTCCAGTTTAAAGATTGAGTCCCAAGGCTCCATCTATGGAGCTACTCGGCGCATCCGCAAGTGGCGGATAAGGAAAGCCTGACTGCCGTCTATAAACTAAAGTCCTCTTCTTTTGTAGTTTGAAAAGAGAGAGAGAGAGAGAGAGAGAACGCGCATCAAATAATCTATATTGTATCAACAGACGTTTCATGCAGATTTTTGTAGTGACCACTGCTATGTAAGTATTGATATCAACATAAAACATTTAAAGCGAAGATGTTATAAACGTTCTATCCGTAGATATGAACAGGCAAATTATGTAGCTATGTCAGAGGATATAGCAAGGAATGACTGGAACACCCTCTTTGAGAATAAGACTGTAACTGAAAGCTTTTCAATTTTCCAGTCAAAACTCACTGAGGCATGCGACAATCACATTCCTACCAAAACCGTAGTAATCCGTCCTAATGATAAACCGTTCATGAATAATAATATAAGGCAGGCCATCCGCAAGCGCGACCGTGCCCATTATAAAGCAAAGCATTCAGGAAATCCAGATCACTGGTCTATATATAGACAACAACGAAATGATGTCATTAAACTTGTAAGAGAAGCCAAGGCATCATATAAGGAAAAGCTAACATCGCAGCTCCTTAATAAAGATATCCCACCTGGCAAGTGGTGGCGTATTGCCAAATCTGTATGTAAACTTAACAAATGCAACAACAACAGTCCTCCATTGGTAAATGGAGGAAGAGTTATTGTGCACCCATCCGACAAATGTGATATATTTAATGACTTTTTTCGAAATATATCACACATAGAACATGAACCAGACTTACCGTCTGAGAATCATATTAATCATATTAAACCTGAACATACATTACCGGATTTCAATATTACCGAACAAGAAGTCAAAGATCAATTAAATATTTTAAATATAACAAAGCCCAGTGGTCCTGATGGTATAGCACCTACTATACTAAAAAATATTTCAGCTGTATTGGTAAATCCATTGACCGTACTATTCAATAAGTCTCTACATGAGGGCCAACTACCATACATTTGGAAAAGATCTCATGTTATCCCTATTTACAAAAATAAAGGGTCAGTATCAGATGTTACCAATTTTCGTCCAATTTCTCTCACATGTGTTCTGTGTAAAATGATGGAAAAAATCTTAGTTAAACATATGCATAACTTTGTTTTTGAACATCAACTTATTACAGAACATCAGTCTGGATTCATGCCAAAGGACTCCACTGTGTATCAACTGCTAAACATTTACAATACTATACTCAGTAATTTAGATGTGGGAAGGGATGTAAGATTTGTATTTTGTGATATATCGAAGGCTTTTGACAGAGTTTGGCATGCAGGGCTATTATATAAATTACAAAAATATGGGTTTAGTGGTAACTTGCTAAATTGGATCAAAAACTATTTAAGCGAGAGAAAGCAGAGAGTTGTCTTAGAGGGTTACAACTCTGGTTGGGGAGATATTGATGCAGGGGTCCCTCAAGGTTCTGTCCTCGGACCTTTTCTATTTCTTATTTATATCAATGATATCATTGAGGGCATAGAATGTCATATTAAACTGTTTGCAGATGACACATCACTTTTTGTTATAGTTGATAATCAGAACTATAGAGATGCTGCAGATATGTTATCTACAGATCTAAATCACATTCATAACTGGTCCCAAAAATGGGCTATAAATTTTAATCCATCTAAGACAGAATCTCTGTTATTCTCTCGTAGAAATGCAGAAACCCATCCTGTTCATTTTGGCAGTCCACATAACCAAGTGAATGATGTAAAAGTGCATACACACTTGGGTCTTGACTTCCAGAATAATGCAAAATGGAATAACCATATTAATAGAATTTACAAAAAGGCATGTGAAAGACTTAAACTACTCAGAATGCTGAAGTACCAGGTATCTCGAAAGGCCCTGATCAATATTTATTTTTCGTTTGTTCGACCAGTATTAGAATATGGGGATATTGTATGGGATAACTGTCTTTGTATGAATCTAATCTTTTAGAGAGTGTCCAAGTAGAAGCTGGTAGAATTATTACTGGATTACGAATAAATTCCTCAAAATCAAAGATGTATGAGGAACTAGGGTGGGAACCACTTTTCAAGAGACGGGAGAAGCATAGGCTTATATTGATGTACAAGATAATCAATGGACTGGCTCCTAGCTACCTGTCAAACCTTGTGCAACCCCATATCAATAGTATTCATGATTATAATCTCAGGCGACAAATAAATAATGATAACTTGAGATTGCCTGTATGTAATACTATGGCATATGCTAAGAGCTATGTACCCTCTACAATTAGACTTTGGAACCAGCTTTCATCATCAACTAAAAATAGTCCTTCTGTTGATACATTCAAGAAAAACTTAAATTTAGAAAACCCAAGAGCCCCTGAATACTTCAACATTGGTAATAGAAAAGAGAATATATGGCATTGTCAGTTAAGATGTGAAGCAAGCAACCTGAACTCTCACTTGCATCTTCACTTCTTGGTTGATAATCCATATTGCCCACACTGTAGAAACACTGTTGAAGATACCTTTCATTATTTAATATCGTGCCCGACCTATCAACTTCAGAGGTGGTCACTGCAAAGTATCTGCATGGAATTGCATATTGATTTTAACCCAATAAACCTACTGCATGGAAATGAGCTTCTTTCTTATAATGACAATGTCAAGCTCATGTTGGCAGTGCAAACATATATTAAAAATACAAAGCGTTTTTGAAGTATACATAAATGTAGCATGTTCATACACTAATGATCTGACTACCTGTTATCGTTGACAGACTGTTGTTTTGTTTATATCGAAATGCCATTTATACTATATACATATTATTATTTATTTAATTATAATATTATATGGAAAAATTTAAAAAAAATTTAAATCACACACTTTTGGCAAAATATGTACTGGAAGTAAAATTTATTGCTTTTTCTAAGTAAACCATATTGTGATTAATTAAAAAAAATATATGAACAAATACTAGTAATGTTAACTAATCTTTATTTTACCAAAAGAAATATATTGGGAATACTATTTAATACCATGAAAATATTTTTGCTTCTAAAAACCAGTTTACAAATTTAAATTTCAAATATATTTTCTCTTTTCCTTATTACATGTAAACTAACATTAAATTAAACTACTAATGTTATCATAGTAATGATTTTTGACACCTTATATTTACAAATTAGAGTTATCTTTCTTTGAATGTGTTCTCAGTATATGTATTCTATATCCAACATGTTGAACATCTGTATGTTGCCTTGTATGGAGAGGATTTATATAGGCTATGCCTGCTATCCAATCCATTTCAATTTTCTTGAATAAATATGTTTAAACTAACAGACGTTTCAGTTTGAAGAATGGGTGCCAAGGCTCAATCCACGGAGCTACTCGGAGAATCCGCAAGTGGCGGATTGGGAAAGCCTGACTGCCATCCATAAGCTAAAGAACCCTTTTGTATTATAAAAAACACATAAAAAAACGTGCATTAAACAAAGGAGAATAATAATAATTTGTAGCCAGTACTTTGTATGTTTCCAGTAGTAGCCATAATTTTCTGCACTGGCCCTTTCCATTTCCCGAATCGGTTTGTTCTATATCTTCAATTTAGAACAACAAAAACTATTCAACAAGTAATCCAATGCACAGTTATCTTAAAGTGTGTACTCACACAAGCGTGATTAGATTTGTGTTCACTCAAGTACGTCCATTTCCGTTGATATGAGTGTCGAGTGAACGTGAGTTGTTATTTAACATGTTTCATTGTCCTATAAATCAATGCACTGTTACATTTAAGGAATCTTGTGATCATTTTGACAAATGAATAAGACAAGTATTAGCTTTCCTAAAAAGCTAGCCGTCTCTAAGCTTTATTTTTCGTGGACAAAAATACGTACTGTTTTTTAATGTTATAATGTATTGTTATTAATAACATCACTTCATTATAAGTACACAATGTTTAGATAGCCAAATCAGGCAACCGCAAAATATAGGTCAGAGGCAGCAATTGAAGCATGCACTATGCTAAGCATCTCTAGATGCATCATTCTACGCGGTAAGATAGTTGATGTGAATCTTGTCAGTAAGCAGGAAAAGAATTAAAATTGTTCTCCTTTTCTCACTTGTTTTTTCGTGTTTCTCCGTTTAAGTTTTATGATACACATTTTATGATAAACATACACAAATCAATGCGACTTTCCTTTTAAAACAGTTAAATTCCCATTATCTTGCATATTTTTTCTTTTTTTTTTATCGTAACCGATTCGTGATCGCTCGGCTTTTCTCGAGTGGCAACGAACGGCGGTCGGCCTATTATTATTGCTACCGCACAGAAATTATGCGGGGTTTTCATCCCTAACTTAGCTCTGCTTATTTGTTGAGTATTTCAAGTTTGGTTTGGACTAGCACGAATGATATATGGGCTTGAGATAACGAAATGTAGGCAATATGAAATAGAACAACTAGAAAAGATGCAGAGGAAAATCTTGAGGCAAATATAGGGCATTCCTTACAAAACCTCAAATACTGAAGTTTACCTATTCGTTGGTGCAATTCCAATACAGATGCATATAGATCTTAATATACTGTCACTCCTTAAGAATATAATCAGATACCCATCATCAGCAGAGTATAATATCTTAATTAGACAACAGTGCTTCAACAGAAATAGCAACGAACTTTTCACAGAAAGGGCTGAACTAGTTTTAGAGAAATATGGAATGGAGACAATACATGAACTAATGAAAAACCCTAGATCAAAAAAGGGGTGGAAGAAAGAAGTAAGGAAGGCACAAGAATTATACTGGGCTCGACAATGTGAGGAAGATATAGCCAAGAAGTCAACCCTTCAATACCTCCAATTACAGAAAAACCCGATGTCACAACAACATAATATTTGGGAAGGCGCAGAAAATGTACCTAGCAAAATAAGAGCGGCAGAAATCAAGATCAGCTTGTAACTCAAACATACCTGTTTAATACAACAAGAAAAAGTATGGAGATAGTACTATCAAAACTATATGCTGCCTATGCGGAGATGAGCCAGATGATCTACAACATTTTATTCTCAAGTGTCCAAAGCTGGAAAACGTTCGGATAAGGCATCTCCGGAATATCAAAAGCTACCTAGATAACCTCAGAAACGATGTTTACCAAGAGTTTGTCACACAAAACAACCTACCTCAACTCATACTGGACTGTACAAACCAACAGCTGCCGTATATCAGTAAGCTGAAAAAACAAGGTTATATAGAGCTGGAGAAACTAACCAGGAACATGTGCTATAACCTACATATGGAAAGAATAAGACAGTTAAAGGGGGAGGGACAGAATTCTATAAATATATAAACTGTGTATAATCCGATGCTTTTAGTGTTTTTAATAGAAAAAAGGCAATAGTGATGATACCCTTCTTGTATATATATATATATATATATATATATATATATATATATATATATATATATATATATATATATATATATATATATATATATATATTTATCTATCTATGAATTTTATTATGACTCCACGCTTGATCTTGCATCTTATCGTTTTAACTCAAGCATCGTGTTTAGCAGCTTTTATAGTTTTAGAAACCGCTATGCATGCCCTTTTTTATATCAGAAAGTAAAATTTTAGATTAACAATATTTGAAAATTTTAGTGCATTTATGACTAGTGCCTGATATTTTACGTATAAAAGTGCTGCTTCTTGCCTTTTAGTGCTTTTAGTGCTTTTACGATGAAGTAGTGATTTTAGACTGAGTTTAATAACTCTGCATTTAATAACTTATATGTGGATGCCTAACTGTATTATATCCCAAATATACACTGTACATAAATGTTCACCTGACTCCGTCAACTATTCGTATTCTCACTTTGACTATATGCACTTTAAACATGCAATGATGTGCACCACACATATCTATCCAGAGGATAGAGTGCGCCGACTAACGGCGGTAGTTACCTGAACAAGACAAGACAGTTGGCCAATCGGCGGCTGTCTCCCGATTTAGCCTATTATGATTGCTACCGCCCCGTAATCATGCCGGGTTTTCATCCCTAACTTAGCTCTGCTTATTTGATTTCCAATCGGCAACTATCTCCCGATTTAGCAGCCAATCAAGACACAGCATTGTTTATCTGTTATCCTTGAGATACGACTGGTTTCCGCTGTTTAGCTTTTGATTATTTATCCCGTCTCGCATGCGAGACGGGAATAACTAAAAGGTCGATTCCATTGTGATAAAGAAGTACTACTCGAAATGTAAGTTGAACAAAAGCAATGAAATGGAAGAATCCATTACACAGGGATTCAAGCGGTGACAACATCAAAGTTTTATCATCCATTAAAAATGTGATTAGTATTTTCATAATATTATTTATAATAATTTTGTAAGAGTATTATTTAAAAGATAAAATTGAAACATATTGTCGAGCTTTACTATCAAAATTCCAAATGATATTCTATGACCGGCTAAGATATTATACCTTTTTCCGAATAGAAAACCCCTCTATCTATATTGATACACTTGAATAGGTCATATTTTATCAATAGTCGCTCCAGTTTAAAGTGATTCCCATGGCTCCATCCACAGAGCTACACAGCGCAGAGGTGATATGGAAAGCCTGACTGCCATCTACAAGCTAAGAACACTTTTTGTAGTTTCTATTTTTTTTGTATTAGCTAAGTAATGGAGAGATAGGTTTGCGATTAAATAGTTAAGCAAGGGTTGTGAAACTATGAGATCTCCACAGTTAGGTAGTTGATCTTTTACGGGGAATCTTTCGAAATTGATTGAAATTCTTTGATAATTTAGTGGTCACTGCAGTCCTTCGTAAGATCTATATACAATTTGGCCAAATTGATTGATTTGATGTTTGCTTCACGTCCATGCCCAGCTAGCAGTATATCAACTATATGAAGGACGAGAACAAGTTAACAAACAATAAATCAAGAGAAAAAGGGGGATGGCTAATAGGGAACATAATTTAGTTACCACTGGAAAAATATGTAGAATTTGGTAAGGGCAGATAATGTAGACTTTTGCATCGCCTACAAGGAGCCTACGGTTTTTCGAAATCTACAAAAGGGGTCTTTATCGTGCATTCTCAAAACACGCCACTACGATCTGCGGCCAGGTTTTCCGTGCTATGACCTGACCGACCCAACGAGATGTGTCCGAAATCTGCACCCGGTAAAGAGCTGCAAGTCGAGCATTGGTAAACTTCCCAATATTGTCCCAACATTTTGGCCAAAGGAAATACGAGGGTTGACATATGCTTGCACTTCCGAAACAACTGTTCAGAGGGATTTGTGTTATTGTTTTATTTGTTTGGTATTGTTGTGTTCGTTAGTTTTCCGTTAGTCAAGGCTTTTTAATTCTATAACTCTAAGTTATAGTTACCCTCCCTTTCAAAATTGAGTATATATAAAAAGGAGATGAACCAAACTAAAACGTAACAATATTTTTATTTATTTTGTTTTTAATATTGTAAATGTTTGCCTTGTGTGTTATTAACTTGATTTAGTACTTATGCTATGTATGACGATGGCGGGCATGGTGTGCTCGACTCCAATCTTAATTGACAAAGATTGCCAGTTTAAGATAAAACCCGTAAATTATACGTTCAAGACTGCAGTATTTATATTTCGGACAAGTGCCAAAGTGCTACAAAATATGCCCCTCTAAAATGTTAGTAAATGGTTGAAAAGTTTTACAGAGGTGTGTTCATGTATTAAGTTACCGGAATCCTTTTCACCCAAATGAATTTGAGAACCAGCCAATTTAATACCAAAGAATACCAAAGAATTGCGGGGTATTTGCAGAGGTGTCAATTATATCACATGAACCATGTACTACTATAATGGAAATGATAACCAGCCACATTGATGGTAAGTTACAGGGCATTTAAATCATGGGAATCCTTATGACCATAATTAACTTAATAGCAAGCGTTTTAATACCTTTTGCCGGACTTTTGCAAGTTCCTTGAAATAGTGTTCAAAACATATAAATAAAACATAAAGAACAAAAAGGTTCATTTGTGAAGAAAAATTGTTTTACTAATAATTTGTATGATGAAACATGATTTTACACAGTTTTACTCATTTAAATGGCTAACTTTTTACTATTTACATCCCAATAAACATTTTCCCCAGGTTTCATTAAGATCGGACAACATTTTGAATTTTTGAGAGGGCAAGGCGAATTAGTCATTTTTTGTATAAATTAAGGGCCATAACTCTGAATTGATTGGCTGGTTTTCTACCTTGGTCGAGATATTATACCCAAAAACATCTTCCCCAAGTTTCATGAAGATTTGACAACAACTGTTCCAGTTGGAGAGCGGGCATCGCTGTGTTTTCGACGGGCGTATATAAAAGGAATTTACACAAGATACAAGATAAAAAATAAAGCTCTAATATTCCTCATACTAATGATTCGAAACACAAAATCCCTTCAGATCAAAGGAAAAAAGCAACATCGATGTTTCAAACAATAGTTCAGTCACATAAAGCTAGAATAAAATTTTTTAACCAACAAGAGAATTTTTAAGAACACGCAGAGCCCAAATAATTCGCTGAATAAAATTTAACACAGAAATGGGCTGCATTATTTCCCAAACTATTGTATTTTATTAGCATACAAATTAAGTTGTTTTGTAAGCTGATTGGCTAATTCATATTATACGATATAACTTGTGTTCGTCACTTGAACTATTTTTACGCCGTTAAAGTTCAAGTTGTGCCATGACGTCACTCTCCTGTTTTTACCATTACAATTGTTAATATTATATAGTTAAAATTAATTCTAAGGAATTTGAGAATCAAAAGATCAAAGGTTAAATTAATGTCTTAGGGTAAATTTTAATTGGTTGATTAAAAAAAATATTATAATATCGTTGCAGAATTTTTTTTTACATTAGAAAATTTCCGTTACACTATATTTCATAGATTGATACACAATGTTTAAAATAGAACAGGTTCTTTAGTTTGCGTTCCTTCTGTAAAAAATAAAATTGACAATAGAAAGACTTTAATTGTTGTAAGCTTCTGTACATTTAATATGATATAAGACCTCGGTGGCTCAGTGGTTAAGGTAGTTCATCTACTATTGATCACGTGGTCTTAGATTGCGGGTGTCTCATTTCAGGCAATGTGCGCTCGACCACAGTCTTAATTGACAAGGATTGCCGATTTGTTCCTTCTTAAGGTCGGAGGTTTTCTCGGGGTACTCCGGCTTTCTCCCGAAATAAAATGGGACGCCATGAAATAGCTGAAACACCATTCAAACAAACAATATATTGCTCTCGTCTATGTTACAATCATCAAACCACAAACGGATTTAAAAGATGAGAGAAAAAAAAACCCAACACTCTGCAACTGAAAGATGTGCAGCGATATCTTTAAAATTTATATGAAAAACACAAAAGGAAAATAAGAAAGGAATTATATACCATAATAAAGAACTTATCATGCAGAGTGCAAAATTTCACAGAAATTTAAACCCACATTGGTTATAGGGCAAGCGTTTGCACGTTTTTATAGTCTTCTTACTTACGACTTATTGTGACTAAACGTATTTATTTAGCAAAAATATCAAGGTGGTAGATGTGTAAACATGACTGGAACTAAATCTAAATTGTAGATTGAAACTCTAATTGTAAAATTAAATTTGTAATTAGATATTAAGATAAATGTTATAATTAAAATTATATGTATAATAAGTATATTTTTTAAAGACATGCATGCATATTTTCTTCGAACAAAATAAAGTTGCAACCATGAAGCGGACAGTTTGCATGACATTCGGCATTATTTATTTATTAGAAATACTTTATTTGAATAATTAGTATTTTTGTGTCGTCAGATTCTGTTGTAGAAGCCTTCTTCATGTTTCAGTACATTTTGCGATTCATCAAAGATACCACTCTTATAAAAATTGACTATACCTTGGATTCCGGCAGCCTTTTTTTGCAAAAAGAGTCGGTGCTTAGCAGATAATAAAAAATGAAGTAAACAAATATATATTCAAAAGCCCTTTTATGCCACTTGTGACTGATTACTCGTTCAATCTGTATATTTATCTGTGTTCATACATGTTCACATATGCAAGACTTTGTATACTACTAAGACACCCAGAGATTAAATATAAGAACTGCTGAAACATCGCAGTTATATTAGGAGTAAAATATGAATTAAATAGAATTAAATAATATAGATTTTTCAGCAATAATTTACCGGTACCATTAACGAGGGTTTTTTTCGACTTTTTTCTTTAAACGAATGCGCATGTACGTATCGCCTTAGATTGTGACGTATACAGACGAGGCATATGAAAAGTACCTGTTTTATTTACATTTTCTATTCCTAATATTGCTTCTTGATTTATTACATAAGTTTCAATCTTTCCCGTGACGTCAACAATAGCATTAATAGTATTAAAAGGAAAAAAGAGAAAACATGTGTTGTTATACATGTAAATGGCAATTTGTTCAACTTAAATGGGAAAAAGAGAAAAACAAGTTCATAGGTGGAATATTTTGTTGACATTTTTGCGAAAATTTCCTTTCGAGAGAATTCCTCAGCTCTATTATGACGTTTAGTGTTATTTATTTTCCATTACATTTCCCCATAGTGTCTAAAAATGTATGTCCACAAATTTAATCTGATAAGATATGAAAAAGAATTCACGCCGTTAAAAACCTAAAAACGTGACAGGTACTTATAAAAAATAAATTTCAGCTTAATTTTGAACTTTAGAATATCCAACCCTCTTTATCCTTCAGGGCATAATTGTAAGTTAAACATTATTTTTACATGTACTAGTAAATAAGAAGGATAACTTAGATACACCAAGACGAAAACTTTTAATACTTGAAGATATATTAATAAATACATGTAATTATTTCTGCAAAATAACTTCGCAACTTGATGATATTAGAGAATTAAATACTTTTACCTTAAATCTGAATTTCATCATCTCTTGTTTAAATACGCTTACGAAGGTAAATCCTGGGACAATACTGTGAGGGTTCACAGAGCTGCAAGGGCGCGTCTCCAGGTGGCGGATAGGGGATGCCCTCTCTCGATGGGTTTTCAAGTCATACTTGGAATGCCTGACCGCGAACCGCTGTTGGGCAGTTTTGGATATTGCCACCCTCCTTGAGAAAGACCCCTGTCGATACTAGTAGACTGGTTTTAGTCCTTACAAAAGGCTAAATTGTCCGCCCATAATCATGTTTTTCCAGTGACATTAAAAATCGCTACTTAATAATGAAAACTGCAGTTCTAATAAAACAACCGATTATAATTTCTGCATCAACAACATTCATCCTTCTGAAATTTACTACATCGAAAAAATGATAAGTGTCATATATATGCTTAAAATATGCTGTAACAACCACATGAATCGCAAGGATGTTTTATCTTGCTTACGGAATTTGCACGTAGACAAAATAACTAGGAAGCCAACAAATCCCCAATTAGAATTAGAAAACTATAAGTAATTAACACGATGCAGCACAAAAGGGTGCGCTCGACTTCAATCTTAATTGACAAGGATTGCCAGATTTCCTACCTAGGGTCGTTGGATTTCTCCAACCTCCTCCACCAATAAAAACTGGATGGCATGACATAGCTGACAGATTGCTGAAAGTGGCGTTAAACACAATTCAAAACGAACAAAATTCCGTCACCGGTACTCTGCAGTGGAATGTAATATTATATATTTTTCTTTGTGTAGCTTTGTAATTTGTAATTGCAGAAAACGCTGCATAGAAACTTAGTTATGTAATCTAGTTATATATTAACCCCTTGCCTTTTTAGTTTACTTTCAAGATTGCGGCACTTGACTAAATATTTATCATATGTCTTGTACTTTGGCCTGTAACACTCGGTGTTTTGAGGTTATTCTACGTTGTGTAGATGGGTAATTGATTAAAATGTTTTCCCGTTTCTGGTATATAGAGCAAGCACATGGACGCAAATCTTTTAACATTTCTCCTTTCACTGGCTAGATATGCCTTTTACCCGAATATCATCTGCTGATAAATTCATCTTGCCCCGACCAAAATATACGTTTAAATGTGTATTAAGGGCATGAACGTTTGGTTGTTTGTTCATAGCTTTTGCAGTTGTTGGTAAAAACTACCTAGTTGTAACCTTTATTGTTTTTTTTCATGACATCGTATTTAATCTTTTGCCTTCCTGACCTATTTTTCTCTCAACGTTCGCCTGTGATTGGGGGTGATAAGGTCTACTCTTTATTACTCTGATCTTTCCTCTATCTTTGTTTTACCTCGCCTAAAAATTATTTGCCATTGGCGGATTGTATTATACAAGGATATCTGTGCTCAACAAATATCTCGTGTAATGCCATGGCAATATTTTGTGACGTTTTTCGTAGGGATTGCTTTAAGGAAAATAAACTGGGAAAAACATCTATTGCGGTCAGGGTGTACATGTATTTGTATGTTGTGTTGTTATATCGAACACGATTGTCTTTCAAATTGATGAGATCAATTTGAATTCTCTAGGAATTTTTATCCCCGTTATTTTTCATGGGTTCCTTATTATTGGACTTTGCTTGCAATCGTCCAAGTTTTTTCTCATTCTTTTACATCTTGCGTATCTCTAAAATACAACTAGTAAATCGTTCTTTAAAAGAATACGCAACTACTCGCGCTCCACCTCCTTTAGATTTTTTTTAAATCGTTCGCAACTTCTGATTGTTTTAGCACTCTTTTGTTGTTATGAAATAACACATTCACCTCCCTCAAAGCTAACCCCCTTTTTTCGCCAAAACAAAATAACGGCGTTTTTCAGACTTTGGTCGTTGTTGAACTGGTTTATTGAACTTTTTCTTCATTAATTTTACGCAAACTTGTTTGTTCCTCATACAAGACAAATTTAGATAAGTGAAGTCTAGAGGCATGACGCAAACCTCAGGAAAAATCTTTACAGTTACATGTATGGCCGTTAATTGACTTCAGGTAATATCCTAATTTTTAAATGTTGGAAGAGTTTTCTCCGGACCTCGAAAAGATAACCCTTTCGTGATTTAATAAATTTAGATATTACCTTATTTAAAGGCCATAATTGTATATTATTCTGGTCTTGAACAAAGAAAGTATAAAATCAAAAAATAGTTATATAGTAAAAGTAAACGGAGTCCTATTAGTTTAAATCCTACCAACCACGACAAGGTTAGTCCCCAAAGGTATGGTTTGTGTTTGATTAGTTTTCTCAATAATAAGTATTTTCTTTCAGTTTATTTTTTAATTTAAGTAAAGTAAAAGCTAGAAAATAATTTTTGATAGCATTGGCTTACGTGGTACTTCCAACAAATTGAGCTGAAATATTTCCTGTTACATACACATGTGAATCAACAACTTAATGAATTAAAACGCATCAAATCCTCAATCAGAAATAGAAAACGATATGTAATTAACATGATGCAGCACAAAATCTTACAAGCAAGAAAAGATATTATGTAGTCTGATGTTTCCTTGCAAAAGAAAAAGAAATATTTACGGAGTTGTCGAGTTGTATAACTATGGTCACTTTACTATCATCCCCATATATTTGAAGTAGGTCTATATTCAAATGTTTCCAGAAATGTAATTCCTGACGAATAGTTTTGTAACATTTGAACATTTCTAGTAACATCTCTTCTGATGTCTTGTAGTTATTTTCACTTTTCTTCTTGTTTGTCGTTTATTCTAGATATATTAATTTGTCCATCGTTAATTGCGTTTGGGAGAAGTTTGAGCGGTTAGTGGTGGTCAAATAGAAATAACTGTTTGAAGCATATTTCGGAAGCATGACACTATAAATATCCTAAATATACTCGACGATAATTGTACAAAAATGAGTTATGCTCCCTACACATTCGTGAATTATGATCTTTAACGATCCAAGGAAATGTACACAACGTCATGTTTCTTTTTATTCTGTCTTCATCGTTTTTTCCGTAGTCAGCGCGAAACTTGGTATGATGTGGTCATAAAGCCTAATAATCAAAACGTTGATGAAATGTGTATACCACGAACAGTGCAAAACTATAGATTGCAAATCCAAATCTATTACATTTTTAGGTATTACTATTAATTAATATTTCATAGAGCTCTTTGTTTTCTCGCAAATGGTTTACGGCAATTTTTCGCAATTGTCAAATGGTGCGATACAGACTTATTGGCAGTCGCCGTAGCCACTAGTGTCCATTCCATTTACAATGTTTCAGTAATTGCGGTTGAAAAAATAAATCTACAATAAACTGTATAACATAATTTATTTATGTAAATAAATATCATAAATAACATATATTTAATTAATTATTTAATTATTTAATTAATTTATATCATTTTTTCGCTTGGACCTTCATCTAAATCTAAAACTGATAGTTTAAATGCCACGGGTGGTGATTCAATTTCTCTAAATATATTCTGATCTAAAAATATTGAATCATCCTTATCCACATTATCTTTCTGATCTATATTAATTTGTTGTTGACTTCCCTCATCAACATTGATTTCTTCATAACTCACAACTTTATCTTCAATCCATAATTTGAAATTCCTTTGATTATGTGGACCAATCTTTTTATTTTGTTCATCAGTTAGCAAATAATGGCCTTTTTCTTTGTATTCAAAGACTGTATGGAATATGTAGGAATCTTATTTTGGACGCAGGCCTCCCAAGGCCCCTATATCCATCTCTATGTTCTCTTCTTTGTTGCCCTTCTGTTTTCAACTTTCTGGTCTTGTTGTGATATCTAGTTTCTTTGTATGGTCATATTTGACCTCTTGGTTCTCCCAAAATTTGTCGAGGATTATTTCGAAACTTTTTATGGTTTTTGACTGAATTATAAATTCCGGTACGCAGGGGGCAAGTACTCTGTTGGTAAATGAGTATTTGCGGAGGTTAAACCGACAAAACCTTTTTTTTTAAAATTTCATGCTGTTCCCTCTAGTTCTTGTGTTTGTGTCTCTTTCTAGCAGATTACCAGTATCTTCCTTGTCATATATCCCGCCGAGAATCGTTAATGTCCCAATCATATCCCCACGTAGTCTTCTATACTTTAGTGTTGGCGTTTTAAGTTTCCTCAGTCTTTGTTGGTATTCCATGCCTTTTAGCGAGCGGATAAGTTTGGTAGCTCTCCTCTGCACATTTTCTATACTTTCTATTTCTTCTATCTTATATGGGCTCCATACAGCAGCTGCATAATCTAAATGTGGCCTGACTAGCGCTTGAAATAGATATCTGAAGCTCATTTCATCTAGATATGTGTATGTCCTTCTAATAAGTCTCATAATGCCATTGGCCTTGTTTATTTGTTGTTGCAGGTGCTTGGAAAAGTTGATTTTTTCGTCAACCAAAACACCTATGTCCCATTCTCCTTTGGACTAGTCTAGATTCACCTGGTTTCCATCGTTGTCATACAAATGTTACTTTTGGTTTATGTCGTCTGATGCTTTCTTGTTGGATATTGATATGGCTTTGCATTTGTTAGGGTGGAACTTTAGTAGCCAGGTGTTTGAGCATGCCTGTACACTATAAAGGTCAGCTTGCAGGCTAGTTCTGTCGATTGGTTTTTTGAATTTTTTGTATATCTTTGTATCGTCCGCAAATAGGTATGCAGCTGCATCCACACAATCTGGCATGTCATTGATGTACATGTACATAACAAAGAGGATGGGACCCAGCACACTTCCCTGTGGAATCCACTGGTTATATTATGCTCAATGGAGGATTTGCCATTGACTGAGACTCTTTGCTTTCTGTGCTTCAGGAAGTCTTCTACCCACTTGATTATAGTATCTCTTATGTCGTATCTTCCCATCTTTCTGATTAGTCTTTATGTGTGGAAACTTGTCAAAGGCTTTCATAAAGTCCATATAGGCAGCATCAATGGTACCTCCTTTATCTAAAATCTCAGTCCACTCATCAAGTACCTTTAAGAGTTGTAGTGTGGTAGATCGACCGGAAATGAACCCAAATTGTTTTTTTGCTGAATAATGAGTTACTTTTGGTTCACTATTTAGTTCCTCACCAGCTTTTCCATCATCTTACATACGACGCTTGTAAGGCTTACAGGGCGATAATTTCCGGGCTATGATTTCTCCCCTTTCTTGAAGATTGCCACTATGTTGCTTAGTTTCCACATATCAGATACTTTGCCCGAGTTTAGCGATGAGGTGAATATTGAATATCTTTGCTAGAGATTTGCTTAGTGCCTCCCTCATTTCAAGAAGAGATTTAGGGTGGAGCTCATCGGGGCCTGCCGACTTGTTTGGTTTTAGTTCTTTCATTATCTTTAGTATGTCCTCTTCTGTTATCTCCTGATCTTGGAATGGGAACCTTAATTCTAGATTCTCTGTGTTAGGAATTTCTCCATCAGGCTCTTGTGTAAATACGCTACTGAAAAAATTGTCTAGTACTTCTGCTTTTTGTTTGTTCCCCTCAGTTAGACCCTCACTATCGTAATCTTTTATATATTTTAGCTATGAAATTCCTGTTTAGTCTTGCGTTTGGAATTAGCATTCTGTTGGGTTTCCTTTACATTTTTTGCTATTTCCGTTTCCATGTTTCTTTTAGCTTTTCTTACCATTTTCTTCACCTGTTTACGGGTACGTGTGTACTTCGTATTTCTTTTCATCTCAGGATTCTATGTTCTCTGCCAACGTCTATGTTTTTATTAAAATTTTTTCACTTGTTTTCCTATTTAGTGGAAGATAGTTGTGCCTTTTAGCCTTTTCTACAGCTTTGCAGTTGTTCATGGGAATATGTCTCTTTCTGGCTTCATTGTATTTGGATAAAAATACTTCTATCATGTCATTTGTTTCTAGACCTTGAAAAAAATGGTCCTAATCAACATCCAGCTCTTTTTGAATGTTTATATAATCCCCCTTGAATTAGTTCTATCTGTGTGTATTCATGGTTTTGGTCCGTGTAACATTTGTATTTGACTCTTAGCACACAGTGATCACTATGTTCAAGAGGACTTTCATGCTTATATTCTCAATTATATCTTCCTCGTTGTTGAACACTAGGTCAAGTGTACTTGGTTCTGAGTTTACTATTGCCCTAGTGAAGTTTGTTTAAATTTTACTGCCCTGAAATTTCGAAAAATTATTTTAATTCTAAGGTTTTTTCCTATTTTCAAGGTGTAGATAGCCTTAGCCGGATTTGGTATAACGTTTTGGAATGTTGGTAATAAAGCTCTACAACATCTTAATCATTTGGATTTTAAATATTGTTTGGTTCTGAGCGCCATTGATGAGTCTTGATTAGACGAAACACGCGTCTGGCGTAGTAAATTCTATTATTCTTCGTATCTTTGATGACATTTTATTTGCAACCAATGGGTCGATGCCTCTGCTGGTGGACTGTTAGTCCCCGAGGATATCTCCAGCCCAGTAGTCACACTTTGGTGCTAACAGTAATATGATTGATTCTTTCTGTGATATAGTCATTGTCTAATTTACTGCCCTGAAATTTCGAAAATTATTTTAATTCTAAGGTTTTTCTATTTTCAAGGTCCGGATAGCCTTAGCCAGATTTGGTATAACGTTTTGGAATGTTGGTAATAAAGCTCTACAACATCTTAATCATTTGGATTTGAAATATTGTTTGGGCGCGTTTCGTCTTGATTAGACGAAACGCGCGTCTGGCGTAGTTAATAATATTAACCTTGGTATCTTTGATGACATTTTATTTGTTACATGTTGGTAGATTGTTTGTTTGTTTGATGGTATTTTAACGCCACTTTCAGCAATTTTTCAGCTATATCGTGGCGTCCAGTTTGGATTGCGGGAGGAAGCCGGATTACCAGAAGAAAACCCCCGACTTGCGGTAGGAAAACTGGCAATCCTTGTAAATTAAGATTGGAGTCGAGTACACCCTGCTTGCAGTGAGAAACGAACCCACAATGTCAGTGTTGACAGACCACGTGATCAATAGTAGGCGAACTACCTTAACCACTCGGCCACCGAGGCCCCACATGTTGGTAGAGGTAGCAGTCTCTGATATTCTCCATAAACTTCTCACATATATTGTCCCCTTTACTGCTCCAGTTAATCCAATCGATTTTTGGGTAGTTAAAGTCTCCCATTATAAGTATGTGGGTATATTCTTTTGTAGAGGAGATGTTTAGTAGCAGTTGGTTTAGCTTTTGTGAGTTGCCTTCATTGTTATTTGGGCTTCTGTAAACGCAGCCTATTGCTAGTTGATCTCGGTCTTTTAGTCTGATCTTTACCCAGATGCTCTCTTCGTATGTGCTGTCTACTTTGATCTCTTTACATTTTAGCTTTTGGTTGATATACATTTCTACTCGTCTGTTTGTTCCTTCAAATACAGGTCGTAACCCGAGATGTTCAGTTCTGCCTTACCGGGTAGGTATCTACAGTGATTGCTATGACGTCTATCATCTCTTCTGCTCCTTGTAGTCTAGTTTTCAAGTCATCAAGCTTGTTTGACAAGCTATCTGCGTTTGTATAAAAGCAATTTAAGCCGTTAAAAAGCGTTTTTTGACGCACTATTTAATCTTTAAAAACAGGTATCCTTTTTGTGGTTAAGCTTTCTTTTTTGCCTTTTCATTCGCCGGTCCCAGTATGGTCCCTTCTGAATGTACCCGACTGCTCTTCCTGGTTTTTTTCTGGCATAGTTTATGTAGCTTTAAACCATTCTCTCTTTCTTTTTTTGTCATGTCATGAGATATGCTTAGTTTTCTGATTTTTTCATCTTCTGCATTTGGAAGGTTTTTTAAGGTTAGCCATAAACTTGCTTTTATTGAGTTCTCCATCGAAGATAACTTTCATGGTTTGTTTTTGTCAGGTGTTTTTTTTACCTAGTCTAGTTATATTCTTTACTGTAGATCTGTCCACGTTTGTGATTGTGCATAGGGCATCGATAATTTCCATGTCTTTTGTCTTTCTTGTGGGTCTTTGCTAGTGGATTCCTCGGCTTTGAAGATAAGGATGTTGTTTCTTCTTGACATGCTGTCTTATATTCCTCTAGATTATATTGCCAATGGTTTCCTCACCCCCTACTGCACCTTCCACTTTTCTTTCATCGATTAGTTTCTTGACTGTGTCCATGCTTGGTTTGCTGTCTATTTTCACTTCAAGTTCTTTAAACCTTTCTATATCTGGTGTGCTGTCGATTTTCGCTCCCAGTTCATTCTGTTTTTTCTCATACTGTTAGAAGTAGGCTTTGCATCTTCTTCTATGTCTCTCTCAATCTTTATACTTCTCAGAACTTTCGCTTCACAAGGGGCGCAGTACCAGTGATAGTCTGACCTGTTGGTGAGTACTTTGTACTCTTGTTTCCTAATATTCAGACATGTCCTACAGAAGTGATTGGTGCATTATTCACATTCCAGCTTCTCTGCTTTTTCTTCGATCCATTTAACCTGGCAGAGCTGACAGAGCCATCCGTAGTCCTTGCTGACCCTCTTGTGGTCTTGCCATCATGTTTATCTGCCATGGTCTTTGGATTCAGTTATATAGCTATACAGAAATTCCTATTCAGCTATTGATTTTGTACAGATTTGACTGCACTTTTTGTCTACTGACTAGTACAGACCTAACTATACTTGTTGTCTTTTGACTTGTACAGGAATTTATGTTTTGTACATTGATCTTGGTATATACAAATTGCACTATATATAGATGTATTTTTGGTGCAGAAGACTTTCGTTAATTTCACTCATCCATGCTGGCTGAATAGTATTTCCAATTGCTCTTTCTGATGCCGAGAGAATTTCTGCAATGTTTCCGATTTCTCTGCTAATGCATAGTCTCAATTCTTTACTTTCAGCTGAGTGTTTTTCTAAAGCACGCAATACTAACGTCACATCATCCATTTTTGTGATAAGAACTGACATTTTGCCTCATTTTACTTATATATATATATAAGTATGTATATTTAAATCAATAACACAATGCCTGAATATAATGAGTCACTTTCTCAATGAATATAATATTTACACCTCTAGGTTTTAATTTATTCACAAACAAAAGCACCTATCTGCTAACACTTGTATATATATAAATCAATAACTCAATGGTTGAAGTTAACACACTTGTATATATGTAAGTCAATAACACAATGATTGAATTTAATGAATCACTTTCCTTTCTCAATGAGTTTATTTTCACCTTGTGTCACTATTCGTTTGTTGTTATCGTCCCTAACTGACAACCTTAGCGGTAACCTCCTTTTTGTGGCTGTTAAATTTCTTGATCGAGTAGTAGGGGCTCTCAAGAAACACAAATGTTGCTTCAGGTTTTAATTTTAATAGTTCGTTTTGGAACTTCTTTAAATCTTCAATCTGTTCCCGAACGTTTGTGTGTGGTGGTTCTCATATTTCCAGAAGCCGATCCTTCTTGAAAGTAATCTCACATGTGCCACACCATATGATGAGTATTGGTTTATGCTTGTCTGATATTTCCTTTTTTCCCTGTTCCGTGAACTCTTTGTCTCCGGATCTTGTGAATAATATGGAACCTGTCTGTTGGCAGCAAAATCCTTTTAATTGAAGACCGACCATTTGCTGTCGGAAATTAAATAGGTGTACCTTTTTAAACTGCGATTACTACCCTTGATTTCCCTTTCAAGCTCATGCGACTTCTTTGTGATGTGCCTTAAGAATTTGTTGTCCTCTGGCATTTTACTTTTTTTTTTTTACAACAGCAAAGTTTTTAATGAGAAAATGTCTCAATAATCAATTTAAAACTGTTTAAAAGTATAACACATCTGTAAGTCTTAAAGTTATCTAAACATATCCATCGTTTTAATGGCTAAATCACTTAGATAAAGACGATTTTCTTATATTTTGGAGCTCGATTTATTTTTCCCTAGTTTTCAACAGGAAGTTGCGCATGAATATGGCACCATATTTTCCTGTTGGTTAATTGTGGCCATTCCAGGTTTTCTTCGAAAATTTTCCAACAATACTTTTGTACCAATATCAAAACATTTATTGTCTACATTGTGTCCTTTGTCATACGCTTGTTTCTGCTTTTCTTGAGCCTTTTCTATATTCATCTACAGTTTTTCTGAAACAACTTTTCTCGTTTCTACTAATCTATTAATTACTGTTTTTAAATTTATATCAGATGTATTTCCTTGATTCTCACCAACAGAATAACTAATGTTTTCATTTGACAAAACAGCCTGTCGCAAATACATAACATAAAATGGTGTAAATTTGGTAGAATGGTGGATAGATGTACGGTAATGAAACAAACAGTTTTCAATAAATTTATCCCAAATGTTCAGCCTTATCATTTAGAGACTTATTAATCATATTCCTTAATTTCTGATTAAATTTTTCTGTCATTCCATTGGCCTGGGAATGATATGGAGAAGTGGTAATGTGTTTTATATTAAATGTGTTACAACAGTATGAAAAAAGATTACTATTGAATTCTCCGCCTTGGTCAGATACTATCTCTCTCATAACTCCAAACCTGCATATTGTAGAATAGAGTTTGTAAGCAATTTCTGCAGTAGATTTTGAATATATCGGAACTACTTCTGGCCACTTTGACAAGTAATCCATGCATGTAAGAACATATCTGTAAAAAAAAAATAAACTTTAAAACGTGTTTGCAATATCAATTTCTTTTTATGATTACAGGTAGTTAACATTTTTTTAATAATTCATGTATATTATATATAAAACTAAATGCTCGTATTGATTTTAGTTTGTAAACAGAAAAAAACATTAATTGATGATATTTCAAAATTAGGTTATTGGTGTTAATTGTGATATAAACAAAAAAAAACTACAACCAATCTATATTAAAATGATTATAATTTTGCAATTTATGATTTAAATTTAATATATTTATCATTTTGAAAACAAATTTGTGTTTTCTTGTAATTATCATTTGAAAATATTAAATAAATTAAATATATACTAGAAAATAGGAAGGATTGAATAAAATTGATTTCTACTTACATGTAACTATTACTGGAGATGGGTTTGTCATTTTGTAAAAATGGGCCTATCAAATCGATTCTTATTTTTCCCCAAACTCTGTCAGGAACTTTTTCTGACATCATTTCTGGCATAGTATTTACAGTTTTTTATTATTTCTTTGACATTCTTCGCTGCGTTGTTTTAGTGAACCAGTAATACCTAAAATAACGATAAAATGAAAAAGATTTCAGTCATTGTAAAATAAATACAATCATGTAATTTTTAGTTTATTGTCATAATTTGCATATATAATTATAAGAATTAAATAACAGTAAAATTATTCCAGTTGTAAATTAAGTCACCCCTACCCACCAATTAAAAAAATATTTCGAGACTTAAACAGTAAAATTAAGTACGGTAGTTAATTTACTAGAATATATTTCCTAGACATGAACTTTTATAACTAAGAAAAAAAGGAACCACGCAATAGTATGTTCATTAATTTTGTTCCATATCCATACTATATATACATTAATTAAATGAGAAGTGTTTACGGTGAATAAAATTCATTTTATAAGATGATCGATAACTTCTTCTCTATGCTTGTTTATTATTCCTAGTATTTTCAATACCGACTATCATTCCTAAATAGTAAAAATATTCATTATTATAAGTATTCTACAAGAAAAATTGATACCAGGGTCAAATTTACTAGGGAAATTGAACACAGGACTTGATTTGCTAGGCACATTTATCCCTGGACTAGATTTCCTAGGAAAATTGATCCCTGGACTAGATTTCCTAGACATGGACTTTTATAACTAGGAAAATAAGACAGCACGGATATATTTTCATAGGAATATTGGTTTGCCCAGTCTAATTTTACCAGGACTAATTTATCGCTTACACATCTTACTTCACGACTAGCCGCTCCAAGATCTGATTTTGTTTTGACTTCATTAACTCTTTTTCTGATATGAATTTTTAGCACTTTCCATACATTGATGATAATGTTAATATCTTCGCTTTTGCTGGCCTGAGAGGTATATGAATAATATTGTTTGCTTTCCATTCATTACACAACTGAGGTACATGGCATAGTGCATTATCCTCAAGGAAGATCCAGTCGTCATTTACAAAGTTTTAGCAACTACTGGCTGGCTACCAATGATTTGTTCATATTGTGTTCATCTTTCCATTGATATCAGTAATTGTCGCAACTCCGTACTAGGTTATACACATCTAAAACATTGCAAAAACGGTATATGGTTTTTCCGGTCTGTCATTAAACCTGTATAGTCTCCAGATAAACGTTCAGTACTTCTACGTTAAACATAAATTTTCTTGTACCCTTCCTGGGACCATACTGGGACGGTTCCAAGTGCTCGACCCACAGAGCAGCCAAGCGCGTCCCCGGTTGGCGAATAGAAGAGACCCTCTCGTTTGGGGTTTGTCAGGTCATAATACGGAAAGCCTGGCCGCGGACCATAGTGGGTAACGTGTTTGGAGAGTGCCACGCTTCTTGCACGATAAAGATCACTTTAGTAGATTTCAAAAAAGAGTAGGCTCATTGTAGCCGCTAAAAAAGGCTAAATTCTCCGACCCTACCCAATACTCCGTACGTTTCCGGTGGAGTCAAAATTTTGTTCACTGTCCCATTCCACCCCTTTTTCAATTGATGTATTGTTTGTGAACTTGTTCCCGTCCTAATATAGCTGAAATACTGCTCGCTGGACGTAAAGCAAACATCCAATCAATCAATCTTGTCCTCTCCAATTACAACTTTAGTTTCATCGCAAATATGACTTGACACCAATAATTTCTAACAGTCCTCTGTAGTTTCTGTCTATAAAATGAAACACGTTCGGTCTTAATGACAGTCCTTATGCATAATTTCTTAAAACTACCTTTCTCTTGTGGCCAGGTTCAAATAATCTCCTACCGACAGACCTTAATGATATTACCTGGTGAGATTCAGCATTAAATTCGTTGGTAAGATCATCTAGCGTCTGCCTTCTATTTGTTCTGATAAGTCGAAATAACCGACGATCACCTCTTTTCAAACACATCATGTCCAGAAACGTCATCATTCGCTATTCCTTTCTACACGACACGGGCAAGGGTCTCTGTGGCCGAGTGGTCAAGGTTGTTCGTGTGCTTTTGATTACTTGTCTGTCAACACTGAGATTCGGGTTCAAATCTCACTGTTGGCATGGTGTGCTCGATTTCAATCTTAATTGACAAGGATTGTCAGATTTTCTACCTATGGTGGTGGGCTTTCTCCGGCTGCCTCCCCCAGTAAAAAACTGGATGCCACGACATAGCTGACAAATTGCTAAATGTGGCGTTAAACAAGTTTTTAAAGAAACAAAAAACCTTCACCAGCACTCTGCAGTAGAATGTAATATTGTATATTTTTCTTTGTGTAGCTCTGTTATTTGTAATTGCTGAAAACGCAGCATAGGAAATTGTCGACACATTCTTTCTTCTTGTGTCTAGTTATATATTAATCCGTTCCTTTTTACTTTACCTCCAAGATTGCGGAACTTGAGTAGTTATTTGCCGTATGTCTCATATCAAGACTTTGGCCAGTAACACTCGGTGTTTTGTGGGTATTCTACGTCGTGTAGATGGATATTTGATTAAAATATTTCCTCCTTTCTGGTATATAGAGCAACCACGTAGTCGAAAATTTTTTAACATTTCTATTCTGGCACATCTTCCATTTGCTAGACATGCTATTTTCTGAATATCGTCTGCTAATAAGTTCATCTTGCCCCGACCAAAATATACGTTTAAAGGTGTATTAAGGGCAAGAACTTCTTTCAGTTGCTTGTTCATAGCTTTTGCAGTGGTTTTTAAAGACTTCCCAGTTGTAACCTTTCCTCTTTTTTTTTCATGACATCGTATTTAATATTTTGCCTAACTGACCTCTTTTGCCTCTCAACTTTTCTCTGTGATTGGGGGTGATAAGGTCTACACTTTATTACTTTGATCTTTTCTCTATCTTTGTTTTACCTTGCCTAAAAATTCTCTGCCATTGACGGATTGTATTATACCATTTGTGCTCAACAAATATCTTGTGTAATGCCATTGCAAAATTTTCTGACGTTTTTTAGGGGGTATTGCTTTAAGGAAAATAAATTGCGAAAAACATCTCTTGCGGTCAGGATGTGATTGTATTTTGTGTTTTGTATTATTGAATAATATTATCTTTCATATTGATGAGAAATTTTGACGAAATGTTTATCCCAGGTTGATTTTATGTGTGCTGTATTATTGAACTTTGCTTGCAATTGTCAAAGTTTTTTGTCATTCTTTTAAGTCTTGCCTATCTCTTTCACTACAAGCAGTAAATCTTCTTTTAAAGAATACGCAACATGTCGTGCTCCACCTACTTTAGATCTTTTTAAATGGTTCACAACTTATTTCAAACATCTAATTGATTTAGCATTCTTTTGTTGTTATAAAATAACACATTCAGAAAGCTACCAAACCAGTACACTTATTTAGTATGGGATCGACAAACATGATGTTACAGCATAAAGAAAAAAATATACAAGTCTAGATGATTATGCAACGATACACATGACGGTGTTTTGTTGTCCAAATGAATATTAATATTATATTAATATATAAATATTTACTTCCACTATTATCAACACAACTAATTGTCAAAAAGGAACATGTATTTTGGAGTTTATGTGAGAATATTTTATTAAAAGATAAGTTGTGATATTGACAGACTATTTCCTCTCTTAAATGTGGAATCTGCCTTGAATCGTTTCACCTTTTTAGCAAACGTTGTAATTAAGCGATTGCATCATTATGTCTTTGTACAATAATTAAGTCTTTGATGAATACAGGGACAAAGCAGCCATTCGGGGAGCACAGTTTGTACCTACATGTATGCCAAATGCTTGTTCGAAAACAACCAAACACGGCTAATATGGTCTAGATTTATAAAAAAAATCAAACATGTTGATAACTTCTATTTCAGTATATCTTTCCATTTGATTGAGATTAATCGAAGTAGTATTTTTGCGTAGAGCTAAATACGTATCTCGTCGTAAAAAATAATTGTGTCTTCAAATTCAATATTTTCTATTCTAACTACAACAAAATACTTGTATCTTTTCATTCTGCGGTTGTATGGAAACAATGATTGATCAATTATACATGAGAAAGAACATAATAAGTAATATGTCGTTAATATATAAACACTGAGGTTGCAGGTAAGAGTCTCAGTGCAAAAATAGTTTACTCGACTCCAATCTTATTGACAAGGAATGACAGTTGTCCTACCGAAGGTCAGGGGTTTTATTAATGTACCCCGTCTTCTTTTCCATCAATAAACTGAACGCCATGACAGAGCTGAAAAATTTCTTAAATTCTCCCTCTTAAAATCGTCCGAATTTAAATTATTTCTACTCTATGGCAAATGGCGTGAAAGACAAAACAAATATCTCGGCTTAGTTGCTCGCAGTAACTTCTAATATTTTCTCTCTGAGAGCAAAATTTATTACATTAACATAAATAACAAAACTTCAATCATACATCCATTACAATGAAAATATAGTATGCAGAAGAAAAAACACCTGTTTCTTTGAGGTTACTGCAAGCGTCGATACCCGTAATACCCGTCAACACTATTTATATCAGTCCGTGCCCGTCCATATCATGCAAATCGTGCACTGTAAAAGCGGGTATTCTACCCACACTTAATTATAGAACTGACCAAACAACTTCAAAACTGACCAAACAAGTTATTTTTAATTTATATGTAGTAACTTAGTTAAAACCCATTTTACCCGAAATAGAAATATATTTAAATTCTCCCTCTTAAAATCGTCCGAATTTAAATTATTTCTACTCTATGGCAAATGGCGTGAAAGACAAAACAAATATCTAGGCTTAGTTGCTCGCAGTAACTTCGAAAAAACAAAGGAGAAGTTAAGAATTAAATGCCAAGATTCAGAGATACACGCAGTTGAGAATCAATATTGTCTTTAATATAACCGTCTTTAGCCAAATCTGAAGCCCATCTCCCATGAGCTTTCAGCAATCTTTCAGAAACCCCTCGATTAGCCGCACTTGATGCACCCCCGCTTCTCAAACTGCGTAAACCAAACTTTGTTTTATCCAAACCAATTTCTTCTAAAGCATCAAGTGTAATTTCTCTAGCTCTGGTATAAGACAATGGTGTATTCTGTTTGCATAAAGTGTACACGCCAGTCGATTTGAATGATAAAGCTCTAAAAATAAATTCATCTGAACCCTTTTTCAAACCAGCTAAATCTATATATCGATTTAACCATAAAATCGGACAAAAATCTGAACCAGTTTTGGCTATTGTAACAGCACTACCTCTCCTATACTTATCTGTCTTACTCTTCTCAATGATTAGCTTGACAAAATTGTCAGAAAACTGTAAATTACACATTTTTAAATTGGCTATTTCATTGTATCTTAGAAATCCAGAAAAACCAAGCAAAAATAAAACAATAATTCTTAATGATTTTAAATTGGAACTAGTCTTAAATTTTTCAACAATTTGTTTTAATATTTCTGGCGTAATTGGCTCTTTTTTGTTTACAGGTTTACTCAATAAACGCTTTCCACCTTCTAAAATTAGATTCAAAAATTTATCAGAACAAGGATTTATCTTAAAATGAAAATCATGAAACCATTTGACAGCATAAAAATTGGATAACAAGACTGCTTCACTGCATTTACTTTGAATAAGACTACCAATATAAAGTGACACAGTGGTTTCTGTAGCTGGCAAACACTGTAATAAATTAGAATTGCACCAAGTCTTAAATTTTTGAAAATAACATTTGTATTTCTTGATTGTATTTTCCGACTTTGAAAATTCAACGTAATTAGGTAACTGTTTAATAATACTGGAAAATCTTGAATCGGTGGCATAATTCTTGAACTGTGTCCAATTTGACTGTACAGTCTAAAAAATAAATAAACAAACATTAACATACAATATAAAAAGTATTACAAAAACTGTAATGCGGCATTAACCCTCGCATTATTGCGACACAGTGTCCTCTATACATATTACAGTACATGTATGTGGCATTCTACCTCACATACACTGTAAAACACATGCGGCATTCAACTTCGCATGAATCAACAAATCTGAGTATGTGGCATTCTACCTCACATACAACATATAACATGCGGCATTCAACCTCGCATGTTCAATATAAATCAGTTGACAGTTCGTCATCACTTATACAAACACATTTTCATCATGTTAATCAAATATTAATTAACTGAAAAATCTACTAGCAATACAACAACATTTCCATTAAATGGTACATTAGCAAACACACTATTTTCCTGTGAACCTTTAACAAAAAAATTGACAGGTTTTTCATATTCTATATAATCTTTAATAAAATTTTTAAATTTTCCAGAAAATTTACAGACTAAGGATGGCCAAAATAAAGCCGACTTCCATTTAGGAACAACTAAAGTTCCTTTTGCTTTACATAAAAACATATGATTAATGCAAGAAGAAATTAAGCTAATTGGAGGTACCAGCCAGTTATTATGTTCAGACCAACCATATGCAAAAGCATCGACACCAGAGGTGTCAGGCGTATAATACTTCGAATAAAAACAGTTTAATTTCTTATTCTTGTAATCTGCAAAACGATCACAAGTGTAAGGGCCCCAAAACTTATTGAAAAAATCAAAAATATGTTGAGCAACACCCCAGTCGTCGAAATCGAAAATTTTGCTTAAAGAATCTGCGAAAGTATTTTCTTCTCTGGGAATCCATTCTACATCTAATTTAACTTTATAAGTCAGACAAAAATGAAAAATTTCTAAAGCAATATCCTGAAGTTCTTCTTTCATACTGCCCTTTTTTACAATTTGCACTACATTTTGATTGTCAGTATACAGTTTTACATATTTTTCAGATAAATCAGACTTCAAAGATGTTAAATTATTTTTTAAAGAATAAAGTTCTCTCCAAGTAGAGCTCTTTTCACGTTCATTTTCATCAAACATAAAATGTACAATTTTTTCGTCATTTAATATAAATCCAGCACCAGCAAATTGACTTGCATCTGAAAAAACTATTCTTTGTGGTTTCCTGTAAATAGGAACTATGCATTTTGAAGATAATGAATCGCATTGAAAATACCAAAATTTTAATTCTGTTATAACATTATCATTTATTGAAATTAGACTATCCCAGCTTTTATTACAACAAATAGCCATATGAATGTGTTTTGTCATAAGATTACAAATGTTTCCTAATGCTGGAATCCAGGATATTATTTTACCCGCAATTTTTGCTAAATTTCTACTAGTCACGTGACACTTTCCTTCAATCAGATTAACAATGCTAGATTTTAGACAAACAAATTTCTTTTGGGGAATTTCTAAAGTACAATTTTTAAAATTCCATAAAAAACCTAACCATTCAATTTTTTGCACTGGGTCCCAAATGCTTTTCTCTTTATTAACAATAAACCCCGATTTTAATAAATCTTGTTGAACTAAAGCTGAAAATTGTTCACAGAATTCATAAGACTCAGCCGTGCACATACCGTCATCTAAATATATGACAATAGGCAAACCCAGACTACGCCAATGTTTGACTAAAAGACGTAAAGTTTTCGTAAAAATATGACCAGCCGAAGATAACCCAAAAGGCAATACGGAAAAAGTAAAATATTTTCTAGTGTTACCAAATATCCAAGAAAATCCTAGAAATTTTTGATCATCAGGATGAATATCAATATGGTGATACCCGGATGTTAAATCAAACCTAAATGCATAACAATTAGAAGTCGCAAAACTTTTGGCTTCTTTTACACCTTCAAATTTAGCTTTCATCTTATCAACAAATTCGTTTATATGACGAAGATCCAGAACTAACCTTTTCTTTCCGGAGCTATTAACCGATACTGTTAATGGATTTACAACAAAAGGGCAATCTACTTCATTGATACAATTTTTCTGCAATAGTTCATTAATAGCTTGTGCAACGAATTCCGAATGTTGCAGTGCAGATTTATTATTACGTAAAAACGAAGACGTAGGCATGGTATGAAAAGGAATCCGGTAACCAAAATTGATAACATTCAAAATAAATTCATTGCAATGCAAATCATTTTTCCAAAAACTAACATGTTTCTTTAAATTGCTTTTAACACTTAAAGTTATTGAACTACTTTGAAAGCTGACAATGTTTATACTAGACGTACTAGGAGTTAAATACTCAACTATATCTGCTGTGTCTGGTTCACTGATCTTTTGTGAGGTCTTTTGGAACTGAGGAGATTGAACTAGCTGCAGGGAGTGATCCCTTGTGAGGACAGGCCCTGGCGAAATGACCTGGTTGATTACAGTAGAAGCATTTGAAGACTTCTGGTGTTTTCTGGTTTCTTCCTTGGATATCCGATCCGCTGTAGTGGCCAAAGCCACGAAAAAAACTTCTGGAGTTGAATTTTCCTCCCCTAACAGACAAATTCTGCGAGAATCCTGATGAATCAGTAGGCCGAACTCTGTCATAAGGCTTGAAAGTCCTATTGCGATTAGCCCTTAAAAACATAATTAGTACTACAAATAACCGGATAGAAATACAACATATGCATGAAAATCTTATATATTTATTTATTTACAGGTATACGTATTTACGAAAGATTTTTTTTTTTTTTTTTTGTTTATTTTGTTTTGTTTTGTTTTGTTTTGTTTTGTTTGTTTGGTTTTGTTTTGTTTTGTTTTTTTTTATAATTCTATTATTAATAATACTTATTATTAACAGTGCCAACAATATGTTAAAGCAAAAGTTTCAATAGCACATATCGCATATAATAAACGAATAAACCTATTTTATACATACCTAAATCTTTGTCAATCTATAAAAGAATAACTAGCCAATTCTAAATATATATTAAGAATAAAATTAAGTACTTATAATAAGAATTGTAGAACCGTAAGTAAACTATCTTGCTCACTACCAAAGACATGACGTTACACAATTAACAAAAAATAATGTATTTGCAGAATGAAAAGTGTATAGAAATATGTTGTTATTATTACTATGTATAAATGCCCCCAATTTATTTTTATATTTCTTTACCTAGAAATAGCAGCACGTAGTTCTGCTGCATCTTCTTTATTGTCCGCCAAAGGACTGTCCAAGTACTCTTTTACGGTGTCCCACCCGTGCTTGTCTGCAATCTTCAATATCTTATTTCTCTTCCGAATAACTTCTTTCTCTGCGGTGATCAAATCAAAAGCTTCTTCCAACTTGCCAAACTTCAAACAACTTTCCAACACCGATAACTTGTTCAACCTTTCACCGTTAAAGCCGTATTGAATTTTATTTCCCTCGTTCTTAAAAATATAATCATTAGCATCTACACCTGTAGCTTTTCGAGATGTGGAACATTCAAAACGATCTTCAAAATGTTGAATTAATGTGGTTTTCTGTCGTTCCAAAGCTTCGTTCAGCGTAGCAGTAAATTGTGTTATAGCCGCTTCTGTAGATAAGTCTGTAGACCTTCCTTCACTAAAATCTTCTCGGTGCGACATAGTATGCAGAAGAAAAAACACCTGTTTCTTTGAGGTTACTGCAAGCGTCGATACCCGTAATACCCGTCAACACTATTTATATCAGTCCGTGCCCGTCCATATCATGCAAATCGTGCACTGTAAAAGCGGGTATTCTACCCACACTTAATTATAGAACTGACCAAACAACTTCAAAACTGACCAAACAAGTTATTTTTAATTTATATGTAGTAACTTAGTTAAAACCCATTTTACCCGAAATAGAAATATATTTAAAGTGGCGTTTTAACACAATTAAAACAAACCAACAAAACACATACAGGCGCAACTACTATAAGAATGCTACTGCTGCAAGTTGAATAAATATATTAAACTGTCCTCCGTGGAAGTCATAAAGCAAAAATATATATTCCATACATAATGTAGGAAGCAACGAAACAAATCAATTGCAACCAGAAGCACATGTTGTCAAAGAAATCGGAAACATGCTTGGACATACATTCCGAAGTAGTTTCGGATTCACATGTTGTCATTTCTTCCACTGCATTTCGTCGTCTTTTACACGAGAATCTGTAAAGTGTATAAACAGTGGAAAGCAAAATTCCTTTTTTTCTCTTCTCCGGTGCTTTGTGAAAAATTTGAATACTGAGTACAGTAAGGTATATTGTAAACACATTGATTATCAACTGATTGAGTAAAAACACATTCAAAACTGTTATATTATCGCTAGGTGGAAGGTGGTCGGTTACCATTGTAAGGAATACGATAAGTGTCAACAAAAGTGTGAATGAAAATGAAGCTCTCTCTCCTGATTCAATCGGCAGTAGAAAGACCAAAAGATGCACAGAACTAAATATAACTATTGGCAGAATAATATTTAAAATTGGAAACGTCGACGAACGCTTAATAACAATTACTAGGTCTATGCCAGAAAAGCAGGTACCACACGGTATTAGCCTCGAATTACTTGGTAGGAAACAATGCGATCTATTTACTGTATACGTGTCTTTAATATACCATTCATCGTTTGGTATAAAACTATTAAGATCGATGTTAAGGTTTGAATTTAAATCTATCTGAAAATCAAACGCCACAGCTTGAATTGTACATACATGTTCATCAGCAGGATAAAACGTCATGTGCGGTTCGCAGTTTATTTGATAACGTCCACGGATTATAAGTACAGCCAATCCGTCGGGGAATACAATAACGGTTGATTTACTCATGTCAAAATCATCATCAAAAGCGTAAATTGATAATCTATCAATGCCATTTTTGATAGAGATCGCTGGTATCCACATATCTATGACAGGAATTTGTGTAAAATTCACTCCACCGTAGTCATTCATATCCCACTGCATCGATGGATCTGCCCAGAATAGCATAAACGCGGCCGTTGTCGTCAATGTTCCCGACACTGATTGATAGTCCTGAATTGCAACCACATACATAAGGATTCCAACTTCTATTTTCCGGTCGTAATATGGTTTTAAATAAGTTTCATTACCTTTGATACGTAAGTAACGATGTAATCTCTCATAATCGGATCTTACCGGAGAAGGCAATATACCACGCGAGATACACAGACAAATTCCAAACAATACAATTTTCATTATGAAGTATATTATCTGTTCCAAATCTACATAAATATGTGCGAACTGTTTTTGATAACTACCTTTTATCAGTGTCTGCAACTTAACAAATAAAAAAATACTGTAGTTGCCAAATAAACTTAATGTATTTGTTCTTGATAAATATTGCTAAAACGCAGTTTAAAATTAAATGATTTTAAAATGGTTTATCCATTACTTATCCAATACAACCCATTATACGCTTAGATTCATCTGATCACTCTATTCGTTTATAATGGCCGAACTATAATTGACATCCGGTGAAATCTGTTTACTTTTTCAGTTATCGATCTATATAACAGTTCTATCCGTTCGAATTTGTGTCAAGTATTTCTATTACGAAATGTTATTAAGGGCCCCGCCACTTTGTCGCATATAATGCGACAAAGTTTAAAACATTATTATTATATAGAACTAACAAAGGGCCGAAAATGTATTACAAATTCTATGGTTGGATGCTAGACTTCCGTAAAAATAAAATTAGCTTTTGAACAGCGAAACACCTTGATATCTGTCTGTAAATCATTCTGATACATAGCTAAAATAGAAAATATAAAACATCATGAATATTTACACTATTCAAAATTAAATAAAAAGATTGCACAAATTTTTGTTGGAAAATATCAACTATTTAGTTTTTCAATTTTTTTATGCTAACTAAATCACATTGTTGATCAATCAAACTCAAATATTTAAAATACACTGATATCCGTTTGTAGTAAAACAAACTCAAATATTTAAAATAAAATAAAACTCAAATAATTAAAATAGAATAAAAACTGTGTGTAGTAAAACAAACTCAAATATTTAAAATACAATAAAAACAGTGTGTAGTAAAACAAACTCAAATATTTAAAATAGAATAAAAACAGTGTGTAGTAAAACAAACTCAAATATTTAAAATAGAATAAAAACAGTAGTAAAGGAACATACACATAAAATCAAAATTCAAGCAGCAGTAAACATTACACCTCATGAAAATTATATAAGATTTTATTCTACAACTACCGCTTCAACCACACAAATATGACCCTACATTTGCTTTATTTGTAAATAATGACATCACTCCTGGTACCCTTGTCCTTACTTCTAGTAATTCAGGCTTATGAGTTAACTACTGTGGTGGGTTGAAAGTCAGTGTGTTGGGACGTCGTTTTCCTTTCTGTATACAAGTTGAACCATTATAAAGAAAACAGGTTTATGCTCTAAAAATGATACTGTATGTCTACTTTTCCCTTAATTTTTAAATTAAATTCCATCACTTTGGATAATTATAATATTTACACGAGTAAATTTAATTAATATTATAAGGCGAAGAAATTATATTCATATTAATTATAAAGTTATAAGCATCAAACTGCATCGTACCTAAGAAAAATGCTTGTTGCGGGGTTTCGAACTTAAATCAGCGACGCTAGAAACGATATGACGCCTGAAAACCCTGGAAATGTGTATTATTAACATCTGTTTCTATATTTTATAACCCTGGCTCATAATACACCAAAAGAACCAGTTTAAAATTCTGACTTTAGTGTGGTCACTTATTGAAGGGAAGTTAGCTTAAAAACATTGTAGCCTTCCGCGGAACAGTTCCATGGAAGTTCTGTTTTCCGAATAAAAAGTGTATTTATAGTTAATAACTATAACATAACACTCGGATGACTTAAATTACTAAGGGTTTATTTACAAGCAACAATAAACAATAATAATCCTGTGCGTTCATAATTAAAATGTAAGCAGTCGTGGCCACCAAATACAAACGAAGAACCGGCTTATGGCGTGAATGTAATTTGTTAGGTCTTGCCTCATAATTAAGTAATGACTATTCCCGCTGGAAGAGATAAAAACACTAGATTTCCATCTATTGCCGCCTGGTTCTTCTGTTCCAGACCCTTTCTTAAATGACTTTGGACACAGCCAGGACTTTGTCATCACATCTGAAGTCATTCTGAAAATACAAATAAATCTTAATATTACATCCATAAATCTTGGCTAGTAAAATCCACCATCGGGTCCCATTTTTTAATCTTTTAAGTACCACAGCGGAAGTGTAGCATCCATATTACAAAACTTGGTTTTGCAAATAATGTCAAAACAAAGCGGCAAGAACAAAGAAGTCACACCGTTACTATTTTATCCTCCATTTGAACAGCCTCTGCTGATACTACAGTTAAGATTTAGTACATGGTTCGGCTTGCTTTCAAATCATTTTTCTTTTTTACTGGTATACAGCTCCCAAATTAAGTGATTATTTTCTTGCAATTTTATAATCTTCTCTAACTTATTCAGGTGAAAGACATACGCTGAACTCTTAGGTCTTTTGTATCCATTTCGGCAATTTCACGCCTAAATACAATGCAGTTTTGCGTTCTTGAGGTTGAAGCCTGAACTGAGGACCTGTAAGCCATAATATCTTGCTAAAGATACTTGTCCCACTGACCCTGGTTTTGCTCACAATACTGATAAAGGCATCTACAAGAGCAGTGCATGTGGGTTTATTTTCTTTGTGGGAATGGCAATTGCTTCACTTTGTGAAAGGTCTACAACAACAATTACGCTGGGGACCCGCTGTGCAGCTCTATTGGTCGAGCACTGTGACCTCTGAATTAGCTATAATATGATAAGCTGAGGATGATTTCGTATCGAAAACATGCTATCTAGTGTCAAAGCTTATCTTGAATAGGCATTTCATACCCGGAATGTGTATCGACGTATTTACTACATTTATGATTTAATAGTACTATTGATGCAATGAATTCAAACTTTATCATGTCAAAGATAGCAACGATTTTATTCCACGCCGCATAACTAATTCAAAGGGATTTAACAATTTTAAAACACACGAGGTGTTGTCTTGAAAGTTTTTTATTAGTTTTTTTACTAGATAATAACTGTTTAATTCAACGCCTTAAAGGGTTAAAGCGTATTTTCTGGTTATCTGTTGTTCTAAATTGTCATATTTCCTTAATTTATTTATACTCTTAGCTATTGTTATTTGTTTCAGGTATTTTCATGTAATCGGTATATTCTTGGATTCGTATTTCGATTACGCATATTTTATTATGAACTGTAAGGTGACGTAGATTGTCATGAAAAAACTGGAATTTCAGTTTTGTGGAAGATTCGAATTTATCACGACGTTTCCCTTCGTCATAAATACGAAATTCAATTGTCGAATCTTATCACTGTCATTCTAGTTCTTGGGTATTTCAATATTAATCAAGTATTTTCCTATATAAGACAATTAGTTACTCGACAGGTGTCTAATTAGAGCTAGGCACTGATTAGTTGTTTTAATTGTGTTTTGTTGACACACTTTCAGTTTTGATTTTTTGTGTGTTGTTTATATTTGTCTAAAACTGTATTTGAAATAGCCCTTTGACTTAAAGCACTTGTTATTTGATCGATTGACTTGTTATTTTTTTTAACCTGTAACTAAACGAAATGACCTTTTAAAATTTATGAAAAAACATTACATCTATTCCTTTTCGAATATAACTTTTATTTCAAGAACTTTCATTTTCCGTTATAAACTGAACATTTAACTGACCACTCGCTGTTGGAAAAAAAGTTTCTTGCAGTACTGAATTCTGCTGTTAGTTGATTTTAACTATGGTAGTCACAACGCTTATAAACACAATCTAGATGATATGTTTGTATATCAATCGGAAAATAGGCAGTGAAATTCACATATTGCAAACGATTGGCAGCTAACTTACCCATTTGACATCCACAAAGTCGTTTTAGGAAAACCTGTCTGTAGAAACATATCATGATTCCATAATTTTGATTAAGGTTTTCAATGCAACCTAGAACTGTTTCACGAAAGGTATTGGTCAGTCTAACTTAAGATCAGGTACCTGGTTGTTGTGTCATTAAATAGAACATTCCAACTAATTACCAATTCACTAAAAATGGCTTTCTTGCTTGTGAAAAATCTACACACAAGAAAAAAATACGAAATTAGAAATGCATAAGTAAATTAGGGTTTTTTTATTTAAGAATGTTGACTTTTAAATATGTAAAATGTTACAATTACTTAAATATTTGAAATTAACAAGAAATAATTAGATGGTTTTCAAAATAAAATTGAGGGCAAAATAGGCATGAGAATTCTAGAATCAAAAACCAACCTCTTTGTGGCTAAGATGCACACAAAAATTAATTACTGAATTAACCTATAGTTGCAAATAAGCCCTAGGTCAAGGAGTGGGACTTTTACCCGTCAGTCTTTGCATGAAATGCGAAAATACAAATTAAATTAAATTAAATTAATCACAAATCTTAAATTTAGCCTTATAAATATGTTTTGTTTTGAACATGTAATATAATGAAAAACTTTTAATTTGATATTCAACAAAAACAATAAAAGTTTTAAACAAATTTAATATTTGGGTGGCAAACGTAAAATCATCGTGTGTTTGACTGTGATATGTGTCAGTTTCAATAGCAACATGTATTAAAAAATGCAGGTTTAAGGTCATGCGATTAATTATGTATATACGATGTAAGGTTATGCCAGACAACTTTTGAAGATTATTCCGGCTCTCCCGGATAGATTAACCGCTGACAAGTTGTTGGGCCTTGGAAAAATAACAAGTCTAAGGTTGACGTTTATTTTAAGCAGCAACAGACAGTCAGATGTAGTGTGTGTACATGTGTGCGTGCGAGCGTGCGCTCTTGCAGTAAAGTACAACACTGGTAAACTGGTGGTAAAATACTGAAAGAAAAAGGGGGATACAATAAGATTACAAAGTATAGGGAAAAACGTTAAAGTTCATAGAGAAAACAGTAAAGAGGATCGCAATTAAGCATTTTGAAATTAAACATTAATGTAAACACAATGTATGGAAGGTTACAAAGTCTAAACGTTGCCTCTAAATAAACAGGAAATTCCCTTCGTCTCTTGCAATTTTCATTTCCCAAGTCCGGCTAAATTTACATTAGATCCAAACGGAATAAATTCACTTTGCGGTAGAAAATATGTTAGATCAGCAATTAAAAACACTGATTGTTATATGTATGTAGTACTCACGCTGTGGATTGCCACAAATCACGGTGAAAGTTTCGTTTGTCCTTCGTTTTAAATGGCGCAGGGGAGAACAGAGGAGGGGGGAGTGACACGATTAAAAATACTACGAATCTATAATTGAAGAAACGAAAAATCCACTGAAGTTTCGAATGTCCAAACAAGTATAGGAAACGAAATCAATCCATCATTGATGATTTCAAGGTAATGAAGAAAATGTCTATATAAATATCTACAACAAATGAAACACAAAAATGTGTGACAGAACACTCCCCATCTGGTATCCAGGTGGATATCACTATTATTTTCAAAACGGAATAAACACACAAGTCCCAATGTCATTTAAGAATCATATATGTAAGGTATATACAAATGTATAGTTCATCCACGGAAGGTCTTCTTGGTACGGGTCGGGAGGTAGCTCCAACGTTGTGTGGCTTCCAGCGTTGCCCAATGGGAATATCCAACGTTGCCACGCACGGCGTGATGAGGAACAGCGTGTTACTACGATGGAGTATCATCGAAGTATCGAAGATGACAGGAAATAGTTTTCAAAACAGGTTAACAACTGTTGCGATATATATACAAATATATACAGTTTGCCCACCGCACAAATAACTTCAAGTCTCTAGGTTTCGTCCGCTTCAACCAACAGAACCAGTTCGGTAATCGGTCGGGTGTATGTCTTAGGTTTCCCATCCACCATGATACGGACTTCAACCATTCGAACATGGTCGTCTGATCCTTGTACGGCGTTGGCGATTATGCCAGTTGGCCATTGCGTCCTACATAAACTGTTGTCCTTAACAAGAACTACGTCGCCTACACGGAGGTCTCTTCGCACTTCTGTCCATTTTCGCCTTCGTTGTAAGAGTGGTAAATACTCCCTTCTCCAACGAGTCCAAAACATGCTGGCCAAAGCTTGAACCCTTTTCCATTCTATTCTGTATAAATCTCGTTTGTCTTCGGATTGCGGGTGGTCTATTGAAAAAACGTAGTCTGTTTTCTGAGTCAACAGCATCGCCGGTGTTAGGATTAACGGGGACTCCGGATCGGAAGATACGGGAACCAACGGTCTAGAGTTGATTATAGCACATGCTTCCGCCATAAAGGTGTTCAACACATCGTGTGTTAAAGTTTTCCCGGAATTCTCAAGAAATAGCGAATCTAGAATTCTCCTAGTGATTCCAATCATGCGTTCCCATGCACCACCCATGTGGGACGAGTGAGCTGGGTTGAACTGCCATGTTGTGCCTGCATCGTGAAGATACTTGGATACGGTGGGGTCCTCATCTACGTTGATTGGGGTGTGTCCAACATTAATTGCTTTAATGTTCAGTTCCTTTACCGCACCGACGAAGTTTGTTCCCTGGTCGGATCGAAAGAACCTCACTTTTCCTCTGACTGAAGTGAAACGTTTTAAAGCGTTTATGAATGCTGATGAGGTCATTTCCTCTACGAGCTCGATGTGTACAGCTCTTATGACAAGACACGTAAACATGACCGCCCATCGTTTTGAGTTGGCACTTCCTCCACGTGTTTTACGTGTAACTATTTGCCACGGTCCAAAGACATCTACTCCGACGTTAGTAAACGGAGGTGACGGTTCGAGACGATCCTTTGGCAGATCGGCCATAATCTGAGTTTGTAACTTCCCTCTGAGTTTACGGCATTCGAGGCATTGGTGTATTATGCTAGAGATAATTCGTTTCACACCAGTTATCCAAAAACCTGCTGATCTAATTGCACCTTCCGTCAGGTGTCGACCCTGGTGTTTTATTTCCTGGTGGAAATGTTTCACTAGAAGCTGCGCTATCCGGTGTCGACCGGGTATGATAAGGGGCTTCTTTTCTATGATATGGACGTCTGAATGTTTTAAGCGGCCACCAACTCTTAGTAAACCATTGTCGTCGAGGCAAGGATTAAGGTCACGGATCGGACTCCGTTTTGGCAGCGGCTCCCTGTGTAGAATACACTGGATTTCTTCTTCGTAGGATTCGGTTTGAGCGCTTCTAATGACGAAAGGTTTCGCGTCTTCATAAAGCTGAACTGAATTTACTTGTTCCTGTTCTGATCTGCAGAGACGGGCGAATCTCTTGAGTTTGTACACAGCTTGAACTAAGTCGTTCCAAGAGTTAAAATGTTGGAAACGGTCGGTCTCAAGACTAGACTCGTGTTTACACACGGCTGTTGTCTTGTAAGCTTGTACCGGGCGGACTTCCTTGTCGTCATCTGGTTGAACAAGTTCGTGGTCAATTTCGGTATCAATGGACTGTTTGGAGGCATTGTTCAAAAACTCCTTTGGTCCGCATAGCCAAACACTGTTTTGAAGTTCTTGCGCGAGAATCGATCTCGTAGCTAAGTCCGCAGGGTTGCGGTTGGTCGAGACGTAGTTCTACTGTTCGGGTGAACTAAATTTCCTGATGCGCTCTACTCTATTCGCTACATAAACGTAGAACCGTCTCTTTTCGTTGCATATGTAGCCTAGAACTACTTTACTGTCCGTGTAGTATTTGATAGTGTCAAATTCCAGTTTGAGTTCTGTGACGGCTATCTGGGCTGTCTCAATAGCTAGTACGGCGGCACATAGTTCCAAACGCGGAATCGTATGTCCGTTAGTTGGTGCGACCTTGGCTTTACCTATGACGAAACCAAGGTCCGGAGATCCATCGGAATCAATTGTCCGGAGATACACTACGGCTCCTATCGCATCCTTCGAAGCATCGGAGAAGACGTGAAGCTCCTTTTTTGGTTTTTCACTAAGGTTGGGAACATATGGGCGCGGTATTCGTACCGTTTCTAGAGCCTTAAGCGTTTCTTGCCATTTTTCCCAATCAGAAGCTATCTCATCAGATACCGGTTCGTCCCAATCAGTGGTGATTTTTACAAGTCTACGGAGAAGTAGTTTCCCGAATATTATGACTGGCGCAAGGAATCCAATCGGGTCGAATATACTGTTGATTGTTGATAAAATCCCTCGGCGAGTCACGGGCTTTTCATCACGTGACAAATTGAAAAGAAACTGGTCGGTGTTTAGGTCCCACGATATTCCAAGACTGCGCTGCAGAGGCATGTTGTAGGCGTCCAAGTCGAGATCCTTAAGGTTCGAAGCGAGATCATTTTGCGGGAAGGCCGCCATTACTTCCGGGCTGTTAGAGGCAAACTTATGCAGGCGAAGGTTTCCGCATTCTAGCAAGGCATCTTGTGTATCTTTCATGATCTTTATTGCGCCTTCTGCTGTGGGGTACGAGGTGAGACCGTCATCTACGTAGAAATCAGACGTGATGAAGTTCACGACGTCGCTTCCATATTTTGGTTCGGCCTCCATTGCTGTTTTGTACAATCCAAGATTAGCTACAGCCGGTGATGGACTATTTCCGAAAACGTGGACCCTCATGCGGTATTCAATGAGTTCCTTTTCAATGTCATTGTCCTTGTACCACAGAAATCGTAGGTAGTTCCGGTGATTTTCGCGGACGATGAAACAATGAAACATATGTTGTATGTCGGCTGTCACGGCGACCATCTCTCTTCTGAAACGGAGGAGTACTCCAAGAAGACTATTGGCGAGGTCTGGTCCTGTAAGTAGTACGTCGTTAAGAGAAACTCCGTTATATTTAGCGGAGGAATCGAAAACACCTCGGATTTGATCGGGTTTTTTGGGATGATAGACTCCAAACAAGGGCAAATACCAGCATTCTTCGCCCTTATGTAAATGAGGGGCCACTTCTGCGTGGTTGTTGTCCAATATTTTGGCCATAAAGACTTGGAAGTGCTTCCGTTTCTCGGGGTTTTTCTTCAGACTTCTGTCTAGTATCTTAGCACGATGGGTTGCCTGTTCCTTGTTATTAGGCAATGGTCTTCGTGGCGATCGAAACGGAAGCGGAGCTTCCCAATTCCCAGTTTCGTTTCGTTTGAATTCCATCTCCAGTTGTTTGACAAACTGTCGGTCGTCCTGGGATAATCCTGGTTTATCGTCGTCGGGTGTTTTCTCGAAGATGTCTAACCCATTCAAGCCCGAATCATTCTGATCACAAGGTACTTTATCCAGATATTCGGTTACATGAAACTGGTTCGGACATGGTCGCATCGTCGAAGTTCGGCCATTAGGTAGAATGAACGTTTTCTTCACATCAATATCAAGTGGCGCATGTTGACGGTCCAGACAAGTTTCCCCTATAATGACCCAACCTAACGGCAACTTCTGTGCGAATGGTTCAAAGTGAGATCCTAATCTCTGGTCGAGAATGTGATGTACTGCTGGGAGTGTTCTCCCGATAAGGAGAAGAATCTCGCAGTTGTTATCGATCGGCGGAATGAATTTAGCGGTATCCCGTAGATGCGGGTGGTGTAACGCAACTTCAGAAGTTGGTATCTCGGACTTGTTGTTAGGGATGTCGTTACATTCAATGATCATCGGTAAATCTGTCTCGAAATTGTTCTCAATTGACCTAACCACAAGGTTGTTCGCTCTCCTTCCTGACATCAGTGTGCGTCCTGAACAGGTTGAAAGATTGAAATTTAGGTAGGGTCCTTTGACGTTGAGCATATCAAAGAATTCTGTTGTAGCCAATGTATGACTACTTTGGTCGTCAATTATTGCGTACATGCGATGTACGGTGGATCTATCGTCTTTGTGAAACACGTCTACTGGCAAAATCTTTGCACATGATTTGCCGCTGTAAATTGGACCGCATACTTCGGTGCATGTGACCTGTACGGTGTTATTAACGGTGTTTGTCTTTGGAGCTGTTCGCTCCCCGCCATTGTTTTGTGAGGATTTACGAGTAAAACTCGCTTGTCGCTGGTCGGCGTTGAAGATGTGGAGAGCTGTCGGATGACGTGTGCTTTCACATTCCTTGCAAACGACTCTTTCCTTACAATTGGCCTTAGTGTGCGAGTCGGATTCACAGCATTTGAAGCATACGCTGTGTTCCTTTAGCAATTTAATGCGCTCTTCAATCGGTTTTGCCCTGAAACCGTTACATTCATTTAACGAGTGCTTTCCCTTGTGTATGATGCAACGCTCCTTCAGGTTGATCGGTCTGCTATTTTCTTTACTGGGCTTGTCGGTGGATATGTCTGCTGAGCCATGCTCCATTCGTTGGTCTGTAGACGTCTTGTAAGCGCTTATCTTCCCTTTTCCGGCCTGGGGATGTGGCTTAATGGTTGGCTGACTACTGGAATCATAGTTGAAACAAGGATTGTTTCTGATTTTTGCAATTTCACGGATAAAATCCGATAACTCCGAAAATGGCGCAAAAGGTACTTGATGTTGCCTCATGTATTTTGAGGCTTTCGTAGTCCACTTTTCCTGGAGTCCAAATGGCAACTTGGCAACTACAGGCAATTGTCCTGATGACGTGTCGAAATACCCTAGCAGATCTCGAAAGTTTGGGTTGCGTTTCAGGCATTGGATGTGGGAGACAAGATCATACAAGTCATACAGACGGTCGGTGTCTTTGTTTGTCAATTTAGGGAAGTTTTCTAATTTTTGCCTCAATGCGTGCTCTGTTAATTGTAACGCACCATAGCGTTCGTCTAGGCGCTCCCAAAGACACTTCAGACCTCTTGTCGGATTGTCGACGTTCGATTCCTTAATGTTTTTGGCGTATTGCGACGACTTATTCCCGAGCCATTTCTTAAGAAGAATTAGTTCTTCAGAATTCGATATTCCTAACTCGTCCACGACACCCTTGAATTCGGCTTTCCAAACGGCGTATGACTCAGCTTTGTCGTCGAAATGGGTAAGACGGGAGAGTAGCAGGTCTTTTCTCAGTAGGAACTTAGTCAATTCGTCGGACGTTGAGTCCTTTTTGTCGAAATGGTTTTCATGCGTCGCAACCGACATTGTCGGTAAGGGATGTCGATGTTGAACGGATGGCACAAATACGGGAGCATCCCGGTTGAGGCCATAAGTATTGTAAGTGATGTCGACGTCGTCGGTCTCCCGTCGGAAGGGTGTCGATGCCATAGATGGTGGTCTTAATCGCCTAGATGGTGTTGTTGTAGCAGGCGGTTCGAAAACCGTGACTTTTCTTGTGTTATCGGTGTGTGTCGGATATGCGTTTGTCCCGACGTCGGCTGGATTTTCGTCCATAGCATGAGTACTACTGTTGTGTTGACTCACATAATCTTGTACCCGTCGGATCGGATCGGCCGTCGGTAATGGTAGGTCGGCGCCGACATTAGGTTCGTCGTCGATATCTTGACTGTCGTTGTCCTCAAAGGCTCTTGCCTCGGCCTCGGCCATAGCTGCTTCCATGTGAGCTTCGAGCAGAGTTTTGTCGGCCTGGAACTCCATTTTCTTGCGTATGACTGTCGCTGCTGCCATTGCCTCTGCTCGTTCATACTCAGCTTTACGCTGCAACTCGTGTTCTTCGAGAAGAGCTTCTTGTTTTGTTATGGCGGCTTGTTTGGCTAAGAAAGCTATCTTGGCCTTTGCAGCATCTGCTTTGGCACGCTTATTTCTTGAAGCGCTTGACGAACTACTGGACTTTGAGCCGCTCACGGATTTACATCCGCTATTTGGTTTTGATTTTACAGAAGTCCGTTCTTGTTTTACGGATCCATGTGGTCTTTCTAGCTCAACGTTACTCTGTTGATTTATCGTGTGTTGCCCTTGCGGCTGATGCATTGCTGGTGATGCGGGACCAAATGCTTTGGTGGCTTCCCGTAGGTTTGACATTGCTGCGTTTAATGTTTGCTGTCTAATATCAGCTAAGGTAGTGAAAGCCTGGAGGTCTCGGTTGCTTTTCTCTGCCCTAGTGTCTTTCATAAATTTAATAAATTCGTCGACTTGACGTTCGTATCTACTAGCGGACTGGGCTATCTTTTCTTGTAAAGCGAGGCAACCTCGCGCATTGTCTGGAGGGTTATCTACCTCCTCTAATAGGGCATTTAACATGCTCCATAACAGCTCTATATCTTGAGAATATTTCTCGCGTCTTTCAATGTAGACGTTCATGCCTTTTTCGTTTAGAGTTCTAACTCTTTTCTCCGTTGAGTCGGATCGTACATCCGAGTGTTGGTCTGACCAAGTTGGCTGTGTGGCGAAATTGTCGCCTGCGTCACTCATCGTGTCGCAATTACTACCTTGTTGCGAGAAAATCTCGAAGGTGTGATTGGACCCTGCTATCTGTTTTACTTTTAGCTAGGTTTGTAAAAAATAACGTTTTCAAGTGCTATGTGACTTGAAACTAACTGGGTATGTAATTTTGTACGTGTAAGACACGTTTATTCACGGTCTTCTGATGACGTCTCCTGGCGTAAACTACGGTGACACTTCTGTGACTGGCGTTGTACGGAGCTATTTTACTATTCCGGCTCTCCCGGATAGATTAACCGCTGACAAGTTGTTGGGCCTTGGAAAAATAACAAGTCTAAGGTTGACGTTTATTTTAAGCAGCAACAGACAGTCAGATGTAGTGTGTGTACATGTGTGCGTGCGAGCGTGCGCTCTTGCAGTAAAGTACAACACTGGTAAACTGGTGGTAAAATACTGAAAGAAAAAGGGGGATACAATAAGATTACAAAGTATAGGGAAAAACGTTAAAGTTCATAGAGAAAACAGTAAAGAGGATCGCAATTAAGCATTTTGAAATTAAACATTAATGTAAACACAATGTATGGAAGGTTACAAAGTCTAAACGTTGCCTCTAAATAAACAGGAAATTCCCTTCGTCTCTTGCAATTTTCATTTCCCAAGTCCGGCTAAATTTACATTAGATCCAAACGGAATAAATTCACTTTGCGGTAGAAAATATGTTAGATCAGCAATTAAAAACACTGATTGTTATATGTATGTAGTACTCACGCTGTGGATTGCCACAAATCACGGTGAAAGTTTCGTTTGTCCTTCGTTTTAAATGGCGCAGGGGAGAACAGAGGAGGGGGGAGTGACACGATTAAAAATACTACGAATCTATAATTGAAGAAACGAAAAATCCACTGAAGTTTCGAATGTCCAAACAAGTATAGGAAACGAAATCAATCCATCATTGATGATTTCAAGGTAATGAAGAAAATGTCTATATAAATATCTACAACAAATGAAACACAAAAATGTGTGACAGAACAAAGATGTTTACCAGTGGTTACACTCATCCTCAAACAGGTCTGTTTGGACTGGTGAAAGGAAATGTTCGCCATCATGGTAGATTATTCAATATTCTTTTAGGAAATCATGTAGACAGTAGTAGATTTTAACCAAATTTAAACAATACCATTATAACACTGAAATTGTTAAAATAACATACAACTTCGTCCATTCGCCTTAATCTTCTAAACCTCTAAAAGAATCAAAATGCAAACTTATTGTAAATAATTTTGATATGGGTATTAACCATAATTCATCGGTTGTAAATGTTGGCTCCCTTTAAATCTTAAAACAGATAAAGCGAAAAGGGATGTTCATCGGTTATTTAAAGCAGGAAATGAAGTATAGACAAAACAAAATTTGGACCTCTTATAATGAAAGAATACATAACCTAAAAGTATAACCAAAAACATAGTCTTTCATGGCTCCCATCTGATATAAGGCGCATACAACCGTGGTCTGTCAAATTTATTTTGAAAAGGTTTTCTATAATAAAAATTTAAAAAAAATGATAAACGTTTTAAAATTAGTGTATTGTACATGTATAATAAAATAATTAAACTTCTAATAAGTTAAGGAAAAAATTTGGTGTTTCAAAGGGGTAGAGGGTGAAAGTTCGACAAACATTCTCAACGTCAAAAATGATCCCAGTCTCTCCGTTTATTTATTGTTTGTTAACTTTTTCATTATCTTAATGAAGTAAAATATTACGCACTAAGTAAAACTTATATCAGACTGTCATTTAGTCTAATCCCGATTGATGCTTAATGTGTGTGTCGGTTTGATTGGTTTTGGTATGATCAGTCCGCCGAAAACACCACCACTTTTATCTCACAACACCGTGTGGTAAAGAAACAGGTCTGGTCTGGCTGAAAGGTTGAAATTCCTCGTAAAGCAGTGTATGTAGTTATTCGGCACGTGTAGAAACGCAATCAACATCCATAGGACACCTTGATGTAACCGGTACCAAAGCCCAGATCTTTGGAAGAAAAACTGGCAAAACGTGTCGATTTAGGTTAGAGTCAGCATACCCTGTCGTAGTAATATGTTTGTGTTGATAAACATGATACATTCAACAAAAGTGTTTCTTTTATTTTGTTGTAAATGGAATTGAACTCAATAAAAATATCTGAAGTTATCTACTCCCACGTGACTCACCGGCATTCATCTTACCTTAATACGATCTAAAACAAACGAATGTTTCATTATGTCAATTCGTTGTAATATAATCTCATGCGAAAATTATATAAATTGATTTTAATTAACTACCTTACAATTGACAGAGTAAAATTAAAAACAAACATCATTAAAGAAATGTTGGACTAGGTTTTTGTAAAATGATGATTGAACTCCTTGTTTATGAACAAACCATTGAAATATTTGTACATAAAGTGATGCGTATTAACTTTAGTTTACCATCGAGATTAAGTTTAGATTATAATGATTAATTAAGTCCGCAATGAACTTGTTACATTCAGTTTTGTAAGTTCGCATAAAACAGATTTTTCACGTGAATAGACAATACGCAGTAATTCAATCCAAAGATCTCAACGGACATCTGACATGTATGCAAGAAGATAGGTATATTGGAATCTGTGATTTTTGCAAATGTCATATGACAAGCCTCATTAGAAAACAAAAGAAATAAGATAATGAAACAAAAATGTTGCGCGGATGACTACGTTATCTTGCACCTACACATACAAAGTTCATGTAAGTTTGAACAGTGCTACTGTTGGAGGCATGTCAAAACGTCTGTAAAAAAATTGAAAATAAGAGTGGTAGTGGTTTTTATAAACATCATTTTTACATTAATACATTACATACGATAAACAATAAAAGAAATCGTTTATTTTTTACACAAAGGAATCATATAAAAACTTGGTTTCCCCTTCGCATTGTAAAACTTGTTCGCTGGTGTTTACTCCTTCCTATCCCCTCACTGACAATTAAACTCGTATAGCTTTGCACTGTTTCCCTTTTCATTCGATCGTAATATGTTAAATCAGCGCATTTGCCTTTGCAATGAAGGTTACCATAGACGTCAACCTTTTAGCTAATCATTAGTGTTTTAACATTGTCCTTGTCAGCTTAAATGATTGTTTGTTTGAATGGTGTTTTAACGCCACTTTCAGCAATTTTTCAGCTATTTCATGGCGTCCAGTTTTTATTGGAGGGGGGGGGAAGCCGGAGTACCCGGAGAGAACCCCCGACCTGCGGTAGGAAAACTGGCAATCCTTGTCAATTAAGATTGGAGTCGAGTACACCCTGCCTGAAGTGAGAATCGAACCCGCAATCTCAGTGTTGACAGACCACGTGATCAATAGTAGACGAATTACCTTGACCACTCGGCAACCGAGGCCCCAAGCTTAAATGAAGTGCTGATTGGTAGGCGAAACTCGGGTTCGGATTGTAGTATGTCATAAAGTGTCTGATTGCACTGTCAGGTGAACATGCAAACTAATTACTGATCACATCTTTAAAAAAGCAATGAAAATATCTTTAAACATTCTAAATCAGAGTATACACAAACAATCTTCTTAGTCATTTAATTATAGATAAAAGAAATGGTAACTTCTCCATGTCTAACACCAGTTTATATGGAAAACATCGGGCATCTGACAATTGTAGGAAAGCATATTTAATTCATTCATGCATATTAAAAATCATAAAAAACATTCTTCCATCAATATTATATTTTTTTCTAACATTTTATACTATACAATTATAGCCTTTAAATTAGGTCGATATTTTTCATATTGACCGTATTTAAATGTTACAATTGTTATATAATTAATTGATATGTTTATGCACATCTGTATATACTAGTATTTTAATTGAAGGTTATAACAAAATACCAAACACCGATGAAACTGTCAAAAAAAAAGAGACAACCCGCAAATCAAGTTCGAGAAACCAGCAAACTCCAGAACCAACAACCAATATAAATCAACTACAGCAATGGTCCTGACTTGGTACAGGCATGTCAAAAGAAATAGTGGGTTAAACCAGGTTTTACGGCATGCCAAACCTCTCGCTTCCTTTACTAAGCAATTTAGTTCAATGTTCTTTTGATTAGTTTACTGTTTTTTGTGGTTTTTTGTTGCATGTACGAAAATATCACATCTCATTTCAATATCATCTGAAATTAATTTAAAAATTTATTAATACAAAAAACATGCAGCATATTGAAAGTTTTCAGAATGTACTTACTTTCCTTACTGATTGGCGGTTTACAGGGGAATTCCTAAATATTTAAAAATAGCCGAGCAATATCATTTTTTTTTTCTAAATATAACCGTGCAACATAACTTTTAAATCAGCCGTTTTCAATTAGCCATTTTAAATACAGCATGTCATGTGACAGGGTTTACACAAATCAAATTTCAAATTTTTCAAACAAATATAAATTAATAATATAACAAAGTATTTAATGACTGAATAATTCATCTAGACCGAGTCTTTGAATGGAATGATGGCAAAACCTGCAGATTTTCTCGAGATAGATCAAGATATAATCTAGCTCTGTGTTATATTAGATTAGTTTTTTACATTATCTCGATGCTAATTATCGTGCCTCCAGCTAAAATATGATACCTATATATTACATTGACTTGTTGTAAATATTTTATATTGAAGAAAAATACAAACTAAATGTCACGACAGTAACGAAACGCATACATGTGTAAAGTTTCAGCTGTAGTAACCTACATATATGTACCAACTAAAATAAAAGACAACAACAGCATATTGGAGATCAATCTATGCAAATACTATTATTAAAACAATCAGGTATCAAGCTGATTTTACGATATGATTGTTTGCATATTTATGTCGATTATGTATACAGGATTTAGTAATTTGTCTCGATATTTTGTTTCAGTTTAGTTAATTGTGTGTAACTGGAGTTTCAAAATCATTTCGTTTATATTGTGTTGTGGTAAAGGCTATCTGCTACATCTTAATTAACAATAGAAGCATTAAAAGCAACATGTTAACATAAAACTTTGAAATATGGGTTGTGTTTATTGTTGTAAATCATAATATGCTCTATTTTATTTCTTCAAAAGACTTTGTTTATTGTAAAATCTACAATTGTATCACCAGCCCAATAGTCACATTTCGGTGCTGACAAGAATATCATTGGTTCTTATAATGAGTCATTGTCTTAATTAAGTGCCTGTAAATTTGAAAAACGGTTTAAATTCTATGTTTTTTCCATTCACAAGGTCTGCTTAGCCGAATTCGGTATTGAAATTTTGATGATAAAGGCTCACCACAATTTACTTTTTTTATTAAATATATTTTTTATGTTTATGGACAATGCACATTCACAATAATACACGTAAACTGTACAATGTAAGTTAAATCTTTAATACTACGAACTTAAACAATAGTCTTGCGCACAGACGGCTTTTTACTTTAGCAGATTTAGTATAGTGTCGTCTTACACATTCTAATCATTGATTGATTGATGGATTGTTGTTTAACATCTAGCAAGCAATATTTCAGCTATATTCAGGACGTCATTCTAATCATAAATTGGTGCTCCTTACTGTAAATTCATCACTACATATTACATTTAAGCTATACACATAAGAAAGTTTGATTATACAGAATATGTCATATTACATGTAACAACAATTAAATGACATTCAGCATTCTACATACAAGTATAAACCGATTCATCTTCTTAAGATAAACGGCAACTAATCATTTTAATGACAGTCTGAAAACTGGCAAGTAAATGTCTAAACAGTGTTGTAGTGCTGTCGTTCTCTTAAGTCACCGCTCCAAACTCTATCTATATGATTTAACTTGCTACGTAGCAAAAACATATTATTGATACTGATAACACAGTCACCAAAAAGACCCAAAATAATAGAAAATCCAATGCCGAAACAAGATCTTTCCAGTTGTATGCCTTTTCGTCCTCGAAACGCGTTTCCTGGTTGTCCTTTGTACATGTATAAACTTTCCTTGAGGACTTTTTGTTTATAGTCTTTACCATTTTATGCATGAATTTAGGTATTTTCCTGTTATTTGAAAATCCGTCAATGCGAATTTCAATGGCGCTAATGATGACTACAATCGTGTTTATTATAAGCTGAAGTATGACGTAGATTGCCATAACGGAGACGGACTTAGAACTTTGTGGTAGATTAGAATTTATGACTGAAAGGAAAACAGCAAACGAAAGCCATACAGAAATTGCGTAGCTTATCCGCTCGCCACTATCACAGGGTATTCCAAACGTAAACAGATTTAAAACGGTAAGTAAAATAATCGGTGTTAAAACGTTTAACAAAAACATTTGAGGCTGCCTTTTCATTTTCAATGAAAATGTAACTTTAACATCAAGGTCTTTCATTTCAGCGCTAACAAATGATCCAATCACTGTCCATTCCCCGTTTGAAGAAAAGTCCTCGTAGTACTGGATTTTGTTGCTGGCTGGTTTTAAGTTTACTTCATGGCTGTTATAACTCCAACAAACAAAAACTAATTGACATGTTTGTACATCGAATGGAAAATATGTAATATCAACTGGGCAGTGAGATTCAAATATCTCAAATGGTTGCCAAGTTACTAACCCACTGTTTAAGATTTTAACATTTACAAATCTTGATCCAAGTTCTGTCATTTTAGTAAAACCGTTCTGTAGAGACATATCAGGCTTCCATATTTTTGATTGTGGATATACAATATAATCAATACCTCCATACATAGAACTGTTCCACGACAGGTACTGGTCAGTCCAACTAATCACCAAGTATCCGGTAGTAGTTAATTTCTCAGATATTTCATCGAGTTGACTTATCCCGGCTAAGAAAAAGCTCACGTCAGTTTCAATCGGAGAATACCAAGATTGATTCCGGCTTGGTCGAACTTCGGTATTATAATTATTTGTTACAAATAAATCAGTTATTAATTTCTTTAAATCATCTCCAGTTTGACCATCTACTAAATACAAATTATAGGTAACAAATACAATTAAAACCAGCGTTGATTTCATTTTGATGGCTTTGATTTAAGAAACATCTGCTGTCATCTGAACCTATCGTTCAATAACATTGAAGTTTAAACTGAACGGAAGTTACAGACACGTGTTCTAAACGTAATAATCCTCGGGAAACGATTACTCGTATTGATTATAATAACTTCCTTTTAATTAAGGTCTTCTGAATTAAAAACAATCATGATTTCCCAGTTGGGTTTAAATGTTATATATAACTGGGTAAAATTCATTGTTTTACTAGAAACCAATATTTCTTCATTCCAGAGGCACTAAAACTTTATCTAGCAATGCCCGATGACAGATGAAAAATAACTGATTATTAAATCCTAATTGTGATTTACTAAACTTCATTTTTAGTTTTGTTTACGTCGTTTTCACAATTTTAAGATTAATTGCTTTGCTTAATTTAACTAAATTGTATGGTAAATAATTCCAAACATTACAGAATGTTAATTTTTTTTATCTTATAATAAATATTTAAAACAAAAGGCGGTAACAGCAATTTTACCTTAATTTATTAATAATAACACGCTGCAAAAGTTACGGAAACTACATAAAGTTAAGTTTTCATTATAAATAATTTTCCAAATAAATACTTGCATTTACCGTTAGTTTGTTCTTGGTTTTGATTTGTCCTTTAACATTTTTGTTATATGCTATTTAAGCGTTGCGCGTTTGTTCTTGATTGGTTTAACTAATGCATATTTGTTTATCTAGGCAAAACATTGGTTGCAGAGATATCACTTATTTTTTTACTCGAGGCTAACCCTAATTTTAACTTATATCAAAACCTTAAAAGAAGCCATTCTTTTTGCACTTCAATTTATTCCTTTGTTTTTCTGTTCCGATTCTTTTTCATGTCATTTGGATATAAAAAATTGTAAAATAAAATATTTATTTATTTAAAAATCATTCCCATTTACAAATCCATGACAATTTTGGATAAAGAGTTTGTTTTTCTGGAATCTGTGCACTATGTTTTCTCATTTGTTTAAAACTGTTGCTGGCGATACAATTTTACATTTTTTAAATTTTACTATTGATTGTGATATTTCATATTTTTGATTGTTTTAGTTTGCCCTTTTTCATCTCTACATATTCTCATATTATTGCATGGGATAATTTTTTAATATAAAGTAAGTGGATATTCGAATATTAATCCAGTTGTAACAATTTTCACGTCCTCAATAGGGGCCTCGGTGGCCGAGTGGTCAAGGTAGTTCGTTTACTATTGGTCACGTGGTCTGTCAACACTGAGATTGCGGGTTCGATTCTCACTGCAGGCACGGTGTACTCGACTCCAATCTTAATTGACAAGGATTGCCAGTTTTCCTACCGCAGGTCGGGGGTTCTCTCCGGGTACTCCGGCTTCCTCCCCCAATAAAAACTGAACGCCATGAAATAGCTGAAAACTTGCTGAAAGTGGCGTTAAAACACCATTCAAACAAACACGTCCTAAATACTGCTGAAAAACTGAGTGCTGAACGTTAAACAATAAAACAATCAATCAGTTTCTCCGTTAAATATGTAGAGGTTATAAGAACTGTTAGTTGTTCGTTTTAAGATCTTCAACTATATTATTTTAAAGTCCATAGGTGTCATTTGTCGCATAACAGAACTTTATTATCTTTGAGGACAGTTTTACACGAGAATCTGACTCGTAATGAATTCTCTTGTTAATTAAAGATTAAGGATTATTTACAGAAACGTTACCAGTAATAATATGGCAGTTTTTGACTTAATCCTCATGAATCTCTCAGGAAAATATGCATATATTAATTCTAAGCATACTGATTATCGATAAAACCCACACTTTAAACCAAATAAAGGACCGACATTACCATACACAGTTCAAATTTGATTGATAGAAACTGATAGTTACTGTAAATTTACTGTTTATGATCTGAACATCACGGTACACAATGCACACAGTTCATGTCAGTTATTTATAATGTTTATGTTTTACTGATTGCTTCTGTACGGAACTGAAACAGCTTAAGTACAGTCATCAAATATTCTTACCTTGATTTAGTCAGAATGATGTTCACTGTAACAGTCCTAATCAGATATCTTCATATTTACCTTTGTTCAGAATAACTGATATTTAATCCTTGCATAATATTTTTAAAAGGTTTTAAAAAATACATCAAAGAATGTCAGCTTTTTATATGAAATTTAACACTAAAAATGCGATAAAGGTTTTTTTTTAAAAGTCACAACTTCTCATCAGATATTGTTTGAAGTCGATATGAGTGCATCTGGAACATACAAAAAAGGGTTTTTCAATGTTGGTGTGGTTATAAGCAAAGTAAATGTGCTCTTTCATGAACATTTTAACTGACATTGTCATTGGGAACATGATCATATATAGACGAACTACCTCAAACACTCAGCCACCGACTCCACTGAACACTAATCAGCTAAACTATAGCATTTTGTTGTAAATAAATGTATATACAAATTATGGATAAAATATTTATAGCAGAACATACAGATACAAAAAACATTAACCGCTACATTTGTGTTCAGTTGCATGAACGAGGCACTAATAAGTGTTTACCTATGAAATGTATGGTTTTAAGCTGTCTAATGGGATAAGTGTGTGTATAGACATGTATTTCTAAAAAACGAGACATTTTTGTCTTTGTTAATCTATTCAGAATGTCAAATGTCATTTTATCAAAATGATGAAATATATACGAAAGATATTTTTCCTTGTGAACATCGTAGGCTATTTAAATTGTCTTAAGCAAAAGATGAAGTTTTATGATTAATCTTAAGAAATACATGTACATGTATTCTCCACCTTTTCATCATTCAAATATTATACTGCCCGTAAGACATCGTTACTCCGAATTAGCAGTAATTATAAATTATAAAGATATAAATTTGCTATAAAACTATAATCGTTATCATCTATTGTGTATGGTTATTGCAATTAACGAATAAACAATCAACATCTCTATCTTACCTTTGCACCCCAGGTAGCTACACGTACAAGACATATTTTCAAATGCCTGTCAGGTACATAAAATAGGAAACTAATTTTATACGTTATAACAATCCCTTCAATGAAATGACTTTTCCGTATTTCCATCGAACTTTCTTGTGAAAAACGATGCAAAGACTCTTGCTTATTTAAAATTGTTTAATTTATATTAAAATTTATAAAAATATATTAATTAAATACATAACGCATAAAGGTCAAATAAAATAGCCTTAGAGCCGTATTGACATTATGCTAATAAACTTTTTCTTCAAGGTTAGCAAATAAGTATGTGTGGGGAAGGGCTATCACTAGTTCTCTGGCTTCTTATTCAATAAAACATTGTTTGGAAATATGACTTGCGTTTTATTGATTCGGAGATTAAGACAGTCTTTACATGTTTCGATTTTCGTCTTATTTCAATCCTTGTGCTTTTTGTTTCTGTTCGATTTGGGTGAGTAGCCGAGATGTTTATGTAACTTAATTCTCTTGTATAAATGCGGAGACATTGCTCTGTGTCTGACTTTATATGATAAAAAGAAACAGTTTAAGTTTGTTCGGTACTTAACTGGGGTCGGCGATTCTCCCTGTCGTTTGTAAAGATTTGGAAGCGTGCAATTTTCAATAAAGTTTGGCATATTTCGACAATAGATAATAATTAACTTTTATTACAACACTACATACAATTGTCTGATATTTGCAACAACGGTAAGGACAGAACGTTCTAATATTACCAGAAACTTAATAACTGCAAATCTATGTATTACATTATAAAATAGATGAATCTAAATCCTGTGCTGGATGATTGCGCACAATTACCTGTTGCCTAACTAAAAAATGTGTCATTGTTTACAAGCGGTATATTCCGTTGGTGATGCACACTTATTTACCTTCTAATGCATATAAATAATAAGAAAAGAAATAAGATGATTCTATTCAAAAACGGGCGAATTTTTAAACAAATTTCTTATACAAATCTAAGAAATTTACAAAGTATTGTGGTATAAATATCTTCGGGTATCCAAAAGGCGTATGCCTAGCAACAATGTTGGTCCCGTGGATACGAGAATGAATTGATTGACAGATATGTTGGATATTTCCTTTACATCTAGCGAGCATAGTTTCAGCTATATTCTGGACGAGAACAAGTTAACAAACAGTAAATTCGGAAAAATGGACCAAAAGAAAATATAGGTCTATATCGTGCAAGAGCGTGGCACTCCCCAAACGTGCTGCTCACTGTGGCCCATGATCAGGCTTTTCGTATTATGACCTAACCACCCCTAACGAGAAGGCGTTCCCTATCCACTACCTGGTGTACGCGTTGGGCAGCTCCGTTGAATTTATTGGAACTATGAACAGGTTAAAAGTTCTGTTGCTGATAAACCTTTTATGATCGCTTGTGGTAATTTATTGCACCCTGTTTGTCCCATTTATTTGGGCAAAGCATGTTCAATGAATTAGTGTCACAGTATGTAAATCCGAATGGATGTGATATGTCAAGAAAGAAGAGTTAATATAAGGAGGAAACAAAGGAATTAAACGAAAATATTTTTCGCACGAGGAAAAATTGACTTATGGGGTTCCTTTAAAGCATTTCCTATTTTGTATCCATTAAACTCTTATTTAATCAGGTCGTCACTGTTGGTCTTTGTTTACAAATGACTATATATAGAAAAGTATGGAAGAGAAAATATTATATCTGTCAAGAACTGCTACATTTAACATCAGTCAAACTAAATCAAGGTAAGAACAGATGATGACTGACAAGGACTGCTACAGTGAACATCAGTCTTTTTTAAATCAAGGTAAGAACTGATAATGACTGACAAGGACTGCTGCAGCCAATATCAGTCATTCTAAATCCAGATATATGTTGATAATTAATGTCAAGGACTGCTACAGTGAATATCAGTCATTCTAAATCCAGGTAAAAATTTTAAAGTACTGTCACGATCTGATGCAGTGACTAACAGTTTTTAATCCTATACAAGTACTGTACTTAACTGATATGAACTGTTTCAACAACATAAAATTTAATTTTGATGGGTCTTAGAGGTTCTTAACATTGAAGATATTTAGCTTTTGGATACAGTTTTGGCAAATAATCAAATTGGGCATTCATTTAGCATAATTAGTTTTTGTTTAGTGTTTAGTCGATTATTACATTAAAGCAACGAAATACAAATAAATACATGTATTTTATTCCAACTTTCAATACTCAATGCCTTGGTTTATTTTAATATTTTTTTTGGATGAATAGGTGGCCAGCTTAAGGTAATATTTCGGCAGACAAATGTAACATTGTGAAATGTATTGAAATTGTTTGCCGTTTTGATAAGATTTTTTTTACATGCACTGCTTTGAAATTTTCATGTATGCATTAAACGTCTTAAAAAGTGTCAAATGTTATCATTGCTATAATAAATGTAAGTGTCTTGTTTAACTCTGCTGTCATAGTTACCACAGTAAATGGTGTATAGTTTACCCTTGTTGTCGTAGCTACAGTAAAGGGAAGTAAATAACTGACCTGTTCTGTTATTATTGCTTCAGTAAAAGAAGGTGTATTACATACCCCTATTATCATTGCTACACTAAAAGTAGGTGTATAACTTACCTCGTTATCATTGCTACAGTAAAGGTAAGTTTATACATTACCTCTGTTATCATAGCTACAATTAAGGTAGGTATTCAACTTACCTGTTCTCATTACTAAGTAAAATTGGTGTATAACTTGCCTCTGTTATCATTACTACAGTAAAGGTAAGTATATAACCTACATCTGTTATCGGAGCTACAGCAAAGGTAGGTATATTAATTACATCTCTGATTTTAGCTACAGTAAACGAGGTGTTTAACTTACCTACGTTATTATTGCTACAGTAAAGGTAGGTAACTTACATGGTATCATCACTACAGTAAACAATGGTGTATTACTTACCTTAGGTCAAAAACTCACCTTTTCACAGTAAAGTTAGGTGTATTACTTAACTCTGTAACCATAGCTATATTAAGGTAGGTGTACAACTTCTTAAAAATCATTAGACCGTAATGACATTTAAACTTGATCTTAAACTCATCTGCAACCCATTAGACAAGAAAAAATGTCCAATGGCCGCAATTTGGTAAAAAAATCATCAGACCGGAAAGATATTCGAACTTGACCTGCACCTCATGATAATTAACTTATAGACTGAATATCAGCTCAATATCTGCAATCGTTTAAAAAAGGAAAACTTTTACTTTTAGGATATTTCTAAATCCAAGGGCCAAAATATAGTCTAAATCATCTGACTGAAGCGATACTCAAATTTGATCTGTAACTTGTCATGGTTGATTCACATCACATACTAAATATGATCAGCTCTATAACTGCGAGCGTTCAGAAAAAAGTCTTGAAACCATGTGTGTGAGGGAAGGCTTACAAACCTATAGTCGCCACCAGTGATGCCGGTAGGGGAATAAAGAGCATTTGACACCATTTGTTTGCAATTTCTACTATAGCTTCAGTAATAAAGATATTTTTGCCATTCATTATTTCCTTCTGTTATAATTTTGAAAAAAAATTCTTTAAATCAACACAAATTTTCTGTCCATTTGATCGTTCACAATTTCAATTTCTCTGCATATGCAATATTTTTGAAATATGAAATGTTTGACACTCTGGATAAAAATTATAATTAAGGGCATTAAAGCTTATTAGAAATCAATTTAAATTTGTTGGCATTTTAAAAGAACATGCATTTTTGATAATATGTTACATGTACATTTTCTATACTAAAAGGCAAAAATGTTTTTAAAAACTGGAATAAGGTAATTTGAAGTCCTTACCTGCCATGAGAGTTAAGTTGTGTTAGTGTCAATTTCTTTTGTAAATCCTGTATATTCTATTAGGTTTTTAATCCATGTGTGTTTACAAAAGTAAGAAAGAAAGAAGTAGTTTAATTTAATAATTATTTGTTTTGGCAATAAGAACGGTATTGATTATGACCTATTAAAACTTTCTGTGAAAAAACAAGTGGTTCTTAACACCACTAGGTTCCATATATCTTTCTTGTTGTCAATTTCAATTGTTAATTTGCAACAACAAATTGCCTTTCGTGATATATAGTTTAACCATTCGTTAATTGTTATACCATTGGGAGAAAGTGAAATATGCCGTATAAGACCCGTGTTTCAATTCCGCTGTTTTGCTTATGGAACGGTCTCTGCTCTCATCAAAGTCTGAAAAAACTTAAGACGGTATATGATTCTCGTATTATTTCATAATTGACCTTTTAGTACGAAAATCCAGTAGAAAAAATGTCCATATTTAATATTATGCCTTTGTTGTTGACATGTCACGAAATGGGAATTGAATTAAAATTTTGAGATATATTCGAACCCGAAGTCTACATAAGGCACTGAACATATTTACTCAGAAGCCCAGACAAGACTGCTTTAGTGACGGACGATGGTATTCAGATAAATCTCGAGACTTTTCCCGGGTCAGAACAAAGCCCGAAGTGTTTCGAACAAACAAAATCGAATGCACCTTGGTTACACTTCAAATTTACCTTTTTGCCTCTACAAAAGAATAATAACCTCAACTTTATGCATTTAGCAATCTTCATTTGTCATGCAAAAGACCTTCATTAGAACGCGGTGACTTGTAATATAAATACCTACGGTTCCGCAGAATTTAAAAAACAACCAAAATTTGAATAAAATGTTTCCGATTTTAGGTCTCTTGTGCTATTGTCAACAAACATGATTTCAATTAATTATATTTAAAAATTACTACCGGGTTTACAATTTATAATAATTTTGCTACTATTTTTATTATTTATGTATGTTTGCAGGATTAGTTTTTGATCAGGGGCTGATAGACGCATTTTATAGAAGATTTTTCGTAAGAATAACAGGCTCCCACTGAATCCGCCAATGAGGGCGCAATTAAGAATCCGTCTAAAATTGGAAAGGTCTCTGGTATATGATATAAATTTTATATTTATAGATTTATTTTCGAATATGTCCGTATATGGTAGCCTAAAATTCCATGAAGTAGCATCTATAAATTAGCTTCCTATAATTAAAAAGGGATTTTGAGTAGTCTGTATTAAATGTAGTACACGATTGTTCTATTAAAACTATATACATAACAGAAAATTTCCTTGTTAAGATGTGTAAAATACGGGATTACTTTTGTCTATGAAGCAATACAGAACTAAATCATTCGATCGAGAGTTTTGCTTTCAACCAAAGGTCGATTCATTCATACGCGATACGCTTGAAAAGAACAATTTGAATAATAGTTGTAACATAAGTAGATTGCTACCCATAAAAATGCCACAAAAACCCAACACACAGAAATACAAAAATTAGAAAAAAAATAATTTTCTTCCTATAATTTTGTTTATCTGTTATCATTACATCCGTCGAAGTTTATAGAACTTTATTTCTGTCATTAAAGGCTTGAGGTCAAGTTGATCAGTTGTGATAAATATATACAACATTAGATAATGCAAATGTTAAATAAAAGAATGTTAAATAGATATCAAGGTTAGTAAAATTTACTACAACAGACGAGTGATTCATCTGATCAAGGCTCATCAGAGTACCACAAACCTCAAAAATATTTAAAATCCACCCAAATCATTGCTGCAGAGCTTTTATCACATTACAGATTTTATTTTAAATAATCATCTAAAAGGGGTAAATTACGAATTAAACAAGAAAAAGATTGCCTTATTTATCATATATTTCGGTCTGCACTTTTCCTTCTTCAATATTAAAAAATCTAAAAATGGTCGTAAGTTTCTTTTGGATTTGCCTTTACTCAGTGGTAGTTTTTCTGTTAGCTAAATGTGAACCAAATATACAATGGTATAGGGTTGAAATCACGTTGACTGGCACATACACTGGAGTTGATACTTGTTTGTATGAACATTTGTGCAACGTATGCACCAAATAATTTGTTGGGATGCATATACTATATACTATAAAAATATAGTAACTACAGCAATGGTCCTGTCTTACATGTAGTACAGGCATTGCAAAAGAAATGGTGGTTTAAACCAGGTTTTATGGCATGCAAAACATCCCCTATGTCATAAAGATACTTTTAACAGAAAGTTTCTTATTTGGGGAATGAACTGTATTTTGAGAAAGTGTAATAAAGTTTGACGTGTTTGCTTGTAATTTATTCAAAGAATTGCAAAACTTTTAATTGTTTAAAAGACCTATTTCTGCAGTTGTGACAAGACATAATGTCGGCATCCTAAATTCTGTAAAATAACATGATTTCCTTCACCCAAATAAGTGAATTACGTCATCATCAGTAAGGTACTTGGAAAGATTGATTTCAGTCAATTGGTATCCTCCACCGAGATTACGCATAATCGCATTGACCTCATCTTGGTGAAACTGGATTGCTGTCCCTCCTCCACTTCCACCATATGTAAATACAAACAGGAAAACGAGTTCGTTATTAACAACAAAGAAACACGGGTTTCCACTGTCCCCGGTAATTATTGTCTCGTGATATTGGTGACGTGTAGTGTTGGAATGAGGCTCAGCGAGATATATCATATTATTTAACTGACTCGTAAAGTCAGCAACAAGAGCTTTTTCTTCAAAATCTGTGCAGATGGTAGGTAGTCTGACAAATGCTCTCATCGGTTCGAATTCCTTAATGTATTTGGGTAGAACTTTTGCAAATCCAACAGAAGATGGCACATCGCTGTCCAGTAGTCCTATTACCATATCATAGCCAGTAAGAAACCCAGCGGTAGAATTAACTGGAATTGCGGTGGCTTTTATGATTTTACGATCGAAGACATTGTTATTTGTGTCGACAAACCGCAGTGTTGAATTTATTTGAATACTGTAATGACGTGCCCAAACTGCATGTCTAGGAGACAGAAGTGTTCCGGCTTTTCTTGTTTGTAGATCACTATTCCAGGGTGAAATGCATGAAAGATCTAACCCATATGCCCAACACTGGATATTTCTTATGTAAACTTTGTTGATATGGTCCTGCTTTGAAAATATTGTAATTGCTTCCTGGGGTGATCTTCCGGATTTCGCGACTATTTCTAATCGATCATCAATTCCATGAACGATATGAGAATACAAATTCATAAGCCCAGGAGTAACGTTTGGAGTTATATTGTAGTTATACGGACTACAATGAGGACCCGCGCCATAGAGTCTGATAGTTTCGTTGTGAAAATATATCTGCATACAAAATTCTTTGTGTAAATTGCAACTGAAAATAAATTAACAAATGCTTTTGATTATTCCCTTGCATGCAAACAATTTAAAATTAAAAACGTTTATTTGATAAATTCATAATGAGGAAAAACAAGGTTAAGTATGAAGCTATGATAGTTCTATACTTCAAGAGACCAGAAACAGGATGTATAAAGCTTACAATTCTTCAGAGTGCATACATGGCCTTTTCACTTAACAATTAAAAATATTCTAAAATGGCCATTTATTTGTGGAACAAAACTTTATGATACAGAATTGCAAAGCTTTATGATACACAATAGGTAAATTAAATACAAATGCTCGCAAGTCGTAGTAAGGTATGACATTTCTCATTAAGCATCATTTGTACAATAATCCCGCAAAACGTTTTTCATGTTCTCATCAGCCGAAAAGTATCCCTAAGCAGTAACGTGTGACTTTAGTTTGAAGATCGTCGTACACATCATAATAACATGTAAATATAGGCATCTGCAACTACGCCGTAAAGGATCTTAACCACTTCCTGTAAACATCAATGTTATACCTGCCGTGGATGATTTTTCCATTTGTGAGGCAATATTGAGTGTTGTCATGGTTTACTTTGTCGCAGTTTGTATCCATCGCATACAAACAATCTTGGTACGTTGTCTCAACTGTCAACAATACTGCAATGTAAATGTTAGATGTTTACGTTGGTTACGCTAAAAATAGTTCGGTCAACGTCATTTATCCAATAATAATTAAGTGTACTTCATTTATCGAAAAATAAATTTCATTGAAAACCTCTACCGGACGTAATCTCGACCAATTAAATAAACGCATTTCTAAATATGCAAATCATATTAGAATTATTAACAAATAAATGTTGAAACAAAAACAGACGGTAAAATTCTTTTAAAAAAAGCAGGTTAAAGGAGTGACGAGACGTACTTCAGACTCATTCCAAAATTTCTCAATGTCCTGCCCAAAAAATACTTTTTTAATTAGGGCCACACCACTTTGTGGTGGACGCTCTATAGTGATCAGTCTGTCCGTCCGTCCGTCTGAAGTTAGTCGCGTCCGAGCTATAACTTTATTATCTTTTGAGGTAGGCTTTTGATATTTGGTATGTAGGTAGATAATAACAAAGGGATGTGTCGTATACCGTGGATGATGATCTTTGACCCCTAGGTCACATTATTGCTTTCTGAATGACAAATTCATGTCCGGGCTGTAACTGTTTTATGTTTTTATGTAGGCTTTTGATATTTGGTATGTCTGTAAATAATAACAAGGGGATGTTGCGCATACCGTAGTTGATGACCTTTGACCTTGTACTTTGACCTCAATTTCGACCGGGGGCTCAGAGATGGATACCATCTTAGTGATATCTAGTTATTTTACTGTATTACCCGGTATGTAGGACCCTATTGACAACGAGGATTTGTATTCATTTTCTTTACCCCTCGTAACGTGCACCTCAAATTCTTTCGGTTGTTATTTGAAAAAATAGAATTAAATAAAAATTTGAATTGAAATATAGTGAAAGCTTTCAATTATGAACATTGCAAATTTAAAAAAAAAGCCAGTTAAGTCGTCTTTTTTTCTGCATTTGATGTTTTATTTGAAAATCAATCCACATTATAGAATTTTTTCAGAGATCGTTGAAAAAGTTCAAATTTAAAAGCTCATGTATACGCACTCAGTCATAGCGGACCAATATATATTGATAAAAGGTGGAGACATAACAGCAAAACTCCCATTACTATGTGCGAAAACAAATGGCCACCAACAATAAATGTGGCTTTATAGTAGTAATTACATTTATATGAACTGTGTCACTTTAAGTAGTCTATTATTATGGAATTGCAGACCTTACGTTCCGTTACGCTTCATTATACAATTGCAAATAAATTGTAGACAGTTTTAGGGAAAACCTGGGGTTGTTTTGCGTTTTACCGAATCTTTTAGCTATGTATTGCCATTCATTTGGGAAGGAAATAGGAGATGCTGACAATCTGTGTGAGTAACAGAAGAGTGCAGATAACCCTCCCCGCATTTGTAATTCCACAACATTCCAGAGTATTGGCGAACAAGCACAACCTGTGTCAACAATAAGTCAATGTTTAATAACAATATAAAAATAAGCATACATTTAAAATCTCACCATGTTAACAGTGGCAAAAGAGTTGTTTAACGCGATAAAATGTGTAATTTATTAGTTAACTTACATAACATTCCAAATAATCCATATAGTAGACAAGACATTTTAAACATTTTGTTCAAAATTCGTGCAAATTCTTTCAATATCTGTACTACACATAGATCAGAGAAAACTAAATATAACTCTAAGTTACTAAGTGTAAGTGATAAGTTCATATCTAGTTACATGTATAATTGTGTCGCCACAGAGTTACTGTGATATTTTGAAGGCTTTTAAACATATTTTAAACGTTAGTTGCCATAACTTTTAAGATTTACATAACCAGTTATTTTATTACACATATCCCGGTACAGTTACAGGATTATAAAAAAGGAAAGGTCATTTGAATAAGAAAAAAACTGTTTTATTAATCAACTAGTATGACCCCTATGTAGGAATTTAATTAAATGACAACAATCAGTTTTACTCAAATTGCGCATATTTTATGTGCATTATTATTTAGCCATGAAAAGATAAACATAATATATTTACATTTCTGCTGGATGGATCAGAAATGTAAACGTTTAAATGAAAGCTTTCATTGGATATCTAGCAAATTGATTGTGCCATTGTTAATATATTGTGATAAATTGATAATTATATTAAAATATCTTCTTGTATTGTAAGTTCCAGGGTAATTTGCGTAATTTCTTCCATTGACTGTTCAACTTCTCAAAGAAGGGTTTGTTGTACCTAGGTTGATGTTATCCCTTCAGACATTTTATGGTAGCAACCGTGACTTAATTTTTTGTTATGGTTGAAATCAACCTTTGAAACACGATTGGACATTTTTGACTATTTGACTTTTCCTAGACATAACAATGATCAACTCAAAGGTGTCTAACGAAAGGCATGGCACAGCTTACTCTTCTGGGGCACTTGCGTGCAGCCATAATTTTTATTGGGTTTTGGTAACAGATCTTTTGTTGTGTGTTTTTGGTTTTTGTTTAGAGTTGTATATGTTTGCCTTTATCCGGATTCGTAATTGTCCCTTGACTTTCGGCTCATGTTGTTCTGTCGGTTTTCTTGCTATTTTTCCACTGGTATTTTTTATACACTAGCTCAGACCTTTAATTTCACATTGTTGATATTTGTCCCTCAACAATGCTACATTTGGTGACTTTGCATTTAATCTACCCTTGCGAGCTTGAAATTAGAGACACCACCAATACAATTAGGTCGGCCTCTTAGACCTACTTCTAGAAATAAACTCGGGAGAACTACAAACTCGACTCTACGATAAACATGATGACTTCAACTCTCCAACATTTTCATCGATAGCAACATTCCAGCAGCTCCAGTGTATGGTGTGTACATTTTACAACTTATACGTTATTCTAGATCCTGAGATCGGTATTCCGATTTTCTAGACCGCTCACTGCTGTTGACTGCTAATACTACTCAAACAAAGGTTTGTTTTAACTAGTTTGATGTTCTCCAGACGTCCCATGTTCGTCACAATGATCGTTATGGTAAAATTAATCTCTTATATACGATCGAATATTTTCGAAGAGTCATAGGTAGTCTTTCCAATTGGTGGTTTTGACTTTTTCCTAGACATGATAAAGAGTAACTTGGCGGGTGTATTATTAAAAGCAGGCACTGCTTACTCGTCCGGAGCACTTGAGTTTACCCATTATTTTTATCGCGTTACTTCTCTTTTTGTCCGGATTTGTCAATGTCCTCTGACTTTCGGCTCTTGTTGTTCGTCGGGTTTCTTTGCTATTTTTCTTAACAATTGATAAAGGAAAAAAAACCGATTAAATAAACTAAAAATCGATTATGTTTATACTTTCAGTAATGTTTTCCGACACCATTTTAACACAGATTAACACATCATTATAAACAAATTTGTTGGTCCTTTTTCTGGTGTAAATTTGTTTATCGTATGAATCATTATTTACAGCTTGGAAACACAGCTTTATATGCTGATGTGCAGTCATGATTTTACTAGTACGTGTATTTTCAATTTGAAACATTCACTCAATCTGAAGTAACTTAATTCAGTTCATTGTAAATAAAGCAACATCATACTTTATTTTAGCAATATTAATTGATTTTGACAAAGTCGTTTTTGATTTCAACATTTTAAAAGTCATAACTTTTGTTCACTTTCAACTATATGCTGACATTTTGTCTTGTGATTGTGCAAAAAAAGTTTTACCTGACACAGGAACCAGAATCGGATCTTTTTTTACTGGTTTCTTGATTGCACGCTTTAACGTTCGATTTAAACGCCTTGGTACAGGGACGGGTTCCGATGACTCGACCCACAGAATTGCTTAACACGTCTGCACATCGCGGTTAAGTGAGAGAAGAGACCAAGCCTTGCCACCAGACACAAATTCTATACTGAGAATGTTTTTATTCTTAAATTTATTCAATAAAAGCATGTTTTTATCTGTTGTCATGGCTGATATAGGGCGATTTTTAATTTAACTCTATGACAGCCCTGTGTTATCAGCTTGTCTGTACGTAAAATCACATGACAGTTAAAGAAAAGTAGAAATTTCGGGGCGGCTTATACCTTATTAAGTATACTATTATAAATATATATATATATATATAAACATGACATTTATGATTCGAGAATTAAAGTCGTCACGCTAAATCGTGTAATTTTGAGTTTAGCTAACCTTCAGTTTTGATTTGAAGGACTATACAGTTATCTAAATACAAGGCCAACTTTAAATTATTTGCTTTAATCTCAGATCTTTAACTTGCCTTAATCTCAAGCTAACTGTGACTGACATAGTTACAAATTGAATGCGATAACAACAGAATGTCCTCTATGATTAATGTTTGTTTCAGTTTTTAATATAGTACTAATACCGTATAAGTGGTTTTCTTCGCGTGGGGAAAATTTAGCTTTTTTGTTGACAAACTGTGTGAGTTTATTTTAGCGTAAGTAATCAGAATAAATAAATTGATTGTTTTTCCTAATATTTCGCGCGTTGATATTTTCGCGGTCCACTTTTTACCGCGAATATAGCGAAAATTAAATCACCGCGAAAAAAACCACTTATACGGTAATCTGACATAGACATTACAACACAATTTAGGTCTATCGAACGTACTGCACAGATAAAGTTGCCCGAAATTACTTTCAGTATCAGCAGAATATAATGCAATCGAATACAAGCTGTCTAGCTTTCTATACTTATATTTCCCTCTTTAGCGGGGATTTTTACCTGTTCGATATTCCTAATTGTCTCTGTTACATACTCTCAAGTTTACATACCAAATCCATGCAGTTGCCTATATATACATATATTGCAAACTTCCAAGCCGAATTTGAAGTTGATTAAACGTTTTAAAGTGCTCACGGTCCCGGATATGTGATGTGTTACAATTTAATTTTTCAAATTTTCTACTATTTTAAAAATACAAATATTGCGACAACCATATAAACTATTCAGTTGATTTCTGAGGCATCAAAATACATGGTTAATACCAAATATTCATAGACTTCTATAACTTTAACCAATACTTAGAATAAGACTTTAATACTGTATATTGTTTGCCGTAGCGGGATTCGAACTTCCAAATAGCACAGTTGGGACTCATATATATATATATATATATATATATATATACAAACGTCTAAGTATTGTGACAACCATATAATATATCTATCCAGCGGATTTCTGAAACATCAGAAATACAGGGTTAATATCAAATATTTATATATACGTCTACAAATTAAGCCCAACACTGTTTGAATTAGATTTTTAACACTGTCAAATTTTTGCTTTCCCTCAGCGGGATTCGAACTCACACCGTTGTGACACTGTGGCACCAATTCGCCTGCACTATGTCCAGCGGTCTAGACCCCTCGGCCAAATCCGCTATATAAAAATATAGCTTCATTAACCGGGGTGAATCTTAGACATAGACATAGTACATGTGTACTAGCGTGTGACGATGGAATTTTCGTAACCAATACGTATTAATCTGACAGTAATCTAATTCAGCATTTTTGTATATATTATATAGGATGACAAAGTTACTTGTCATGCAGTCACAGTATGTAAATTATATACAAACGTCTAAGTATTGTGACAACCATATAATATATCTATCCAGCGGATTTCTGAAACATCAGAAATACAGGGTTAATATCAAATATTTATATATACGTCTACAAATTAAGCCCAACACTGTTTGAATTAGATTTTTAACACTGTCAAATTTTTGCTTTCCCTCAGCGGGATTCGAACTCACACCGTTGTGACACTGTGGCACCAATTCGCCTGCACTATGTCCAGCGGTCTAGACCCCTCGGCCAAATCCGCTATATAAAAATATAGCTTCATTAACCGGGGTGAATCTTAGACATAGACATAGTACATGTGTACTAGCGTGTGACGATGGAATTTTCGTAACCAATACGTATTAATCTGACAGTAATCTAATTCAGCATTTTTGTATATATTATATAGGATGACAAAGTTACTTGTCATGCAGTCACAGTATGTAAATTATATACAAACGTCTAAGTATTGTGACAACCATATAATATATCTATCCAGCGGATTTCTGAAACATCAGAAATACAGGGTTAATATCAAATATTTATATATACGTCTACAAATTAAGCCCAACACTGTTTGAATTAGATTTTTAACACTGTCAAATTTTTGCTTTCCCTCAGCGGGATTCGAACTCACACCGTTGTGACACTGTGGCACCAATTCGCCTGCACTATGTCCAGCGGTCTAGACCCCTCGGCCAAATCCGCTATATAAAAATATAGCTTCATTAACCGGGGTGAATCTTAGACATGGACATAGTACATGTGTACTAGCGTGTGACGATGGAATTTTCGTAACCAATACGTATTAATCTGACAGTAATCTAATTCAGCATTTTTGTATATATTATATAGGATGACAAAGTTACTTGTCATGCAGTCACAGTATGTAAATTATATACAAACGTCTAAGTATTGTGACAACCATATAATATATCTATCCAGCGGATTTCTGAAACATCAGAAATACAGGGTTAATATCAAATATTTATATATACGTCTACAAATTAAGCCCAACACTGTTTGAATTAGATTTTTAACACTGTCAAATTTTTGCTTTCCCTCAGCGGGATTCGAACTCACACCGTTGTGACACTGTGGCACCAATTCGCCTGCACTATGTCCAGCGGTCTAGACCCCTCGGCCAAATCCGCTATATAAAAATATAGCTTCATTAACCGGGGTGAATCTTAGACATAGACATAGTACATGTGTACTAGCGTGTGACGATGGAATTTTCGTAACCAATACGTATTAATCTGACAGTAATCTAATTCATATATATAAATACAAACGTCTAAGTATTGTGACAACATATAATATTGCAATGCAGCGGATTTCTGAAACATCAGATATTAATGACTTTGATTTATGTCGCTATCAGGATTTTGTCAGCCATAAAAAATGTAATATTCAACCAGCCGCTAGACGAGGTTAATATAGATTTTTGAGGGCTGAGAAATCCTGGTAGCGACCGTATATCAAAATCAATAATTGTTTTATTACATTAATAAAATCGCCATCTTCCTTCATCAGAAAAACAGAGGATGCTTAAATTTTGTAATTGTTGTTATGCTGTTACCCTTCATATTTTCTATTAATACTGCATTTATATATTGATTTGCTGATTATACTTAAATTGCAGTTTCATCAAATTTCAAATATTGAAAAGAGGATAAAAAATCAATTATATTATTCATAACATTTTAACAGTATATTTCATAATTACAGATGATTCAATGACCACTAAAATTGAAATTTATAGTTATGTTGGAACAGTTATATAAAGCAGGCTTAACTGGTAAAACAGGCCAATATTGACCTGGTTGTTACCAGTTTAAGACTGTTGTTTTGTAAGTTTAGTACTGTTACGATTTATCGTGACCAGAAAGTTGTTTTTAGACCAATCAAAAACACGCAAAATTCTATTCATGTAATAAACATGGTTAATATCAAAATTTAAATACATGTCTACAAATTAAGTCAACACTGTTAGAATTAGATTTAACTATACCCAGCACTTTAGACCAGCAGGAAAAAATCCACTATTAATATACAGCTTCATTACTCGAAGTAAATCTAGAAATAAACAAAGTACACGTTTAATAGCGTGAGATGGTGGAATGTTATGGATCAATTTGATAAAAATTAAATGCAGAATGTTCGTACATATTATATAGTCTGACAAAGTTTCTTGTGGTACCATAACCAAAAATAAATTATTTATAAACGGGCAAGTATTGCAACGACCTGATGATATATAACTTCTCTAATTTTATCGAGATATTCAAACCACTTGACCGGAGTGGAAAATACATTTTTCGTCACTTGTGAATATGTGGTTCTCAGCAGTTGATTAGTTTAAAATAATAACTTCATTTTGAAAAAATAATAACGTCTTACACAAAACAACTATCATTTACCTCGTATTTAAACCCAACACTGTTAGAATTAGATTTTAAATACTGTCAAATTTTGTGCTTACCCTAAGCAGGATTCTCCCTCACACCGTTTTGAGACTGTTGCAGGACCAATTCGCCTGCATTATGCCCAGCGGTCTAGATATATCTATATATCTATCTATATAGCGGATTTAGCCGAGGGTCTAGACCGCTGGACATAATGCATGTGATGGGGGTGCCAAATATAAAATGAAATTTTAGGTTGATTAATATTAAGGATGTCATTAAACAGTTTGTATAACACATTTTCTGAAAAGCTAATTTATTATAACTCGTTATACATGTACAAAGTTTTGTGTACTCTATGAATTCAATACTTGGTTGCGACTCATCAGTTGATCTTCGATGGTGAAGAATTTGACGATTTCAAGTCTTTATCGAACATAAGTGAAATTTTCGGGAATACAAAAAAAAAAACAAGTCATGTATTTTACTTGCGTCATTTTATCACAACCTTGAATTTAATTTATTAAATGTTTGATTAACGGGCAGCAAAGACTATTTCAGGGATGGGACATCGGGAACAATTTTTTCACTTTTTACTGTAAACGTATGAAGTAAAGGGAACCGAAGAATTCAAAATATAAAAAATGAAAAGCTTGGCATTCGCTTAATGTGTTACCCACTACGGTCAGCGATCAGACTTTTCGTAATCCGGACAATAACCTGACAACCCCTCCAATAAGAGCTCTTCCAATATCCGCAACATGGGAACGTGCTTGGCAGTTACTAGTGGTTGATCGTTCTGAATCCTTCCAGTAAGTATCTTGTAGCTGATTGTCAACAGAACGAAAACATGGAAGTGTTTTAACCACAATTCAATTTAACTCTAGAAATGAAGTTTCTTACTTGGAGATGGTAAGATATCTTGATAATATGTAATGAGACAGTCAGCCCTTTGCTATTGGTTTTTAATTCATTCAAAACATTCTATAAGATTTATTGGTGTAGTAGTGACCAACACACTTTTTACTTTAATTAAAGGCAATAATGTGATAAAAATATAATTACATCATCCAAATATGTGGGTAATGTCATTGTCAGTAAGGTACTTGGATAGATTGATTTCAGTCAGTTGGTATCCTCCACCGAGATCACGCATAATTGCATTGACCTCATCTTGGTGAAACTGAATTGATGTACCTGAACCACTTCCTCCATACGTAAATACAAATAGAAAAACAAGTTCATTATCAACAACAAAGAAACACGGGTTTCCACTGTCCCCTGTAATTTTGTTCTCGTAATATTGGTGACGTGTAGTGTTGGAGAGTGGAATAGTGAGAGATGCCATATTACTCGCCTGACTGAGAAAATCATCCACAAGTGCTTTTTCTTCAAAATCGGTGCAGATGGTAGGTAGTCTGACAAATGCTTGCATTGGGTTAAATGCCTTTATGTATTTGGGTAGAACTTTTGCAAAGCTTACAGACGATGGCACATCGCTGTCCAGTAGTCCTATCACCATATCGTAGCCATAAAGAAACCCAGAGGTAGAATTAACCGGAAGTGCACTTGCTTTTATGATTTTACGATCGAAGACGTTGTTACTTTGGTCGACAAACCGCAGTATTGAATTCACCTGAATACTGTAATGACGTGCCCAAATTGCATGTCTCGGAGAGAGAAGTGTTCCAGCCTTTCTTGTTTGTCCATCACTGTTCCAAGGTGAAATGCATGAGAGATCAATACCATATGCCCAACAGTGGGTATTTCTTATGTAAACTTTGTTGGTATGGTCCTGCTTTGAAAATATTGTGATTGCGTCTTGGGGTGAACTTCCAGATTTAGCGACTACTTCCAAACGGTCGTCAATTCCATGAACTATATTAGAATATAAATTCATGAGTCCAGTAGTAATATTTAGATTTATATGAGGGTTATAAGGTCTACAGCTCGGACCTATACCATGAACGTTGATAGTTTCATTGTGGAAATATGTCTGTATACAAAATTCTTTGTGAAAATTGCAACTGAAAAATAAAAATATTAGATTAATGTTTGTTGGTGTGGTTTATTGCGCTGTTGGGCATACTGAATAATTAAGTCGAGTGTGTTTGATAAATTTATAATAATTATAAGGAAACATTAAATCCAAAACTTTTAATACATCGCATTGTTATTGCCCTTTTTACGGCGAGATCGTTGAATATGTGTTAAAAATTGTAACAAAGGAATTTTATTTGTTTCTTAAACGTTAACTCGAAGCGGAGTCATTGATACGGAAATATTTTAATCCCGTACGCATTCAGTATGACGTTAAAGGGCATTTTTGATTGTTGTCATTCAGCAGTAGATAATTTAAAAGAAGGCGTTAATTCTTCAGTATTTATGTGTAGTTATTACGGTTATACCTTCCGTTGATAATTTGTCCATTTGTGAGACAATATTGAGTGTTGTCATGGGTTCCTTTGTCACATGATGTATCCATGGCATACAAACAATCTTGGAACGTTGTCTCTGTTGTCAAAAATACTGCAATATAAAGGTAGTAATCATAGATAAAAGACGTAATATATAGCGAATTTGGTCAAAAATGAAAATCTATGTCTAGGTAAAAGACAGAAAAATAAGTACAAAATATGACTGGAGCGGGAGTGCCCGCGGAGTTGCCGTTAAAGAAAACAAATTTTGCGGTATGTGTTCCCAATTAAAGTAAAATTCTTCGACTTGAAGGTAAAAATAGTAAAATAAAGAGTAACACTGATCCTCGGAGCTCAATGTTAATTTTCCCGCTTACCTTGGCACCTGTATCAGCCAAAAAATATTCTATATCAATGTGCAAAGATGTAAAGGAGTAAGTGAAGTGACGGAATTAGCCCTAGGTTTTCTTAAATTGAATGGAAAAGTAACATTAAATTTGTATATTCAACTCTTTGTTGCTGTATGTATAGGTCAATGACTAATACAGAAGAGCGGAACAGTTGGTATGTTTTTACACCCTTCGGCTGTGGTCATTGGTGTTGACAAATAATAGTGCAATCATAGTAACGTTTAATTTTGTATCAATTGTTAATAAAATAAATTGTATTTTTCAATAAAATTATAACAAAAGTGTTCAATTTTTTTAGCAAGTTATATTGCCAAAAATCACATTTAAATAAAAAAAACTATTTTATCGGAATAATAGAACATTTTAATAATTCAGTAGTACAATTTTTAGTGTAAAGAAGTGCAAGTATTTTTGAAATGAGTCGTTACCGTTTTTAAGTACTGAAAATATCCAAAAAAATTATACAGTAGAATGCATTGATACTCTGAGTACATATACAGTTATTATAAGGCGCTCATCAGAAACATTAAAATTTATACCATGCCTGACAGTAACTAGGAAAATATTAAATAATTTAAAGTTTTCTGTAAACGTAGGAGTTAACAAAGATTAAATCAATTAGTGAAATTGACCAACGTTAAGACAATATTAACTGACAGTATAAACATAAGATGAATTAGCTTCTACAATCTGAACACGCACAGTTGCAGAATAAAAAAAGTTATTTGAAGTACCGGTACATTATTTTTACGTTGCTGATTTGAATTGTGGTTTTATTCTCACTAATCAATCTTCCATAAATATATTTTACTTTTCAAAAAATGCAATCTGTATGTTATGTTTGACTGAATAACTGAATAGAAGTTTACATTGGTTTGTTTCCTGAACGTCAGTGTTGTTTTTGTTCATATAAGTAAGGTTTAACGCCAAGTTCAGCATTTGTTTCAGTTATTACACTGTTTTTTTTTAGTTCGACGGTAGTGGAGGGGGGAAGCCAAAGTACTATGTAAAAACACTAGCAGTAAGTCAGTATGGTAAAACAATATAAAATTTAACGTCATTTTAAAACACTTAAACTATACATGTTTGGCATTTTTATATTACTCTAAACCATATTGGTGTTGTAAATTGTTTACAAATCGCGAAATAATGTATATGGTATTAGTTAACTTACGTGACATTCCAACTAGCAAAAAGAAATGCATTTTGAACATTTTCTTCAAAACTTACTGCAAATTCTTTTTATCTCATTACTAGACGTAGACAGTAACAACTATACATATCTCTAATGTACTGAGTATAGGTAAAGGTTCATATAGTTTAATTGTTGTGTTACGAGAGATCTATGGGATAATTCCGAATGCTAGAACAACGTAAAAAATGCATTAACACGTACAGTAATATAATTATGGAAAACAAGAAACGTTCTTTTGAATCCTAAAAAAGCAGCTAGTAATACGTCTATGTAAGGTATTAATTCTTATGTTTAAATGGGTTTAACTGAAACAAAATCACACAAACTCGGGATTATTTTTCAATATGTCAATCTTGCGATCTTTATCATGTCTTGTTGTGTCCTGCCTTTCAAAAGATTTTATAAGTAAAAATATTACTCTTTCTAATCTTAACATTTACTATGAATGATTTGTATGTTGCCTCTGCTTGAAGTTTAAGTTAAAACCTATTTTACATACATTTATTACTTATTTCAAAGAAATTCGACTTGCATCAACTATTTACTGACAAGACTAATTTTGTATATTAAGAAAAGCAGAATAAGCTGTGTAAATCCTTATCCGCAATCGGCATTGCATAACCAATATGACTTAGATCTATTTCCGTTCCAAAATTAGATCAACCGAGTTCGTGCAGTTATGATTTAACAGTTATATTGTTAGAATAAATGAAGTCTCGTATCATGACGAAGATAATACACGACTGTGTTCCTTCCTAAGAATTGGCCAGGTTTTTTGCTGAAAACGTGGAGTCTTCAATTATAAAACCAATTCGCACCCGTTTAGTAGAAAAAAAACGTATGAAATACAATTAAAGTTTAATTTTTATTTATACTTGTCGCGTAATGTAATGATTTTGGTGAATTTTGAACACAGAATAACAATATGGATGCTAAAAATGTTGAAAACGCAATGTAATTTTTAAATGTGAAGGTCCTTACCTATTATGATATACGTCGAATACACTTGTTTCGTCGTTACATATATTTGCACAACACCACTTAAGATACTGATATGTCATTGAATGTGTTTTATCATCTAAGATATCGAGGTTATATTTTGAAGTTTCCACTGATAATAGGACCACACTCATCACTTATATTTGGATCCGTTTACCCACTTTCTTTTGTTTTTTTTTGTTTATGTTCTATACTTTTGTCTGAATACAGATTTGTAATGGTTCCTTGACATTTGGCTCTTGTTATATCTTGCTATATCTTTTCCTGTGATTTTAATATCATTAGAATATTGATAAGAAACGTGTTAATAGCACAATATTTTAAACAATGTCTTTCCAAATCAGTTTTTGTGTTTTAAAATAAACATTTAATGCTGGATAAAGTACTGTATTTTCAGATTTGTTGTTTTATACTGTATCAAGCAAAAAACCCAATTATTGAGTATTCTTTGGAATAACAATCCTTTGTTTAAGCTGACATGCTGATAAGTTTTACATTAATAATAACATGATAACAGTAAATATCGTGAGTAATGTGTTTTGCAAGCATATTTATGTAATTTCTTCCTCAAAATAAAGAAACTTTTAAAAGTTCAATCTGTTGTTCACACAGAGATAAGTAGTTTAACAACATTGAGAAAAAATTCGTTATATGTATAACAAGTTTACCAACAATAAATCAAGAGCATAAACAAAATAGAGAAGAAAGTTTGACTGCATTAGATAAGTGTGGAGAGCTCCTGAGGGACGGATAATTTGGCTACGATATGCATACGCATATTGAAAGCTGCAAAGTGTTTTAACGTGCCAGAAGCGTGAGTCGCACTCGTAATGTATCACAAAATATGTTTCGTGGTTGAGTTTTACGTCTTTTAACCTAACAACCCCAGCTAGAGGGCAGTTTTTTTCGACATCTCGGCAGCTCTTTGGGTCGAGCCTTGACGACTACGATGACCCTATATAATTAAATTCAAAGGTTGAACATCTGCCAATCATCATGGGTTGTAAAAGGAAATTGTAAGAAAATTAAGTATTAATTAGTCCGCTGCATGTATATTTTATATTATAAACTAAGACATAGATAAATAGTTTTGCCTACCTTGTTGGTATCTATGTCACTAAGTTAAGATAGCAATACTCTGAGATAACCCTGATATATATTCCTGGTTTAAAAAGATTAATATTGATTTTTATCATATTACCACAATGAATGGCTTGTGATTTCTCAGGAATCTGAAACTTACTGGAAAATTTGTAATCTAGATACAACGTAACATAGGCTTAATTAAGAATAGCATGCAAAAAAATCTGGAAGCGGTTTTGTTATTTCTGACTTTATTTTTGACAGGTATCCCGAATAAAGTTGAAAAGAGGATTCTAACAAGTTGACATTTACCCAATGATTTCGGTTGAAGTTTATAACGTAAAAATTACATTTAAGCTAAAATACGTAGGTATATTAAAGAAAAATAGTATCAATTAGAAGTTATATTCTTATTTATTCAAAACTTTTACAAAACTGTGTTTTTATAATAGTAGTACAGATTTATAATACAAGGTAATTTATAATACCTTTAGGTAATAGATAGTCCGTCCTATATTAATCGGAAGTATTTATTACTGTAAAATTATTTGTGTATTTCCGCGTGAGCCAACTTCTCATGATTATAGCAAATAGAGGCTGTATGGACTAATATTAATAAACTGTGAAGCTGTAGAAACGATGAGTACAATATGGATTTGATAAGCCCCACGGACACATTCGTCAGAACTTTAACAAAAAGATCATTTTAGAAATGCGTCATATAGTAACGTATACTTCAGGTAGCTTTCCAACAAGAAAGGAGATTTATTAAAATTTTTAAAAAGTGCTCTTCATGTGTATTATGTAATTTGATGTCAGCTAAATAGTATGGTAATAAATATTTTAGTATAGAAAAATTGTTATACCCCAAACTCAGCATTTACTAAGGGTTACATAGAGGCTGCCGGCACCTCCCCCTCTAAAATAATTAAGTACGAAATATTAACCTTAAAAACAACCCTTTAATACTGGTATAAGTGATGCGTAAACTAATAGTAAAAAAGTATAGACTTTGTTTTAACAGCAAAAAAACAAATCCCTTCAAGTAACTATACTATTTTTACTATTATTATTTTACTTAGAAACAAGAGGGACATGTACTATCTAGAGGTTTTTAAGAACCTGTATCGTTCACCTGACTTACAAGATCAAAACAAAAAACTCCAAATAAGTAATGGACCTAAGCGGATTTTGAGGAAAATAATTTTGAAATATTAGCCCATCAGAACGCATTGCAGTTCTGGCAGCCATGTTCTATCTTAAGCTGTATTCCACAGTGGCGGCAATCTTGGATTTTGGATTGACGCAAAAAAAACTTTGTAAAGGACTATCTAAGGTACATTGTTGCAATATTTCAAATCAATCTGCCGAGCAAGAGGATTTTAGCAATTTATACAATCAAAACACATCAATAGCCCTTGCAGCCATGTTTAAATATTTTATCAGCACGCACCATTCAGAGCGCACTAGTAGCCCTGGCAGCCATGTTGAATTTCCGATTTGCCAACAATTCTCAAATTAATAAGATACCTATCCAAGTTAATTTTTGCATAATTGTGTTGAACAGTTTCGTAGAAGGTAAGTTAAACTAAGTGCTACGATGGTAGTCATCTTGGATTGGCACAAAAAACTCAAACTTTTAGGACCATCTAAGGTCATTATGCAACAATTCAAATCAATCTGCCAAGCGGTTTATGGGAAGATGATTTAAGAAAAAGGTATTAATTGCCATGGCAGCCATGTTCAAATATTTGATCAGCACGCACCAAAAACTCAAACTTTGTCAAGAACCACCCAATAAATGCCACGCCGACGGAACGACAAGTGATTAAAGTAGCTCACACTGAACTTTTTGGGTAAGCTACGCTTAAAAGATTAGTCAAGGACAGACAAAACCATGATTAAACAAAAGACGACACAGCATCAAAACAAACATCACAAAAACAACAAGACAAAATTAGTAACACGAACCTAAAAACCGGGAGTGAGCGCAGATGCTCCAAAAGGATAAAAAACACTCCCGCCTCACGAATGATACTGTGATGTTACTCAGATTAGAATCCGGTAACTAGTCATATCCGGGGTGGTCATAATGCAGTTTGCAGCAGTGGCTACGACTGGAAGTAATCAAATTAACTTAAACTGGTATCACTTGCTATTTTGTTTTTAAGTGATTTTTACTAAATCAATTCAAGGGGAGTTTGCAGCGAAAACTCCATTTGAATAAATATACTACAGACCCACATCATTTTAACTGGTATACACACATTTTTAAATATAAAAATATATAATTTGCAACGGAGTTGCATCAATCAAACTTTTGTTACATAAAAAGGTTCTTGTATACAGCATGCATATGATACAAATACACTTATAAATACTATGTTCCCTTTTAACTATCTTGCACGTATTTATACATCTTAGTACTGGTTTAGCTTTTAAATTGCTTCTATATTTATTAATTTTGCTATACTACGAAGTATTTTCTTTTGCTCACAATGTACCCAGGCTGTGGAAAAGGTAGGGCCATTCTTGTTGTTCGGAGAGTTCCACGCTTCCTGCAAAATAAATACACATTACCGATTTGAACAAAAGTATGTAAAGCATAGTAGAACAATGGGGTTTCGGCTATTTCAAATTTGCAGCAATTTTCTGAAATTCTAACTAAGCATTTATTGAAACCTTTTCAGAAAAGTTATGAAACAAACGCTTATTTTTGCTGTATCAAAATGTTTTGACTGACAATTTGACTCGGATTTTTTCGAAAGGTATTCTTTTGTCATTTAAAACACAGCTTTTAATTTTAATTTTATTTTACATTTGTTCCTTTTCTCTTTTTTTACTTAGGATTTAATTTCTTTTTCCTTGTTCTATTGACAAGAAGTGATTATTTTTCTTTTCTTTTTACCTTGTGCTATATCGGTAAAATCTTAACTTTTATCATACGGTTTAATTAAGGTCTTTTCCCTTTCCAACGGAAAAACCTTATTGTTTTTCTCATGATTAGGATTATTATTTTTCTTCCGCGGAGGTTTGCCAAAAAGTGTCTTGACATGTTTCGATACTTGGTATCATTAATCGGTCATATCCGGAGATGACATGGCTCATGCTTTAAGACCGATCTAGTTTTAGTAGCAGGGTTATCTGCCGGAACAGGAAAACCCTTGGTAGCAGATTAACTCAGAAACCGTAACCGATTCTCAAAATCTGAAATGTACAAAATGAAGGCTGCCCTATGGCGATGATTTAACATGCAAATTTTTTCTTCCAATCAACTTCCTGTTTACGCCATTTTGACCCGAAAAGTGTCGCAACTCGTAAATTTTTTTCTCCAAAACCGAAAGTCATAGAGACATGGGGCCACCACCATTGATCCTAAGTACATTTATCAAGCTGAAAGGTCAAGAGTCAAGATCAAAGGTCACCATAGGTCTTGTTAGCACTATATCTCATAGACCATAAAAAATAGTAGCAGACAATAAATGGGAAAAATACTCCTCTTATCGAGACCTTCATTTTGGTACATTGGGTCCGAAGCTATGCGATGAACAGTTTTCGACTTACAGCAGTTGATGCGTTTCGATTAATCTGTTTTTTGGTTACAACCGTTAGAAACAATATAGTAAACATATTGGTTTAAAGTGATCAGAAAGAAACGAGCTTAGTAACAGACATAAAAGCCCTTAGCATCACATATATTTTCTGACTGAAGAGGAACAGTGGGAAAGAATTTCTCATTTGTTCTCAGAACAAATGGCGGTTTCATTTAAGTCATTGTTTTTTATTTGTTGTCAATTAATTTATTTTAATTTCTAAATAGTTTGTTTTTCCCTGAAACTATGAAACCAATTAACGTTAAATCTAAAATAATCAATCTTTCGATAATTAAAATACTTAAGGTCTGGTATGTTAAAAACATTATTGACTTCTTAAAATACCATTTTGCCTGTTTCAAAATTGAATAAAATTAACAAAATTATCTCGGACGAATCCCATTTTCGTTACCTCTAAATTCAACCAACAAAAGATAAAAATCAAATTATATATCTATTTTTTATTCATTACAATCAGTATTTAAGAAAACAAATAAACAAGAAAAAATGTCAACTTAACTGTTCAGTTTTGTCGAAAATGGAATGTCTAATTATGGCACGTAGTCACAAGTTTTCTCCAAAATCCGTGGAATAAGATGCTGAAATCTGATTAAATCAATAAACAATCCTAAATCAATAAGTTAATTTATACGCAAGATTTAATCCAATAATAATAATTTCGATTATATAAATACTCGAAATTAGAGAATTATTAAACATTAAATTCATATGGATGCATGTAGTGTTTGAAATGTTCCAGAATTTCGCAGATTACTTCAACAGTTCATAGAATATTTTTAACCTTTTCTTACGTTTTTAAAATACACAAACGAATGTATAAAAAAAACTACAATGCAATCATTTACCAAAATGTAATGTAAATACGAATAAGGTATAAATATATAATAGTTACTCTGAACTGCACTCCGCAGAAACGAATCGTCAAGAACATGAGTTGGAGTCATCGTTTCCAGTCCTCTAAATTGTTATTTATTCCTGCAGATAACAACTACTTTTACCATTGCTCCTGCTGTCAAATCCTGCTGTCAAATCCAATACGATTAAAATGTAAATATTATCCACATTCGTGATTGTTTCATATATTTGTTAGGCATTTATCAATAAATTAAAAGGGAAAACATCAGTTCAGAGTTTCAATTTCATGTCAGATAAGGATTTACGATTGAAAAAAATATTGGTATTGGAAAAAATAAAAAAGAAGTTATATAATTTTAAATCCAAAATGAGCTTTTTGTTCATTTTCAGTCATATTGGTACTTTCGATCAACTTTTGCTATCACATGTGTATAATGGATAGTATTAAAAGATTACTTCTTAGAGAAACTTTCCTAGTACACCTACATAATTATGTTTTTTTTACTAATTTAATAATTTTAAATTTAATTTCTTTTCAGTTTTTAGTATCCCTTCATTATCTGGCTGAAAAGAAGAAATTGTTCTCATCATGATTCTGAAACTAATAGTGGAGATATTATTTTTAAGAAAACAAGGAACTTCATATGTAAACTGAGACCTTAAAATTTATAGATTTATATTGTAGTGTGTCTGTTATGAATTAACTGTAATGCAAAAATTGTTGTTAATTGAATTTTCTACACTTGTAAAAATTATCCGTTGATTTTAAAAGTTATGTATTTAAGCAGCTTTAATCTTGTGTTTTATTTTATAGTGGTTAAATTTAAATAGATGATTTAGATAATTTGGAATAATTCCTCCACTCCCCTCACCCAACAAACACACGTAAATATGCCTTTTTCCGGCTGTTAAGATGAATTAATACTATTTCTTACATTACATTTTGTTTTCAAAATAAGCTGTTTTTCAAACAATGACACTTTATTTCTTAGAAATGTTACAATGTTTGAATATTTTCAGTAGTGATAAAGGCTAAAAAGTAGTCACATACAATAGAATAAAATCTACAGATGAAATACATGATAAATATGTCATTGCTTTGGAATAGGTAGCTATATAAAAGTCGTCCAATGTTCATTGCAACGACTTTATTGAACCCTTTGGATAACAGTGATGTAGTGGGTTTAGTTTGGAAAATGTGCAAAATATAGTTGGCATAACTCGTTGAGTCACTAAGAGCTTATCATTAAAGAAAAAAATTCTTTCCCCCATTAAGATATTTAAAACTCAATAAGGAATAACATGCGTTTTTAATTTGTTATGTAACGTCTGTGAATAAATTATATTCGTCATCTCAAATATTCGCGCAAACTATCGTTTTTTTGTTTTCTCTATACTTTCTGTTTTATCACAAAGTTTGAGATTTTTACGTTGAACCGCTTTATAGTGACTATGCTTTATCAGGTCTCTTACACATCCATAAATATGCTCTGAACGACATTTTAGGGCAATAAAAAAGTTTCCAAGACATAGAGGTTATGTGGACAACAAATTTTTAAGATACTGTTGGCAAAAGGTTGAGAAACCTCAAAAATGAAACATTAAGAAGAATTTTTTTTAAGTACGGTTCCCATTGCTTTCCACCACACAGATGTTAATCTATTCAACGGGAGGCGGATAGCGGGGAGGAGAGGCCTGGAAATTTACCTGTAAATATACATCATAATCTGATGGCGGTCTTATTATATCATCATGACTAATAAATATTGTAAGGGTTCGTTTGTTTTCCATTTTCCATCCCTGTTCCTCTGGTACTAAAAACGGACCCTACTTGGTACGTACAAAGGACGAGACATTGGTAATCCTACCTTCTAGTGGTCGTATTAAGGCATATCACTGAAAATACGAGATTTAGGATGGCTGCTGCTAGAGATTTCAAATCTTATGCAAGTGATGGCAATATTAGTCAGTTGTCCCATAAAAATATCTTTATAAACAATACATAAACATGTACAATTTCAGAGGAGCAACTTGTCATCATAAACAATTTTTGCGAAGTAAGTTAGTACAGTAGTCCCCCTCTTATACGATCCCCTCGCCGACGACCACCCGCCTCATCCGGCCAAAACCCTGATGCATTAAGTGTTTCTAACGTAAAATTACCTCTCGCGAACGACCACCCCTCAAACGCGACCAGCGACCACGTTTTCTTGACACAACAACGTAAAATTTCCCTCACGAACACCCATTTCCACTGACCGGATGTTTATTTTGGAATTCTCGAATGGAACGTGATTTAGTTTTATCGTAAACGGGTCCTACTAAACGCAGAGAAGTGAAGAGAATTACATCGTATGTAAACATCGACCAACTGCTTGAAATTGTCAACTAAATGATATTTTTAGTAAAAATATGGGCTTCTTTATGTTCATGTATACAATATAAAACATATTTATATATAATAAACCTTTATTTAATCAAATAAACCATTTTTTAATTACTTCTCTTCACGTCTCTGCATTTCTCTGCACTTCTCTGCGTTTAGTATGACCGTCGTAAACCAGTTCGGTAACAGTTCAACGACCGGTAAACAAAATGTCGAAATCGCGTAAAAGAAAGATGTTTAAGCTGGATTAAAGGGGAAAACAAGTAGGATATTGTAGATCAGTTTGATTTCGGTATTACGGAAATCGGGTTTCTTACAAGAAGACTGAAAATTTCAACAAGGAGATGATAGTACAATGCACCAACATAATCATAAATCAAAATTTACAACAAACGATCTCAAAAACTTGGGAAACTGGAAACAGAGAGAAACCTGGATTTTTCCAAACTAAACGGAACCTTAATACAATACGAAGTGGAACCTGGGCAATAAAAGTGATAAAAATAATGATAATGAAGATGAAACAGGAACAGAAACTTTCACTGATAAGAAGACTTGGAATTCTTATACATGTATTATCATTACACATTTTAAACAGATAAAAACTGCATGAATTCTTTTTATTTTTATTTATACTGAATAATAAAATACAAATATTTATTATGTGTGATTCTTGATCACTTCACAGTTCTTGTTGCTAATTAATCAACCGACCAAGCTCTATAAACCTGTGTTAGTGTGTGTATATCCCCTCAAGAAAGACCACCCCCATTATAAGACCACTTTCATGACTCAGATGGGGTGGTCTTATAAGAGGGGGACTACTGTAGTATTAAAAAAAGATTTTTAATATAAAGAATAAAAAGTGCAATTGTACAGTACATTTAAAATATATGCATGTTCCCCGAATATATGTATTTCGACAACATATATGGAATAAGGCAACAGGCATTGTCAGAGCATTCAATAGACACAACAAAGAGCTAAATAGAAATACAGAATATAGGACATCATTTAGCTTAACTTGTTGATATTTAAAATAAACTTTTAAACTAACGTAACATACAACATTGTATATATGTAGAATGTACGTTCAGTATCGTGCATAGGGCACAGTGTTTACCATACTTTCATTAATAGTTCATTATAGTTTATGTTTTAATACCCTGTCTATCTTTTACGACAACACTTGATTGACTCTTTGTTTGCTTCACATCTACCGAGCAATATATCAGCAATAGTTAGGGCGATAATAAGGTAAATAAAAAAAATTTAATGCCAAAAAGCCTGGATAAATATATTGGGTCTTCCCTTTTTTCGAAATCTACAAAGAGGTTCTTTCAATTTGCAAAATTTGAACTTGATACCTAGTATGGACAGTTTTTTCTTATTACAAGCTTGCAAACACCCAGACAGAAGGTCTCCCTTATCCGACACTTGAGGACGCACTGGGCTGAAATATTCGGAAATATTACAGGTTACAATCCGGCCATATACCACACAACTATTGTGCTGAGATAATTCTACAGAATGCAAACGTTATTGCTCAATTTAATATACATGTATTGTAACCAGAGTATTGCATATGGAATACAAAGTACCCTACCGGCAAGTACAATGCCCATAAATGACCCAAATCTTCAGACAGAAATGGAACTAATGATGGTTGACACTTATATTACATGTCAGCACAATATCTACAAGCGTTAACGGAATCGAACTAAATGCAAACATAGTCCCTTTCGGCGATGCTGGTAGGAGACTACTACATTTATGTAAAATGCCCATAAATTTATCTTCTCAACTCGAATAAAGGTTGATTGGTACACAAACATGGCATACACTTTAACTAAATATCAGCACATTAGTTACAACCAACTTTAATGTAACTTTTATGTAGATCAATTCATTCCCGTTCTATTTTTAACTATATTGATAAATACTAGCTTAAACTGAAAGAAAACAAATGGCACCATAACATAATATAATATACACTTTAAACACATTAGATTCTAATGTTTTACAAATTTTGAAAACTTTAATAAATAAACAGAAAATAATTTAAATAGCAAAATCGTTATTAATGCAAGATATGTGAATACAAAAATAGTATACGTTTGTCTGAAGCAGATAATCTTAGTGCATACTGTAAAAAGAAAAGTTTTTTTAATATGTACTTTTCTCTTATTATATGTAATTACTTATTCTATAAATAAAGTTTTTTGTTTTCAAGTGAAAAGTTAAAATTTGATAAAAGAGGGCGAGATGCAACGACAAGCCCTATGTAACTGTTAGGGAATGTTGTGGTAAACAAAATCATACCAAATCAAAAAATATTTATTAACATAGTATTTATCTTAAGTCAAGGTACATTAAATCTTCCTCGTGGTTGGTAAAATTACCTTAAAAATAAAATTTCATTACATGCAGGTGTATTACTTAGAACTCGAAAGTTGGCTAACCAGTAAATACACAAATTTGAGAATTTTTTTTATAAATATTCCCATTTAATACAAAGATGAAAGGCTTTAATTATTTATTGCTTTACTACTATCAAAACTGGGATTATAAAGATCTGGATTAAGAGGAACATGACTTCAGATATGTACGTACTTTACATTATATTATTATATTGACTTTAAGGTAAAGTAACGCAATTATTGACAAATAAATACACAGTTAAATAAGAAATGAATAAGCACAGACCGAACCCTCGAGCTATCACGCACCCTTACACACCGAATTCGAACACGCTACCATTCAATAGAACCTGCAAATTAAATAGAATAACGTCTTAGCATATGTTACTAAAAACCATATTGTGCATTTAACACTTAACTTAAATTTGTCGTACCTTCTCCGACTGTATTTTTGTACATTATAAACATATGGTTAAATTTCCACTCAATTTGCCATTGAGCGTTAAGAAATAGACAACTTATTCTAGACTTGTTTGCATGAATCGTTCTTGCATAGGTCTATTTTAGATTTAAGTCGGAAACACTTGCCAGTAAATCAGATATTCCTACTAAGAATTATCATTTAGTTGCTATAAATAGCAAAAAACTTTGCAAGAAATTTAGTGAAATTATTTAATACTGTAAAAGAGGAAAAAAGTGTTTTACATTTTTAGCGTTTTAAACAATCGCATAAATAGAGATTATTATGACCAAAAATCAATTGCAATAGGGTCAACAGATCACAAAATTGTGATTAGCATGTGAGCTGGACGTTACACAATCATTTTTAATCAATATATTTTAATATACAACTTTTTTTATATAATAATAATTGCAATTATTGTGATTGCTTATTATATTTTATTTCATATCAGTAAAATTATGATTGTTTTAATTGGATAAAACAAGGTCAGCTAATTAATCTGCAGTAATTTAACATGAGGGCATTATCACGCGTAGTGGTAATGCCCTCTCCAGTAACAATCAACATACAACTGTTTATTTTTAATTTATAAACAAAATGTATGTACATGTAAAACCTAAATGAGGAAAAAATGTCCTAAAGTTTAGAAAAATAACTATGTATTGCCTAAAAATGCCAAACAATGATATATTATGAGGCCCACATTCAAATCATAATGCAAGCAGCTACAAATAAATAAAACGGTTTTAAACACATGGTTTCTTATATTGATTCTTCAATAAAATAAATATAATAGTTGCTTATATAGCTGGCATTGTCATGATACTTGACAGAACTCGGGACCGTGGTATTGCCTTTAACATTGATAATGCCCTCGCCTTTGGCTCGGGCATTATCAATGTTTCAGGCAATACCACTCTCCCTTGTGCAGTAAGGATATCATGACAATGCCCTCTATATAAGCAACTATTGTATAAATATTTGTTTTGTCTCTCTTAAGTATGTTTATACTGAATGAACTTCATAACTTTCTTAATTATGAGAAAAACATAACAGGAAAATGCCTGGTGTTTTGAATACTCTTTCCTGAAAACATATCTGTCACGAGATTTATTGTTATCGGGTTATTGTGCAGGTCAAACATTAAATCAGTAGCGGTTTCAGTTTAAACAAATGATTGTGAATAAAGAATATTGATGTAATATAAAACTACAAATCTGCGCCGGAAATACATCTTTTAATACAACTTAAAAGTGTATATTTAACACAAAAAACGGATGTATTATCCAGAAAATAAAACATATTTTAAAAACGTGTTTATTAATTATAAAAGTTTTTGTGACGACTTTAGAATTACATGCGGGAAAGTTACGACGACCAAAATAAACTAAACTAAAACTAGAGTACCCCCCCCCCCCCGCTTCATGATTTCTTCAAAAAATGGACGTGTTTTTACTTATGAACGTGAAACTTAATCTAGTGTAGGAAGAGTTGTAGATAAAACCCCCATACCTCCCCACCTCAAAGAATAGCAATGTCCATTTTTTTTCTGTGGGAATACCCAAATATCATTCGATCAAAATGTTAAATATCAGGTGCACAATGGAGCTATGTGACAAAAATTCTATTTAAGTTTCATCATATTCCATTCAGTGGTGTAGGAAGAGTTGCACATAAGAGATGGATATCCCCTGATGTCAATGATAATGTCCATGTTATTCTATGGGAAACCCCAAATATCATTCCGATCAAAATGTTAAATATCTCCTGCACAATGGCACTATGTGACAAGGATTCTATGTATGTTTCATCAAATTCCATTCAGTGGTGTAGGAGGAGTTGCACATAAGAGATGGTATTCCCTTAGGTCAATGACAAAGTCCATGTTTTTCTATGGGAAACCCCAAATATCATTCCGATCAAAATGTTAAATAACTCCTGTACAATGGCACTATGTGACAAGGCTTCTGTGTAAGTCTCATCAAATTCCATTCAGTGGTGTAGGAGGAGTTGCACATAAGAGATGGGTATTCCCTTAAGTCAATGACAAAATCCATGTGTTTCTATGGGAAACCCCAAATATCATTCTGATCAAAATGTTAAATATCTCCTGCACAATGGCACTATGTGACAAGGATTCTGTGTAAGTTTCATCAAATTCCATTCAGTGGTGTAGGAGGAGTTGCAAATAAGAGAAAGTGTAACGGACGGACAAACGGACGGACGGACGGATACCAAGCGGGGTATAATAAAAATGGTTTACGTCTAATAATTTTAAAACCATTGCGAGATTGAAACCTTTATTTGCAACGCACAAGTTATGATTTGTTTGAATTATTCAAAACCAGGTATACATAAACACAGACCAATTGGATCACACCGGTTATTTTCGACTAGGCTCGGAAAATAATCTCATATGTAAAGGTATGAATATAGCTCAAAAATCGGTCCATATGTGATCAGGTTAGCCTGTTTACACAGCAACACAATTTTATAAATATATTATATATATTACCCTTTAATTATGCAACTTAACAGATAATATCGTACCCGAACTTAAAGGACAGAGGGTCACTGTATTCTTTTTTAAACTTAAATTTGCAAACTGCAAAACAATTCCGTCCGCGACAAGGTTTTGATGAATAATTATTTGTTTTTAATCTGACCTTATAAGTAACATTGAGCTAACCGTTAGTACGATCCAATCAAATGATTGAACCGAAACGTCACAAACGAAGTCATGACGTAATAGATTCGTTGATATGAAAATAGTTCAAAATGGAGATCACTTACCTCGGAGATCACTTTCCCGACCCTTGACGGAAATGGCCTAGAGATGTTCCGATTAAAAAACAGACCAGTTTAACAATATGTTTAATATCAAGATGTTTTAGGAACGTTCTGTATGCATACATAGGTTCAATTATTTTTCTCATCTCTCGACAGCTGTACTACCAAATATACATATAACTCGTATTTAAACGAAAACAAAAACGTGTACATTTGTGTTACACGACTTAATTTAAGCCGATACTATAAAATCTTGTAATCTAGGAAATACACAAACTTTGTAAACAAGGCAAATTTAAAACGGATAAAACTTGCACCATTGTACTATTTACGTATAAAATTACTGCCAAAACGTGGGGCTAACAATGCTATAAATGTCGTGATTTATTACCAAATTGCATAAAGATAGGTTTCTATTGTGTATAGATCGTAAGGGCAGAAACTATTGCGTACACCGACCAACAGTAGATGCTGTGAAAATACAGTACTAAAACGTTTTTGTTTAATTTTTACATTTCCTCTTTCTACATACAAGTTTTTGCTGTTGTCAGCGTTACTTGCATCATAAAAACGTTTCTGGGTCCCTTACTAGGGACAGCCGAAGTATTCAATGAGGTCCCAGACCATAAACCAGATGGTTGTAAACAACAATTTTGTGCATTTCACTTTTACGTTTTAGTTCCCTATTGTAAATGATTGCTTTTGTTTTTGAAAATAAATGAATTGTTTCTTTGACAGACTGAATAAACTAATGCAAACCGATAGGGACATACAACCACAAAAAGAAGTACAAGAATATAAAATGGTAAATATTCTTTCAAAAGTGTTACTTAGAGTAATTTAAAATTATTTTACACCGTCCCAACGAGCTGTAGCGACTCCAGATTCATTAACATGTGTATGTGTTGCCTCTATGCTGAATACGATCATTGGTAATCTGAAACTCAAGTCGTTTTAGTATATGTATGTATTCAGACCAAGTTAGTTTTAATAAGAAAATATCGTAAATCGTACTATTACACGCCAGACAAATATTGGCGAATCTATTGCTATTAACACGTCTTTGTTTGATGTTAGCATCACTGTTACCTCAAAGTACCTCTTAAAAGCCATGTCAGCGAAGAATAAGTATCTTCATTGTAGTTTTGTTATACATTTTATGACAAAACGGGTATATTTTGTGAATAGAATGGAGAGTTATGTATTAGTTTAAAACATTTTCTTTCAATATATTTACGGGCACATATTTGTAGGAAGAAGAACTGTGTTCAGAGATTGTGTTAAAGGTTGCGAATTCCAAGCTTGACGAAGAGGCGATTAGTTTCAAGCTAGAAACTAAAACGACAGGACATTTTATAAAACTTATGGAAGCTTCTACAGATCTGACGGAATTAAGTTTAAGGTTAGAGTTGTTTTATTACAAATTGTAACTAAGCTTGATATGTATTAGTCCTTATTAATTGATTGACTTTCATCGAGCAATTATATTTCAGTTATATTTAAAACGATAATTAGATTAAAACGATAAATCAACTGGGAAAAGGAACGAAACTACATTGAGCCTATTTGTATGAAAGGAGCTATTGTGGTGCAAAAAGCTTGGTACTCTTCAAAAACGTTATCTCTATGGTCAGGTTTGTAGACTTGGGATTAAGTTTTAGCATGCATAAACCTATCATACAGATAACTTGTACTATGTAAACTGAAAATTGCCATTATTATTTTTACATAAGTTAAATTGAAAAAATACATGAAGTCCGAGTCACAATTACTAGTAAACTTATTGATCTATGTAACCATTTATTGATGTCGTGTTTATAAAATAACATTAATATCAAATTGTATCGAGCATTAATAAGCATTAGCTTGTATCAATTGATAAATCTATACACCGGTCCAACTTTAATTAGTTTCTCATCTCTTTTCATGTTTCAACAGAGATAATGACAGATTGTTGGCTATAAACGGAAACTTGGTTATGTCCTGGAACCATCTGATTGTACTAGAAAGTTTAAAATACACGCTGTATTTTTCGGAACCACATGAAAACATATCATTGGTAAGATTTTTAAGAGTGTGCGTGGCAAATCATTGTAACCAAAACTAATTGCATTTTTCTTCAAACTCTATATACAAATAATCAAAGTATAAACATCATATGACCAGTAGGTATGCAGCACACAACACATAATCCATCCGTTACTGCTAAGTCTGCATGAATCGCATGTTGAACTGATATTGGGTTTTTAACTGGTTTATTTAGATAATAGACAGACAAGATAGCGATGGAACATTGAATATTTATGAAATATCTATAATCGCTACAAGCAAAGGTATGTCGAATTTCATATTATGTAACAATTGTAATAAGCATATGTAGCCAATAACTTTTTATTTTAAATCAAACAGTCAAATAGTATAATTAATTAATGTCGATCAACAACTTACGAATAGATAAATAATGCAGTTCCATTACAAAATTAAACACACAATTTGTTTTGTTGATTGATTGATAGAATTGTTGCTTAACGTTGCAATAATTTCAGCTATTTTCATAACAGTTTGTCATAATTACCACCATATATAATAATATATAACATACATGTTTATGGTGGAAACTTCATTGACTGTTTGAATAATTCACTTAATGTAACAAATTTGTAACATGTATATAGATTGCTTTAATTAGATTTTAATTAGATACAAGAAAACTGACCAGACGCTAATGTAGCTTTGTTCAAATCACCGTTTAAAATCGAACTGTATAAACCAACTGGAGTTTCTCGATCTCACACCAAAGATAATACGCTACAAGAACAGTTTTGATAACTTCTGTTATCCTGTTACTCCTTTTCACATTCAAGAACATATGTTCATGTATACCGGTGTGCGTAAGCTTATATTTGTTTCTTATTAAAAACGCTTTGTTAATTCATCTCCAAAGCACCTGGTTTACCATAACGATTTATGAAAATGTACAATTTCTTTATATTTAAAAAGCAAGCTATAAATTATGTTTATCATATATAAAAATATGTTTTATCTTTGATACCAAAAATGAAATGAAAGGGAGGTTTGTCTTCAAATATCAGCTGTAACTGAAATAATGTTTAATATTTTTGTTATAATCGAATATTGCAAAGTCTTTATATCTTTATATCATTATGTTTACTTGTTACGTACCGCTTCCAGGCAAAACAGACAAAGCTTTAGATGATATTGAAATTGACTCCGGTAAGTTTAGAAATCAAACATTTTAACCGTTTTACGGATTAAAATTTGTACGCTAACTCGCATTCCTCTTAACAAATTTGAAAGCAACGTCCCAATAGAAAAGTGTTTTAGTTAGCTTTACTGTGCTTATGGTTATCTCTTGTGGTCACTATGTGCGTCACAAAAATAAGAAGGAAACAATTGTCATTTCGACTAACATAAATGACTTAAAACATCTGATAAAATCAAAGAATATATATTATAAAACAAATGTAAAATAAAATAACGGATTTATTTTTAATCTACCTAGAATAAAAATTTAATAAAATTATCTCTAGTGTAAAACGTTTTTACGTACATTAAATACAAAAAGACATAGTTAAATTTCATTGTTAAACAATATATTTTTTTCCCAAACAAATACGGTACATTGTGTGAATTCACTTTTTCGTTAATGAAATCTAATTTTAGGTGATGTATATCTTGAAATTAAAAGTTACCTAAAGAGAATCACATATATACCTCGAATGAGAAGTATCAAATTCAAGCAGTTATATCAGTGTAGAATAAGACATGGTGCTAGGACAAACTGTTATCTGAAGATAAATGAGCAGATGAAACTTGTAATAGAAAAACTTGTTAATGAAGATGAAGATCTGTGTACGTATTTTTTCGTTTTCTATTAATTAAGGATTCTAGGTCGTAGAATAGAAATATCAATCAACAATTTATTTGATGTTTATGGCCGTCTCAGAAAACCTGTCTTCACTTTACATTTATCTGTTGAACAATATGCTTGTGTTCATTGCAGTGTTAGTGATATCTCTGGTTAATTTGTTAATTTATAAGTATTTTTGGTAAAATGATAAAATTCGTTAGCATTAAATATATTTGTAATAGAATAGTTCTGGAATGAAACCCAAATAATTGTATTTTACCACGGTTTGATTTTTAGTTTTCTTGTAGGGAAATTTGACTGTTATCTATACCATGGTTTACAAATAAGTACCAAGCCAACAACTGCTCCATCGAGTGTTTTCATATGTGTTCTTCGCTCCTGCCACAGTTTTAATGATCAAAGACCATACATCTGTGCAACGACAATTGAGAATGTTGAAGCCACAGTAAGAAAAAATAAGATCCAGTTAGACAATTTACAAACTCCCGGCGTTATTCTCATACTATGTCACGCAGTTGATTGCCAATCATAAATGTTCAGATTGTAAACAATCGGTATTTCTAGACCGCTCGATGCTATTGACTACTCAAACATTGGTTTGTTGTACCCAGGTAGCTGTTATGTGTCCAGAAGTTCTATAGCGTCACCATTACTTAATTGATCGTTATTGGAAACCAATCTCTCAAATACGATCGGACATTTTGGCTGAGTCTTAGGTAGTTTCCTGCTCTTGCATATGACATGTTCATAGGCATGACGATGGGTAGGTAACTCGACGTGTGTCTAATTGGAGGCATGTAAACTGCTTACTCGCCCGGAGCACCCGAGTCCACCCACGGTTATCTTGTTACTTTCTGGGTTTGTATTGAGGTTTTTGTTTTGGGTTGAATATGTTTGTCTGAATACAGATTTGGAATATTCCCTTGACTTTCGGCTATTGTTGTTCGGTCGGTTCCCTTTTATTTTCTTTCTTTTTTTAATCGTTGCCTAATATACAGGAAAGAACATTTGCGAAATATATGTAATGTGATTTATAGTGTAAACAGATTGAAGGTAGCAAGTATTCCTGAGCCAATAATTCAAGGACAGACAAAACCCTGATTAATCAACAGAGAGTACAACACCAAAAAAAAAGCGCACGTCACACAAAACCAAAATCTGAACGTCTCAAATGGTATATTTATGATATTGGAATATAGTGAATTTCGAACGGCTAATATTCCTGAACAATTATTGCACTAATAGACGTCTTTAAAACGTAGCTGTGCGTTATATATTTCCATTAAGATGATTTAAGGAAATATTTAGGAATAATCCTATTTGGTGTAATTTATTTATAACAAGTGTTTTTGTTGGATACAAATATGTACATTACGTTATAGCGTAAGAATTTAGTGATTTGTGTTTTTTAAAACCGGACTACTTTTGCAGTATCCAAGTTCAGTTAGACGTTGTCCTGTTTTGTTGTAATGGCAGAAATAAGGATTTATGCCTTTATCTATGATTTTGCACTAAATTCATTGATATTTACATTTAATTTAATAAACTATTTTATAGCAGTTCACTTCAAAATATATATATATATATATATTAAATACTTACAGAACCGAGATTCATTTGCTTTCACGTTTAACCTTCCTACGCTGTCCCGTATCTCCGAAGTCATATTGTAGGGATCTAGATGGGTTTCTTTAACTGTTTTTTGCTCTAAAACGTTCAACGATCTTTTAAAAAAAATTATCAGGATGAAACAATATTTTTAGAAACATTATGTCTGTGTTTGATAACTCATTCACAAACTTGACATAAAGTCCTTTAGACTTTATTTAGATTGTTAGTAATTTTATTACACATCGATAATTTCATGGCCAACAGTGTTTAATCATTTAATAAATGGCAACTTATTATATAACTAAACACATTTAGTATAGAAAAATAAAGATAAATTGTTGATTCTTATTTATTCATTTTATGTATTTTCCACAACCCTTTTGAATTTTAAGTATTTTGTTAACCTACAAAGACAAATAGATTTATATTCGTTTTTAATAGCTTTGTGAAACACTGACCTTGGATGACAGAGAAAAAGAATCGACCGACTGTAGATTTTTCAGACTTAGCAGAGCTTCAAATGGTATGAATCTCCTAGAATCGTTGATTTTTAAAGGTAAATGATGCTACTCATATCTTATATTTACTTTTCTATATAGTATGAAACTCAATCCAGATCGACTAAGTAACAGCGTGTTTTTAGGAATGTATTTATAATTGGTTCGGATTAAAGCTAATAGATTCAATGTGGTGTTAAAGGTGTCAGGATTGAGAGTCAATAGTTTGTCTTAATGCAGTGAGCACTAATATGACTGAATATATAGACAGATAGTTAAGGACTTAACGGTTAAACCAATCTTAATTGACAAGTATTGCATATTGAAGTTTTCCTATTGAAGTACTACAGCTCCTCCACAATTAAAACAAGACGCCATAATGTAGCTGAAAAAAATCGTTTAACGATTCTTCAAAGACACAATCCAACATAAAGTTGAACTTGTTGAATGACAATTGTATGTTGAATAACTTTTTTATCAGTCACTAAAGTAATATGTACATTTTAAGGGTCTGAAAATTATTTTCGTACATATCTTGTACATATAAATAAATATGACCCAGCAAATTTCGGAAAAATAGTTATTTTATCACGTGCAAATTCTAAATATTTTCATGCACTTCAACAATTTTCATTTTGTTACATCTCTGTCACGTTTCAAATACAGCTGTAGATTCATTTGACAAATATATTATTATAGTGGCGGTGAAATATTATAAATGGAGTGACTTAATGGGGAATACTTAAATCTCTTTAGTAAACAGATTAATTATTAGTATTTAAATTGTTAGCAAAAAATCTTTACTTACAGTTAGTCACAATTTAACACAATTTCCTCTTAAGATGGATTTTTAAATAATAGACTTATTTGCAAATATTTGTTATTAATTAAACGTTGCCAAATGTTTACAGGCAGCCGTAAAACTCAGAGTAATAAAGACCAAGAGGCAAATACAACAATTATTCAATGAAATATCTCTAATACTTTATTGTAGGTTACTACCTTACGTGGAATAACCTGAGCGATAAACCAAGCTTGACAAAACATACAGACGAAGAAATATCTTCAAATGCGGAATCTCTCACTTCATGTTACTTTGAAATTCTGTCAGATGGTGTTCTGGATATAAAGTGAAACGTAGTATGTAAAACAATTTCTAATTTCAGTTTCATCAATGACAAGTTTGGTTGGAATCGCAATTAACATTGAATCTCGGCATAAATATACACTATGTGTATACTGCACATTATGTTTTACTGATTGTGTGACAGATTAACAGCAGTATGTCATATCAGAGAAATAAAACATTGGATAAATCAAACATTGTCTTTTGTGCTGTACTTTTTGGATTGAATTTTTTCCGTAATATAGTATAAAATGTGAGAATTTTTAAAGCAACACGAGAAAGAGATTTTTTACATACGAAATATACATTTTAAAATATGTATCTGTAAGATGTGGAGTGACTCAATTAGGCTGTATTTAATGCTATATTTTAATGGAGTGTAAAGAAGTCCAATAACAAAACTAAAAACCATGAACATCAACTCTTTGTTTGAACAGGCAAACTCCATTTCAAAGGATCTCGACGATAGTATTACATGTAGTTATGGGATTTCGGTTTTAAATTTGCAGTCTTTATTACACGCAACTTCTCGAGCTCGTATTGTCACATCGGTTTTAGAATCGCCTTCTCTCTCTCTCTCTCCCTCGTTAAACAATACGAAAGATGTAAAAGAGATGCTACTTTATATAGTTATATTTATAGCACCGTAAAAAACGTTGAAACCTGTACAAACAAACTTACCCGTGAACTTAAGCGAGTATTTGATTCCAAGTGTGACATTTTAAATTAAAGTGAAATGACTTGATAAATAGCACAACTAAAATACCCCGAAATTAATGTTTAAATACCTGTATGGTACACTTGTACATGTGATCCTGCGAAAATTGTTTGAATCTACATATTTGTAAAATAATGCACTCTTTAACATTCGGAAACAGTTAACAATGTTTTCGCAGAAAATATTAACGGCAAGTTAAATCAATGTTGGCTTAAAATTGTGAACATAACAAATACCTTGGATTATGTAATGAAATGGCTTTTCTATTAAATATTATTTAAAAACAAGCACTATCTTTAAAAAAAAGATATTCGACGCATTTAACTCCTAGAGATGTATCAAAGGTAAAACGGAAACTGAACAAACAACAATAAGAAAAAAAACTTTTTAAAAAATTATCAAAAGAAAGAAAGAGACAAGAAACATTAACGTTTTCTTTCATTGATGTGTGTGGGGGGGGGGGGGTAAATAATTTACGAGTTGCGAGCTGTATCCAATCAAAATAAGGCCATAAGAAGGTTGCTACATTCATTGATTTTTCAGAAATGTTATTAAACAATAGGGTATTATCAAAAATAGACTTTGCAATTAGAGCTTCATCTCCTGTCTGTGCGTGAATGACGACGGACGCAAAGAAAGAAGATTGGCATTAATGGCTTTAAAAATCATAGAGCTTACAATAAACATATTAAAATATCCCAAATGAAAAGCTATTTCAGAAGTTGAAGGTTTGTATATTTTTTATTTACCATTGAGGTAATGGTAAATAAAAAACATACAAACCTTTTATGTATATGTCGGAGTTGTATGTTTTTTTCATGTGATGTATCGTATATATTAACTCGAAAACAAGTTAGTTAACATTTTAAAATTTCAAAACAGCACCTATTTAAAAAAAAATAAATTTCATATTAAGCAAATATGTACTTACATGCATCATGTAATATTCATTCACATGTATTCATTACAGTTCGCTATGATATTGTTTTTTTAAATGTAACTATCTTTAAAATGGAAACTTCTAAATAAAATATTAGAATTGTATTAACATGAACACAAAATGTCAATTCAATGCTTATTAAATGTGAATTGAAATCGGTAATGTGTATGCTATCCCAAAAATGGTGGGGGGGGGTAATTTGAGGTCCAAATAAGTGAAACGAAATAATTAGTAAAATTTACTCTTAATTCTATGTGCTGTGTATGTATAGTAAACACAATGTGTTATCGAACCACTGTGTCTCATACTGGTCATTTAGCGTTCTGACAATTACCAATGACCTACTTACCTTTGTGTAGTATCATTTGTATGACAATAATTTCACAATAGAGAGAGAGATCGTGTGTCAGGCGGTCAAACCAAATGAAGAAAATATGGCGTAAATACATCACCGGCGTGAGGATTTTTAACAGATACCATGGTCAACAATGCAAACTTAATTCTACCCCAGACGAAATGCGCAAAAATTAAACAGTTAAAAGACATATGGTTTTATCATGTAATTATTGTTAATCAGTTCTGAATGACATTCTTTTGGCATAAAAAAAATTCTTTAAAGTTAAATTACGACTACCAATTGTTTAAAAACACCGGTATGCTGGACTAATAGTTTAGGAAATGCAAATAAGGACGCCTCTTAGAGCATACTATAGTAGATTGTTCGAACGCAGAATTGTTTACTATTTTTGTCTAATCAGAATGCAAGCTTGTCTTCAATAACAGTACGTTACCATGGGTAAGCGTCTTTTAGTTCAAAGGTCACAATTCGCATGCACATTTCTATCACTAAACGGTTGTGTTACTTACAACCTACATATCTACTGATAAATTAATGTAATGTAATAGGGAATCTATTTTTTATGTATTGTATATTGTAATATTTCAATTAGTTTACCGTCAAAAGTTACTTAGGCTACCATATTAAGAAATGATGGACACAGAAATGGCTATTGAAAAAGATCATGCACATCATTTGTAAATAATTTATATCAATTTCTGTTATAGAAGCGATTAGTGTTACTTGTTTGTGTTTGGTATGTGTTGCATATTTCTTGTCCTGTGGCTAGATGTTATATAAGGCTTTGTATGTTTGCCACAATGTTGTATTTGTTTTCATCTCTGTATCATTTTATTCACTGTAAAACGTTACTCGATAGCATTATATTAAAAATAATTTAATAAGATGCTGTTTCGGTTTAGTAAATATCTCCAAATATGTCTTTAACAAACATATTAGAAGAAAATGCAATTAATTTTACAACTAGGGACACTTCAAGTAGACCTAACCTCCTTTACCTAACCTGCATAACACAATATTAAAAATGAACTGGGACAATATTTCGAGCGTTCTTAATTCAACATACACCGCTGAATAAATCAGACAGCAAAAACAAGGCAGGTAAAATTGCTGGATATTGTAGTACTTTTAGGTTTAGTTGAACAATTTTCTTGTTGAATCTCTAATTTTTAAATTATATGCAATTTGCAGATAAAAATGATGACACCTTTGCAATGTTTAAATATTATACCATACATAATAATGCATGCATACGTGATTAGCATTATATCAAATTAGTACGGTATTAAATATTTCAAGAAATCTGCCAACGAAGTTTGGAATTTTTTTAATCGATGGAGGGCAATACAAATAAAATCTCTGACACCTGACACATCTAAGTCTAAACTTTTCTGGTTTCCAACACGGGTGTCTAAGATTTTTTCGTCTTGCCCTCACACCGGTGTTTGATTCTATGTCTCATTAAAAAAAAAATCTGATGCTGTTCTTAACAAATAGAGTTATATACCCTGAAAGGAATCTCCAGTGCACATCTTTTACTTAACGTGTACTTGTTTTGATGTGTACTGCTTACATATTGTGCCCTAAATTTGGGCTTGGAAGCTCAAATATATGTATGGCAGATTAACAAAACTTACATTGAATCTAATATGTTCAATGTGCCCTGATGAAGATGAAGATTATTTCTTTGCATTATATTACTTAGTTAAATTAATTAAGTTTTCTGTATAACGATCCATATTCTAAACAGCAAAAGGGAACGATATCTAGCCAATATTACATTACGGGATTTAAAGATGTTTCGCTGTCCGAAACTTCATGTATTTTAACGGAAGGCTAGTATCTAACCTTAGACTTTGTAAAAAATATTATGTTGTTTGTAAGTTCTTATAATTGTGTATAACATATAAAACTTGTGGGATTGTAAAATAAATAATAAACTATATCTATGAAACCATTTAAAGTCTTTTGTAGACAAAAGCATCGTCGGAAACCCACGTTTCGCGTTCTCGCTTTCCTACTACTTACCGACCGTGTGCACACTTGTAGATATTTTCTGTATAAATGAATCTTTGTTAAATTTAATAAGCCAATGGGAACCAGGTTTATTGGATCAATCTATTTTGATTAGTTGTAAAGCATCGTCAAAACTACAAGCAACCTATTAAAATAGGACATTAAATATTCATGAAAACAAGAAAACTTATACAAGTGTGCCCACGGTAGGTAAGTGGTAGCAAAGCGAGAACGCGACCGGACGTGGGTTTCCGACAATGAGACAAAAGTTACATTGCCGACTTTCCACCCTTCTATTATAATAATTTGAATTAAAGAATTTAAGATCCTTCCCGTGTTTAAATACTTCAAATTTGCACATTGATTTGTATAAAGGTCCGATTTAAACAAAAAAGTCACACTGAAACTTCGCATTTCAATTTTGGCGCGCTATGCAGATTAAGTTGACATTAGCACCACGTGAATAATATGCAAAGATAAGGTAAAGAAGGTAACCGTGCAAAAAAGAAACTTGTTTAAGATATTTGCTATTGGAACAAGACAAGCTTACATGTAGTTAATTAGCAAGAAATGAAAGGACTCTCAAAATTACATTGAAAAGTGAACCAGATTATCATTAAAACAAGTTTAAAATAAAAATCATTTGTGTACAAGTAAAAAATGTAAATACCAACAATGTTCTTTTCTCCCACGATTTTAACAAGTTTTTCATCTTTTCAATTTTAGGTTCCCAATTTAAACGTTCGCATTCCTCTTTTTTATGTCCAAAATATATACCGAGAGCTTTATTGGGCTCATCTGTCCATTTGATATCTTCAATTTATCTTTACAATTTTTTAATTTTACAATCCAAATTCCTTCCGTTTTATTACGATTTAGCTTTAACCCGGAAGATGACCCAAAAATTTCAATTTCATTCATCGATCTCAATATATCATCTATAGAACTTCAAAACCATCTTGTATTATCCGCTAGTTGCGAAATCTTAATATAATGTGATTTTTTTATCTAATGTAACTTTTATACATTAAATATCTTTTGAGCTTCTTATTCTTAGTGCCATGATTTCAACAGACAAAACAAAAAGTAAAGCGGACGAAGGACATCCTTGTCGAATGCCTCTGAAACTTGGTTTTTATGGAGATTACTATGTTGCGATCAGATGTTAGTCATCAAAATCTCAATTTGATCATGGCCGTCATCTTAAAATGGCGGCCATTTTGAAAATGAAAACAAAATCCTTAAAAAATCAAAAAGTTTACGTATTTTAACGAAAGTTAGTATATAAGTAGAGAATGGTATACCATACCATATAACGCACATGTTGACTTTTTATGGCGGCCATTTTGAATCCAAGATGGCCGCCAAAAATTCAAAATGCTCGGAATCGCACAAAACTTGGTTTTTAGATAGATTACCATGTTGCGATCAGATGTTGGTCATCAAAATTGAATTTGATCATGGCGGCCATCTTAAAATGGCGGCCATTTTGAAAATGAAAATAAATCCTTAAAAATCCAAAAGTTAACGGATTTCAGTGAAAATTGGAATATAAGTAGAGTATGTTATACCGCACTTTATGAGGCACATGTGGACTTTCTATGGTGGCCATTTTGAATCCAAGATGGCAAACAAAATAGAAAAAATCTCCGAAGTGCAGGAAACTTGGTTTCCTGGTAGATAAAGTCCCTGTGAATGGATGTCTGAACTCCAGTGTCCACGCGGGTCGTTTGGGAGCCAGTTATGATCCATAAGATCAATATTATGTTTAATTAAGTCGCCGACCACGAAGTGTCGGGCGACTTATTGTTTTTACTCCGTTTCTTATTATTATTAAGTCGCCGACCACGAAGTGTCGGGCGACTTATTGTTTTTACTCCGTTTCTTATTATTATTATTAAGTCGCCGACCACGAAGTGTCGGGCGACTTATTGTTTTTACTCCGTTTCTTATTATTATTATTAAGTCGCCGACCACGAAGTGTCGGGCGACTTATTGTTTTTACTCCGTTTCTTATTATTATTAAGTCGCCGACCACGAAGTGTCGGGCGACTTATTGTTTTTACTCCGTTTCTTATTATTATTAAGTCGCCGACCACGAAGTGTCGGGCGACTTATTGTTTTTACTCCGTTTCTTATTATTATTATTAAGTCGCCGACCACGAAGTGTCGGGCGACTTATTGTTTTTACTCCGTTTCTTATTATTATTATTATTATTATTATTATTTTCATATTTCTTATGTTTTCCTTTTTCCCCTCGCAATGTTGTCCGCTCGTTTTCTCGCTCATCTTTTAACCGATCGAAATGAAACTTTGGGAACATAATAAGGGTGACCTGAAGTTGTGCAATCCACTTTTGAAATTTTCAAAATGGCCGCCATTTTCAAAATGACGGCCGTTGTCAGATCTCAGTAATTGCCAAAGCAATTTCAATGAAAATTGGTATACTGATACAGTTCCCTATCCCGAGCATTTTTGCAAAAAAAAATTTGACATTTCAAAATGGCCGCCATCCGAACACCACCCCCCTAAAACTGTAAAAATGTAAACGTCATCCGATTTAAACGAAATTTGGTATACAGGTAGCTTATGATACCCTGAGTGTGCCACTATTTTCAAAATTTTTGTCCGACTTCCGGTTTCAAAATGGCGGCCGTTTTAAAGTTTTACAAAATGGCGGCCGTTGTCAGATCTCAGTTATGGCCAGAGCAATTTCAATGAAAATTGGTATACTGATACAGCTAACTATCCTGAGCATTTTTGCAAAAAAAAATTTTTGTCCGACTTCCGGTTTCAAAATGGCGGCCGTTTTAAAGTTTGCTCGTTTTCTCGCTCATCTTTTAACCGATCGAAATGAAACTTGGCCAACTGAAAGCTCATGTTATGAAGTTGTGCTCTTGACTTTTAGTTCCATCTACTCGGTCAAAAGTGCGGAACGGGAGGCGACTTCAACGTTTCGGGAAACGTAAATTTTAATTATTAAGTCGCCGACCACGAAGTGTCGGGCGACTTATTGTTTTTACTCCGTTTCTTATTATTATTATTATGTCTCCCAAACGAAGTTTTGGGAGACATATTGTTTTTGTCCGGTTTCTTATTATTATTCTTCTTCTTTCTTTCTTTCTTTCTTTTTTCTTTCCGTTCAATCTTGTCCGCACATTTTCTCCGAGACGCAATGTCCAATCAAGATGAAACTTTGGGAACATATTAAGGGTGACCTGAAGTTGTGCAATCCACTTTTGAAATTTTCAAAATGGCCGCCATTTTCAAAATGGCCGCCATTGAAAAAAATGGCGACCATTGTCAGATCTCAGTAATGGCCAGAGCAATTTCAATGAAAATTGGTATACTGATACAGCTAGCTATCCTGAGCATTTTTACCAAAAAAAAAATAGACGCGAACGACATTTCAAAATGGCCGCCATCCGAACACCACCCCCCTAAAAATGCAAAAATTTAAATGTCATCCGATTTCGACGAAATTTGGTACACAGGTAGATTATGGCAACCTGAGTGTGCTATTACTTTCAAAATTTTTGTCCGACTTCCGGTTTCAAAATGGCGGCCGTTTCAAAGTTTTAAAAAATGGCGGCCGTTGTCAGATCTCCGTAACGGCCAGACCAATTTCAATGAAAATTGGTATACTGATACAGCTAACTATCCTGAGCATTTTTGCCAAAAAGAAATTTTTTCCGACTTCCGGTTTCAAAATGGCGGCCGTTTTAAAGTTTGAAAAAATGGCGGCCGTTGTCAGATCTAAGTAATGGCCAGAGCAATTTCAATGAAAATTGGTATACTGATACAGCTGACTATCCTGAGTATTTTTGCCAAAAAAATGGACGCGAACGAGATTTCAAAATGGCCGCCATCCGAACACCACCCCCTAAAAATGCAAAAATTTAAACGTCATCCGATTTCGACGAAATTTGGTACACAGGTATATTATGGTACCCTAAGTGTGCCACTACTTTTTTTTTTTTTAAATTTTTGTCCGACTTCCGGTTTCAAAATGGCGGCCGTTTTAAAGTTTTCAAAAATGGCGGCCATTGTCAGATCTCAGTAATGGCCAGAACAATTTCAATGAAAATTGGTATACTGATACAGCTAACTATCCTGAGCATTTTTGCCAAAAAAAAAATTGGATGCGAACGACACCATTTTGTGATGGCAGCCGTTTCACCACACTCCCCCCCCCCTACCGTTAACTTAGTCCGATTGCAACGAAATTTCATATGTAGGTATATTTTAATGCACAAACTAAGAATATCATGTCTATTTGGGGGTTTTCAACATGCACAAGAATAAAGTGGCAATGGGGGTTCGTTTGGGAGACATTCTGTGTTGGCATCCCAACACAATCAGCACTAGTTATTATTATTTTCATATTTCTTATGTTTTCCCCTCGCAATGTTGTCCGCTCGTTTTCTCGCTCATCTTTTAACCGATCGAAATGAAACTTTGGGAACATGTTAAGGGTGACCTGAAGTTGTGCAATCCACTTTTGAAATTTTCAAAATGGCCGCCATTTTCAAAATGGCCGCCGTTGAAAAAAATGATGACCGTTGTTAGATCTCAGTAATTGCCAAAGCAATTTCAATGAAAATTGGTATACTGGTACAGCTAACTATCCCGAGCATTTTTGCAAAACAAAATTTGACGCGGCCGACATTTCAAAATGGCCGCCATCCGAACACCACCCCCCTAAAAATGTAAAAATTTAAACGTCATCCGATTTAGACGAAATTTGGTATACAGGTAGCTTATGATACCCTAAGTGTGCCACTGTTTAAAAATGTTTTGTCCGACTTCCGGTTTCAAAATGGCGGCCGTTTTAAAGTTTTACAAAATGGCGGCCGTTGTCAGATCTCAGTTATGGCCAGAGCAATTTCAATGAAAATTGGTATACTGATACAGCTAACTATCCTGAGCATTTTTGCAAAAAAAAATTTTTGTCCGACTTCCGGTTTCAAAATGGCGGCCGTTTTAAAGTTTGCTCGTTTTCTCGCTCATCTTTTAACCGATCGAAATGAAACTTGGCCAACTGAAAGCTCATGTTATGAAGTTGTGCTCTTGACTTTTAGTTCCCTCTACTCGGTCAAAAGTGCGGAACGGGAGGCGACTTCAACGTTTCGGGAAACGTAAATTTTAATTATTATTATTTTTATATTTCTTATGTTTTCCCCTCGCAATGTTGTCCGCACATTTTCTCAGAGATGCAATGTCCAATCAAGATGAAACTTTGGGAACATGTTAAGGGTGACCTGAAGTTGTGCAATCCACTTTTGAAATTTTCAAAATGGCCGCCGTTGAAAAAAAATGACGGCCGTTGTCAGATCTCAGTAATTGCCAAAGCAATTTCAATGAAAATTGGTATACTGATACAGCTAACTATCCCGAGCATTTTTGCAAAAAAAAATTTGACGCGGCCGACATTTCAAAATGGCCGCCATCCGAACACCACCCCCCTAAAAATGTAAAAATTTAAACGTCATCCGATTTAGACGAAATTCGGTATTCAGGTAGCTTATGATACCCTGAGTGTGCCACTATTTAAAATTTTTTTGTCCGACTTCCGGTTTCAAAATGGCGGCCATTTTACTGCAGGAAAAAGTCAACTTTGTCCGATTTCAACAAAATTTGATTTCTAGGCATATTTTAATGTACTGATTTGAATGAAATACTATCCATGGGGATTATAGTGGCAATGGGGGTTCGTTTGGGAGACATTTAGTTGTGCTCTTGACTTTTAGTTCCCTCTACTCGGTCAAAAGTGCGGAACGGGAGGCGACTTCAACGTTTCGGGAAACGTAAATTTTATTATTATTATTATTATTATTCCGGTTTCTCCTTTTTCTAGATCGTGAACTTGTCCGACAAGTTTCTCAGAGACGCTTTAATAGAATCAAATGAAACTTGGCACAGTTGTAGATTGACATAAAGAGGGGTGCTATTGATAGTCAGATTATTTAAAATGGCCGCCACTTGACGACACCCACCCAAAAATGGGAAAAATTTTCCCGTGGTCCGATTTCAACGGAATTTGGTATGGAGGTAGATGTTAGTATTTCGAGTGAAACGCTACCTTTAATTTTTTTCTCCGACGTCGGGTTTCAAAATGGCCGCTAAAAACGTGTATAATTTTCAACGTTATGCGATCTCGATGACATTTAACGTGCTCCGATTGCAACAAAATTTGGTGTGGAGGTGGATTTAAGTGTATCGAGTGGAAATCCAAATTCAGAATTGTTTTTCCACCTGGCGTTTCAAAATGGCCGTTGTCTGATTTGAATGAAATTTGATTAGTAGGTAAATCTTAATGTCCTGAGTGGTACGCAATACTATCCATGAGGATTTTGGGCGACTTCTGTGTTGGCGCCCCAACATATTATTAAGTCGTCCAAAACGAAGTTTTTTTGTTTTTGCACCGTTTCTTATTATTATTAAGTAACGCAAACGGAAGTTTTGGCGACTTATTGTTTTTGCACCGTTTCTTATTATTATTATGGCTCCCAAACGAAAGTTTGAGAGACATATTGTTTTTGCTCCGTTTCTTCTTATTATGTCGCCCCAGACTTTGTCGGGGCGACATATTGTTATTCTACTGTTTCTTTTTCACTATTATTATTATTATTATTATTATTATTATTATTATTATTATTATTATTATTATTATTATTAAGTCGCCGACCACGAAGTGTCGGGCGACTTATTGTTTTTACTCCGTTTCTTATTATTATTAAGTCGCCGACCACGAAGTGTCGGGCGACTTATTGTTTTTACTCCGTTTCTTATTAAGTCTCCCAAACGAAGTTTGGAGACTTATTGTTTTTACTCTGTTTCTTATTATTATTATTATTATTATTCTTCTGGTTTCCCCGTAGAGATTTCCGACACTTTTCTCAGAAACCGTAAATGGGATCAATTTGAAACTTGGTAGGATGTTAGACCCTATTGGCTAGATGTGCAATCATCTTTCGGAATTTCCAAGATGGCCGCCACTTTCAAAATGGCCGCCATTTAAGTTTTCTCGCCAAAATGCAGTTCCCGGAGAACCGCCAGATGGATTTCGATGAAACTTGGTATGTAGGTTCAGCATAGTGGTCTTGATTTATTTTTGGCAAAAAATCGCGCGCGAACCGGCCGCCATTTTCAAAATGGCCGCCGAATCGCCAAAAATTCAAGTTTGTCGGATTTCAACGAAAATGGGTTTTAACAGTAAATTTGGTATGCCGAGTCCAATGGTCAACTCAGAATTTTTATACGACGCGCCATTTTTTGTAAAATGGCCGCCAAAGTTGCCAAATGGGCAAAAATTCAACATTGTCATAATTCAACGAAAATAGGTTCTAAAAGTAAATTTGGTATGCCGAGTTCAACGGTACACTCAGATTTTTTATACGACCCGCCATTTTTTTAAAAATGGCCACCAAAGTCGCCAAATCGGCAAAAATTCAACATTGTCGGAACTCAATGAAAATTGGTTCCTAAAGTAAATTTAGTATGTCGAGTTCAATGGTCAACTCAGAATTTTTATATGACGCGCTATTTTTTGTAAAATGGCTGCACAGGACTATCAGTAACTTCGTTTGGGAGACTTCACGTTTCGCGAAACGTAAATTTTAATTAAATCCCCGACCACGAAGTGTCGGGGATTTATTGTTTTTGCACCGTTTCTTATTATTCTTCTTCTTCTTCTTCTTCTTCTTCTTCTTCTTCTTCTTCTTCTTCTTCTTCTTCTTCTTCTTCTTCTTCTTCTTCTTCTTCTTCTGGACCTAAATTTGTCCGTAGGATTTCTCGAAGACGAAAAGACATAGGTCAATGAAACTTACCAGAAAGATAGGTCACCACTAGGAAATGTTGTTTCCGATTTCGAAATTTTGAAAATGGCGGCCATCTTGTATTGGCGGCCATTTTGAATTTGAAAAAATACAAAATTAATCATAAAAAATCACAAACAATATGGATATGAACCAAAATAGGTTTATAGGTCAATATTAAGGTCCCGGACAATATGGGACCATTTTCCGAAAAATCCAAGATGGCCACCATATTCAAAATGGCCGCCAAAGTGCGAAAATTGAAAAGTTGTCCGATTTCAACGAAAATTGGCATTTAGGTCAATATTGATATTACGAACAACATGGTGACATGTTCGAACAAATCAAAGATGGCCGCCAAAGTCCAAGATGGCCGCCATATTCAAAATGGCCTCCAAAACGCGAAAATTGAAAAGTTGTCCGATTTCAACGAACATTGGCATTTAGGTGAATATTGATATTACGAACAACATGGTGACATGTTTGAACAAATCCAAGATGGCCGCCAAAGTCCAAGATGGCCGCCATATTCAAAATGGCCGCCAAAGTGCGAAAATTGAAAAGTTGTCCGATTTCAACGAAAATTGGCATTTAGGTCAATATTGATATTACGAACAACATGGCGACACTTTCGAACAAATCCAAGATGGCTGTCATATTCAAAATGGCTGCCAAAGTGCGAATATTGAAAAGTTGTCTGATTTCAACAAAAATTGGCATTTAGGTCAATATTGATATTACGAACAACATGTCGAACAAATCCAAGATGGCTGCCAAAGTCCAAGATGGCCGCCATATTCAAAATGGCCGCCAAAGTGCGAAAATTGAAAAGTTGTCCGAATTGTGACAAAAGTGGGCACGGGAGGGGATTTTTTTGTGACTTGCTTGCAATCACAATCAGCACTTGTTATTCTTCTTCTTCTTCTGGACCTAACTTTGTCCGTAGGATTTCTCGAAGACGAAAGACATAGGTCAATGAAACTTACCAGAAAGATAGGTCACCACTAGGAAATGTTGTTTCCGATTTCGAAATTTTGAAAATGGCGGCCATCTTGGATTGGCGGCCATTTTGAATTTGAAAAAAATACAAAATTAATCATAAAAAATCACAAACAATATGGATATGAACCAAAATAGGTTTATAGGTCAATATTAAGGTCCCGGACAATATGGGACCATTTTCCGAAAAATCCAAGATGGCCACCATATTCAAAATGGCCGCCAAAGTGCGAAAATTGAAAAGTTGTCCGATTTCAACGAAAATTGGCATTTAGGTCAATATTGATATTACGAACAACATGGTGACATGTTCGAACAAATCAAAGATGGCCGCCAAAGTCCAAGATGGCCGCCATATTCAAAATGGCCTCCAAAGTGCGAAAATTGAAAAGTTGTCCGATTTCAACGAAAATTGACATTTAGGTGAATATTGATATTACGAACAACATGGTGACATGTTTGAACAAATCCAAGATGGCCGCCAAAGTCCAAGATGGCCGCCATATTCAAAATGGCGCCAAAGTGCGAAAATTGAAAAGTTGTCCGATTTCAACGAAAATTGGCATTTAGGTCAATATTGATATTACGAACAACATGGCGACACTTTCGAACAAATCCAAGATGGCTGTCATATTCAAAATGGCTGCCAAAGTGCGAATATTGAAAAGTTGTCTGATTTCAACAAAAATTGGCATTTAGGTCAATATTGATATTACGAACAACATGTCGAACAAATCCAAGATGGCTGCCAAAGTCCAAGATGGCCGCCATATTCAAAATGGCCGCCAAAGTGCGAAAATTGAAAAGTTGTCCGAATTGTGACAAAAGTGGGCACGGGAGGGGATTTTTTTGTGACTTGCTTGCAATCACAATCAGCACTTGTTATTATGTCTCCCAAACGAAGTTTTGGGAGACATATTGTTTTTGTCCGGTTTCTTATTATTATTCTTCTTCTTTCTTTCTTTTTTCTTTCCGTTCAATCTTGTCCGCACATTTTCTCAGAGATGCAATGTCCAATCAAGATGAAACTTTGGGAACATGTTAAGGGTGACCTGAAGTTGTGCAATCCACTTTTGAAATTTTCAAAATGGCCGCCATTTTCAAAATGGCCACCGTTGAAAAAAAATGAAGGCCGTTGTCAGATCTCAGTAATTGCCAAAGCAATTTCAATGAAAATTGGTATACTGATACAGCTAACTATCCTGAGCATTTTTGCAAAAAAAAATTTGACGCGACCGACATTTCAAAATGGCCGCCATCCGAACACCACCCCCCTAAAAATGCAAAAATTTAAACGTCATCCGATTTAGACGAAATTTGGTATACAGGTAGCTTATGATACCCTGAGTGTGCCACTATTTACAAATTTTTTGTCTGACTTCCGGTTTCAAAATGGCGGCCATTTATTCAGGAAAAAGTCAACTTTGTCCGATTTCAACAAAATTTGATTTCTAGGCATATTTTAATGTACTGATTTGAATGAAATACTATCCATAAGGATTATAGTGGCAATGGGGGTTCGTTTGGGAGACATTCTGTGTTGGCATCCCAACACAATCAGCACTAGTTAAGTCGCCGACCACGAAGTGTCGGGCGACTTATTGTTTTTACTCCGTTTCTTATTATTATTAAGTCGCCGACCACGAAGTGTCGGGCGACTTATTGTTTTTACTCCGTTTCTTATTATTATTATTAAGTCGCCGACCACGAAGTGTCGGGCGACTTATTGTTTTTACTCCGTTTCTTATTATTATTATTATTATTATTATTATTTTCATATTTCTTATGTTTTCCTTTTTCCCCTCGCAATGTTGTCCGCTCGTTTTCTCGCTCATCTTTTAACCGATCGAAATGAAACTTTGGGAACATAATAAGGGTGACCTGAAGTTGTGCAATCCACTTTTGAAATTTTCAAAATGGCCGCCATTTTCAAAATGACGGCCGTTGTCAGATCTCAGTAATTGCCAAAGCAATTTCAATGAAAATTGGTATACTGATACAGTTCCCTATCCCGAGCATTTTTGCAAAAAAAAATTTGACATTTCAAAATGGCCGCCATCCGAACACCACCCCCCTAAAACTGTAAAAATTTAAACGTCATCCGATTTAAATTTGGTATACAGGTAGCTTATGATACCCTGAGTGTGCCATTATTTTCAAAATTTTTGTCCGACTTCCGGTTTCAAAATGGCGGCCGTTTTAAAGTTTTACAAAATGGCGGCCGTTGTCAGATCTCAGTTATGGCCAGAGCAATTTCAATGAAAATTGGTATACTGATACAGCTAACTATCCTGAGCATTTTTGCAAAAAAAAATTTTTGTCCGACTTCCGGTTTCAAAATGGCGGCCGTTTTAAAGTTTGCTCGTTTTCTCGCTCATCTTTTAACCGATCGAAATGAAACTTGGCCAACTGAAAGCTCATGTTATGAAGTTGTGCTCTTGACTTTTAGTTCCCTCTACTCGGTCAAAAGTGCGGAACGGGAGGCGACTTCAACGTTTCGGGAAACGTAAATTTTAATTATTAAGTCGCCGACCACGAAGTGTCGGGCGACTTATTGTTTTTACTCCGTTTCTTATTATTATTATTATGTCTCCCAAACGAAGTTTTGGGAGACATATTGTTTTTGTCCGGTTTCTTATTATTATTCTTCTTCTTTCTTTCTTTCTTTCTTTTTTCTTTCCGTTCAATCTTGTCCGCACATTTTCTCCGAGACGCAATGTCCAATCAAGATGAAACTTTGGGAACATATTAAGGGTGACCTGAAGTTGTGCAATCCACTTTTGAAATTTTCAAAATGGCCGCCATTTTCAAAATGGCCGCCATTGAAAAAAATGGCGACCATTGTCAGATCTCAGTAATGGCCAGAGCAATTTCAATGAAAATTGGTATACTGATACAGCTAGCTATCCTGAGCATTTTTACCAAAAAAAAATAGACGCGAACGACATTTCAAAATGGCCGCCATCCGAACACCACCCCCCTAAAAATGCAAAAATTTAAATGTCATCCGATTTCGACGAAATTTGGTACACAGGTAGATTATGGCAACCTGAGTGTGCTATTACTTTCAAAATTTTTGTCCGACTTCCGGTTTCAAAATGGCGGCCGTTTCAAAGTTTTAAAAAATGGCGGCCGTTGTCAGATCTCCGTAACGGCCAGACCAATTTCAATGAAAATTGGTATACTGATACAGCTAACTATCCTGAGCATTTTTGCCAAAAAGAAATTTTTTCCGACTTCCGGTTTCAAAATGGCGGCCGTTTTAAAGTTTGAAAAAATGGCGGCCGTTGTCAGATCTAAGTAATGGCCAGAGCAATTTCAATGAAAATTGGTATACTGATACAGCTGACTATCCTGAGTATTTTTGCCAAAAAAATGGACGCGAACGAGATTTCAAAATGGCCGCCATCCGAACACCACCCCCTAAAAATGCAAAAATTTAAACGTCATCCGATTTCGACGAAATTTGGTACACAGGTATATTATGGTACCCTAAGTGTGCCACTACTTTTTTTTTTTTTAAATTTTTGTCCGACTTCCGGTTTCAAAATGGCGGCCGTTTTAAAGTTTTCAAAAATGGCGGCCATTGTCAGATCTCAGTAATGGCCAGAGCAATTTCAATGAAAATTGGTATACTGATACAGCTAACTATCCTGAGCATTTTTGCCAAAAAAAAAATTGGATGCGAACGACACCATTTTGTGATGGCAGCCGTTTCACCACACTCCCCCCCCCCCCCTACCGTTAACTTAGTCCGATTGCAACGAAATTTCATATGTAGGTATATTTTAATGCACAAACTAAGAATATCATGTCTATTTGGGGGTTTTCAACATGCACAAGAATAAAGTGGCAATGGGGGTTCGTTTGGGAGACATTCTGTGTTGGCATCCCAACACAATCAGCACTAGTTATTATTATTTTCATATTTCTTATGTTTTCCCCTCGCAATGTTGTCCGCTCGTTTTCTCGCTCATCTTTTAACCGATCGAAATGAAACTTTGGGAACATGTTAAGGGTGACCTGAAGTTGTGCAATCCACTTTTGAAATTTTCAAAATGGCCGCCATTTTCAAAATGGCCGCCGTTGAAAAAAATGATGACCGTTGTTAGATCTCAGTAATTGCCAAAGCAATTTCAATGAAAATTGGTATACTGGTACAGCTAACTATCCCGAGCATTTTTGCAAAACAAAATTTGACGCGGCCGACATTTCAAAATGGCCGCCATCCGAACACCACCCCCCTAAAAATGTAAAAATTTAAACGTCATCCGATTTAGACGAAATTTGGTATACAGGTAGCTTATGATACCCTAAGTGTGCCACTGTTTAAAAATGTTTTGTCCGACTTCCGGTTTCAAAATGGCGGCCGTTTTAAAGTTTTACAAAATGGCGGCCGTTGTCAGATCTCAGTTATGGCCAGAGCAATTTCAATGAAAATTGGTATACTGATACAGCTAACTATCCTGAGCATTTTTGCAAAAAAAAATTTTTGTCCGACTTCCGGTTTCAAAATGGCGGCCGTTTTAAAGTTTGCTCGTTTTCTCGCTCATCTTTTAACCGATCGAAATGAAACTTGGCCAACTGAAAGCTCATGTTATGAAGTTGTGCTCTTGACTTTTAGTTCCCTCTACTCGGTCAAAAGTGCGGAACGGGAGGCGACTTCAACGTTTCGGGAAACGTAAATTTTAATTATTATTATTTTTATATTTCTTATGTTTTCCCCTCGCAATGTTGTCCGCACATTTTCTCAGAGATGCAATGTCCAATCAAGATGAAACTTTGGGAACATGTTAAGGGTGACCTGAAGTTGTGCAATCCACTTTTGAAATTTTCAAAATGGCCGCCGTTGAAAAAAAATGACGGCCGTTGTCAGATCTCAGTAATTGCCAAAGCAATTTCAATGAAAATTGGTATACTGATACAGCTAACTATCCCGAGCATTTTTGCAAAAAAAAATTTGACGCGGCCGACATTTCAAAATGGCCGCCATCCGAACACCACCCCCCTAAAAATGTAAAAATTTAAACGTCATCCGATTTAGACGAAATTCGGTATTCAGGTAGCTTATGATACCCTGAGTGTGCCACTATTTAAAATTTTTTTGTCCGACTTCCGGTTTCAAAATGGCGGCCATTTTACTGCAGGAAAAAGTCAACTTTGTCCGATTTCAACAAAATTTGATTTCTAGGCATATTTTAATGTACTGATTTGAATGAAATACTATCCATGGGGATTATAGTGGCAATGGGGGTTCGTTTGGGAGACATTTAGTTGTGCTCTTGACTTTTAGTTCCCTCTACTCGGTCAAAAGTGCGGAACGGGAGGCGACTTCAACGTTTCGGGAAACGTAAATTTTATTATTATTATTATTATTATTCCGGTTTCTCCTTTTTCTAGATCGTGAACTTGTCCGACAAGTTTCTCAGAGACGCTTTAATAGAATCAAATGAAACTTGGCACAGTTGTAGATTGACATAAAGAGGGGTGCTATTGATAGTCAGATTATTTAAAATGGCCGCCACTTGACGACACCCACCCAAAAATGGGAAAAATTTTCCCGTGGTCCGATTTCAACGGAATTTGGTATGGAGGTAGATGTTAGTATTTCGAGTGAAACGCTACCTTTAATTTTTTTCTCCGACGTCGGGTTTCAAAATGGCCGCTAAAAACGTGTATAATTTTCAACGTTATGCGATCTCGATGACATTTAACGTGCTCCGATTGCAACAAAATTTGGTGTGGAGGTGGATTTAAGTGTATCGAGTGGAAATCCAAATTCAGAATTGTTTTTCCACCTGGCGTTTCAAAATGGCCGTTGTCTGATTTGAATGAAATTTGATTAGTAGGTAAATCTTAATGTCCTGAGTGGTACGCAATACTATCCATGAGGATTTTGGGCGACTTCTGTGTTGGCGCCCCAACATATTATTAAGTCGTCCAAAACGAAGTTTTTTTGTTTTTGCACCGTTTCTTATTATTATTAAGTAACGCAAACGGAAGTTTTGGCGACTTATTGTTTTTGCACCGTTTCTTATTATTATTATGGCTCCCAAACGAAAGTTTGAGAGACATATTGTTTTTGCTCCGTTTCTTCTTATTATGTCGCCCCAGACTTTGTCGGGGCGACATATTGTTATTCTACTGTTTCTTTTTCACTATTATTATTATTATTATTATTATTATTATTATTATTATTATTATTATTATTATTATTATTATTAAGTCGCCGACCACGAAGTGTCGGGCGACTTATTGTTTTTACTCCGTTTCTTATTATTATTAAGTCGCCGACCACGAAGTGTCGGGCGACTTATTGTTTTTACTCCGTTTCTTATTAAGTCTCCCAAACGAAGTTTGGAGACTTATTGTTTTTACTCTGTTTCTTATTATTATTATTATTATTATTATTCTGGTTTCCCCGTAGAGATTTCCGACACTTTTCTCAGAAACCGTAAATGGGATCAATTTGAAACTTGGTAGGATGTTAGACCCTATTGGCTAGATGTGCAATCATCTTTCGGAATTTCCAAGATGGCCGCCACTTTCAAAATGGCCGCCATTTAAGTTTTCTCGCCAAAATGCAGTTCCCGGAGAACCGCCAGATGGATTTCGATGAAACTTGGTATGTAGGTTCAGCATAGTGGTCTTGATTTATTTTTGGCAAAAAATCGCGCGCGAACCGGCCGCCATTTTCAAAATGGCCGCCGAATCGCCAAAAATTCAAGTTTGTCGGATTTCAACGAAAATGGGTTTTAACAGTAAATTTGGTATGCCGAGTCCAATGGTCAACTCAGAATTTTTATACGACGCGCCATTTTTTGTAAAATGGCCGCCAAAGTTGCCAAATGGGCAAAAATTCAACATTGTCATAATTCAACGAAAATAGGTTCTAAAAGTAAATTTGGTATGCCGAGTTCAACGGTACACTCAGATTTTTTATACGACCCGCCATTTTTTTAAAAATGGCCACCAAAGTCGCCAAATCGGCAAAAATTCAACATTGTCGGAACTCAATGAAAATTGGTTCCTAAAGTAAATTTAGTATGTCGAGTTCAATGGTCAACTCAGAATTTTTATATGACGCGCTATTTTTTGTAAAATGGCTGCACAGGACTATCAGTAACTTCGTTTGGGAGACTTCACGTTTCGCGAAACGTAAATTTTAATTAAATCCCCGACCACGAAGTGTCGGGGATTTATTGTTTTTGCACCGTTTCTTATTATTATTCTTCTTCTTCTTCTTCTTCTTCTTCTTCTTCTTCTTCTTCTTCTTCTTCTGGACCTAAATTTGTCCGTAGGATTTCTCGAAGACGAAAAGACATAGGTCAATGAAACTTACCAGAAAGATAGGTCACCACTAGGAAATGTTGTTTCCGATTTCGAAATTTTGAAAATGGCGGCCATCTTGTATTGGCGGCCATTTTGAATTTGAAAAAATACAAAATTAATCATAAAAAATCACAAACAATATGGATATGAACCAAAATAGGTTTATAGGTCAATATTAAGGTCCCGGACAATATGGGACCATTTTCCGAAAAATCCAAGATGGCCACCATATTCAAAATGGCCGCCAAAGTGCGAAAATTGAAAAGTTGTCCGATTTCAACGAAAATTGGCATTTAGGTCAATATTGATATTACGAACAACATGGTGACATGTTCGAACAAATCAAAGATGGCCGCCAAAGTCCAAGATGGCCGCCATATTCAAAATGGCCTCCAAAACGCGAAAATTGAAAAGTTGTCCGATTTCAACGAACATTGGCATTTAGGTGAATATTGATATTACGAACAACATGGTGACATGTTTGAACAAATCCAAGATGGCCGCCAAAGTCCAAGATGGCCGCCATATTCAAAATGGCCGCCAAAGTGCGAAAATTGAAAAGTTGTCCGATTTCAACGAAAATTGGCATTTAGGTCAATATTGATATTACGAACAACATGGCGACACTTTCGAACAAATCCAAGATGGCTGTCATATTCAAAATGGCTGCCAAAGTGCGAATATTGAAAAGTTGTCTGATTTCAACAAAAATTGGCATTTAGGTCAATATTGATATTACGAACAACATGTCGAACAAATCCAAGATGGCTGCCAAAGTCCAAGATGGCCGCCATATTCAAAATGGCCGCCAAAGTGCGAAAATTGAAAAGTTGTCCGAATTGTGACAAAAGTGGGCACGGGAGGGGATTTTTTTGTGACTTGCTTGCAATCACAATCAGCACTTGTTATTCTTCTTCTTCTTCTGGACCTAACTTTGTCCGTAGGATTTCTCGAAGACGAAAAGACATAGGTCAATGAAACTTACCAGAAAGATAGGTCACCACTAGGAAATGTTGTTTCCGATTTCGAAATTTTGAAAATGGCGGCCATCTTGGATTGGCGGCCATTTTGAATTTGAAAAAAATACAAAATTAATCATAAAAAATCACAAACAATATGGATATGAACCAAAATAGGTTTATAGGTCAATATTAAGGTCCCGGACAATATGGGACCATTTTCCGAAAAATCCAAGATGGCCACCATATTCAAAATGGCCGCCAAAGTGCGAAAATTGAAAAGTTGTCCGATTTCAACGAAAATTGGCATTTAGGTCAATATTGATATTACGAACAACATGGTGACATGTTCGAACAAATCAAAGATGGCCGCCAAAGTCCAAGATGGCCGCCATATTCAAAATGGCCTCCAAAGTGCGAAAATTGAAAAGTTGTCCGATTTCAACGAAAATTGACATTTAGGTGAATATTGATATTACGAACAACATGGTGACATGTTTGAACAAATCCAAGATGGCCGCCAAAGTCCAAGATGGCCGCCATATTCAAAATGGCGCCAAAGTGCGAAAATTGAAAAGTTGTCCGATTTCAACGAAAATTGGCATTTAGGTCAATATTGATATTACGAACAACATGGCGACACTTTCGAACAAATCCAAGATGGCTGTCATATTCAAAATGGCTGCCAAAGTGCGAATATTGAAAAGTTGTCTGATTTCAACAAAAATTGGCATTTAGGTCAATATTGATATTACGAACAACATGTCGAACAAATCCAAGATGGCTGCCAAAGTCCAAGATGGCCGCCATATTCAAAATGGCCGCCAAAGTGCGAAAATTGAAAAGTTGTCCGAATTGTGACAAAAGTGGGCACGGGAGGGGATTTTTTTGTGACTTGCTTGCAATCACAATCAGCACTTGTTATTATGTCTCCCAAACGAAGTTTTGGGAGACATATTGTTTTTGTCCGGTTTCTTATTATTATTCTTCTTCTTTCTTTCTTTTTTCTTTCCGTTCAATCTTGTCCGCACATTTTCTCAGAGATGCAATGTCCAATCAAGATGAAACTTTGGGAACATGTTAAGGGTGACCTGAAGTTGTGCAATCCACTTTTGAAATTTTCAAAATGGCCGCCATTTTCAAAATGGCCACCGTTGAAAAAAATGAAGGCCGTTGTCAGATCTCAGTAATTGCCAAAGCAATTTCAATGAAAATTGGTATACTGATACAGCTAACTATCCTGAGCATTTTTGCAAAAAAAAATTTGACGCGACCGACATTTCAAAATGGCCGCCATCCGAACACCACCCCCCTAAAAATGCAAAAATTTAAACGTCATCCGATTTAGACGAAATTTGGTATACAGGTAGCTTATGATACCCTGAGTGTGCCACTATTTACAAATTTTTTGTCTGACTTCCGGTTTCAAAATGGCGGCCATTTATTCAGGAAAAAGTCAACTTTGTCCGATTTCAACAAAATTTGATTTCTAGGCATATTTTAATGTACTGATTTGAATGAAATACTATCCATAAGGATTATAGTGGCAATGGGGGTTCGTTTGGGAGACATTCTGTGTTGGCATCCCAACACAATCAGCACTAGTTAAGTCGCCGACCACGAAGTGTCGGGCGACTTATTGTTTTTACTCCGTTTCTTATTAAGTCGCCGACCACGAAGTGTCGGGCGACTTATTGTTTTTACTCCGTTTCTTATTATTATTATTAAGTCTCCCAAACGAAGTTTGGAGACTTATTGTTTTTACTCTGTTTCTTATTATTATTATTCTTCTTCTGGTTTCCCCGTAGAGATTTCCGACACTTTTCTCAGAAACCGTAAATGGGATCAATTTGAAACTTGGTAGGATGTTAGACCCTATTGGCTAGATGTGCAATCATCTTTCGGAATTTCCAAGATGGCCGCCACTTTCAAAATGGCCGCCATTTAAGTTTTCCCGCCAAAATGCAGTTCCCGGAGAACCGCCAGATGGATTTCGATGAAACTTGGTATGTAGGTTCAGCATAGTGGTCTTGATTTATTTTTGGCAAAAAATCGCGCGCGAACCGGCCGCCATTTTCAAAATGGCCGCCGAATCGCCAAAAATTCAAGTTTGTCGGATTTCAACGAAAATGGGTTTTAACAGTAAATTTGGTATGCCGAGTCCAATGGTCAACTCAGAATTTTTATACGACGCGCCATTTTTTGTAAAATGGCCGCCAAAGTTGCCAAATGGGCAAAAATTCAACATTGTCATAATTCAACGAAAATAGGTTTCTGAAAGTAAATTTGGTATGCCGAGTTCAACGGTACACTCAGATTTTTTATACGACCCGCCATTTTTTTAAAAATGGCCACCAAAGTCGCCAAATCGGCAAAAATTCAACATTGTCGGAACTCAATGAAAATTGGTTCCTAAAGTAAATTTAGTATGTCGAGTTCAATGGTCAACTCAGAATTTTTATATGACGCGCTATTTTTTGTAAAATGGCTGCACAGGACTATCAGTAACTTCGTTTGGGAGACTTCACGTTTCGCGAAACGTAAATTTTAATTATTATTATTTTCATATTTCTTATGTTTTCCTTTTTCCCCTCGCAATGTTGTCCGCACATTTTCTCAGAGATGCAATGTCCAATCAAGATGAAACTTTGGGAACCTGTTAAGGGTGACCTGAAGTTGTGCAATCCACTTTTGAAATTTTCAAAATGGCCGCCATTTTCAAAATGGCCGCCGTTGAAAAAAAATGACGGCCGTTGTCAGATCTCAGTAATTGCCAAAGCAATTTCAATGAAAATTGGTATACTGATACAGCTAACTATCCCGAGCATTTTTGCAAAAAAAAATTTGACGCGGCCGACATTTCAAAATGGCCGCCATCCGAACACCACCCCCCTAAAAATGTAAAAATTTAAACGTCATCCGATTTAGACGAAATTTGGTATTCAGGTAGCTTATGATACCCTGAGTGTGCCACTATTTAAAAATTTTTTGTCCGACTTCCGGTTTCAAAATGGCGGCCATTTTACTGCAGGAAAAAGTCAACTTTGTCCGATTGCAACAAAATTTGATTTCTAGGCATATTTTAATGTACTGATTTGAATGAAATACTATCCATGGGGATTATAGTGGCAATGGGGGTTCGTTTGGGAGACATTCTGTGTTGGCATCCCAACACAATCAGCACTAGTTATTATTATTTTCATATTTCTTATGTTTTCCCCTCGCAATGTTGTCCGCTCGATTTCTCGCTCATCTTTTAACCGATCGAAATGAAACTTTGGGAACATGTTAAGGGTGACCTGAAGTTGTGCAATCCACTTTTGAAATTTTCAAAATGGCCGCCATTTTCAAAATGGCCGCCGTTGAAAAAAATGACGGCCGTTGTCAGATCTCAGTAATTGCCAAAGCAATTTCAATGAAAATTGGTATACTGGTACAGCTCACTATCCCGAGCATTTTTGCAAAAAAAAATTTGACGCGGCCGACATTTCAAAATGGCCGCCATCCGAACACCACCCCCCTAAAAATGTAAAAATTTAAACGTCATCCGATTTAGACGAAATTTGGTGTACAGGTAGCTTATGATACCCTAAGTGTGCCACTATTTAAAAATGTTTTGTCCGACTTCCGGTTTCAAAATGGCGGCCGTTTTAAAGTTTTACAAAATGGCGACCGTTGTCAGATCTCAGTTATGGCCAGAGCAATTTCAATGAAAATTGGTATACTGATACAGCTAACTATCCTGAGCATTTTTGCAAAAAAAATTTTTTGTCCGACTTCCGGTTTCAAAATGGCGCCGTTTTAAAGTTTGCTCGTTTTCTCGCTCATCTTTTAACCGATCGAAATGAAACTTGGCCAACTGAAAGCTCATGTTATGAAGTTGTGCTCTTGACTTTTAGTTCCCTCTACTCGGTCAAAAGTGCGGAACGGGAGGCGACTTCAACGTTTCGGGAAACGTAAATTTTATTAAGTCGCCGACCACGAAGTGTCGGGCGACTTATTGTTTTTACTCCGTTTCTTCTTATTATTATTATTATTATTTTCATATTTCTTATGTTTTCCCCTCGCAATGTTGTCCGCACATTTTCTCAGAGATGCAATGTCCAATCAAGATGAAACTTTGGGAACATGTTAAGGGTGACCTGAAGTTGTGCAATCCACTTTTGAAATTTTCAAAATGGCCGCCATTTTCAAAATGGCCGCCGTTGAAAAAAAATGACGGCCGTTGTCAGATCTCAGTAATTGCCAAAGCAATTTCAATGAAAATTGGTATACTGATACAGCTAACTATCCCGAGCATTTTTGCAAAAAAAATTTGACGCGGCCGACATTTCAAAATGGCCGCCATCCGAACACCACCCCCTAAAAATGTAAAAAATTAAACGTCATCCGATTTAGACGAAATTTGGTATACAGGTAGCTTATGATACCCTGAGTGTGCCACTATTTAAAAATTTTTTGTCCGACTTCCGGTTTCAAAATGGCGGCCATTTTACTGCAGGAAAAAGTCAACTTTGTCCGATTTCAACAAAATTTGATTTCTAGGCATATTTTAATGTACTGATTTGAATGAAATACTATCCATGGGGATTATAGTGGCAATGGGGGTTCGTTTGGGAGACATTTAGTTGTGCTCTTGACTTTTATTTCCCTCTACTCGGTCAAAAGTGCGGAACGGGAGGCGACTTCAACGTTTCGGGAAACGTAAATTAAGTCGCCGACCACGAAGTGTCGGGCGACTTATTGTTTTTACTCCGTTTCTTATTAAGTCGCCGACCACGAAGTGTCGGGCGACTTATTGTTTTTACTCCGTTTCTTATTATTATTATTATTATTATTTTCATATTTCTTATGTTTTCCCCTCGCAATGTTGTCCGCTCGTTTTCTCGCTCATCTTTTAACCGATCGAAATGAAACTTTGGGAACATGTTAAGGGTGACCTGAAGTTGTGCAATCCACTTTTGAAATTTTCAAAATGGCCGCCATTTTCAAAATGGCCGCCGTTGAAAAAAATGACGGCCGTTGTCAGATCTCAGTAATTGCCAAAGCAATTTCAATGAAAATTGGTATACTGGTACAGCTAACTATCCCGAGCATTTTTCCAAAAAAAATTTTGACGCGGCCGACATTTCAAAATGGCCGCCATCCGAACACCACCGCCCTAAAAATGTAAAAATTTAAACGTCATCCGATTTAGACGAAATTTGGTATACAGGTAGCTTATGATACCCTAAGTGTGCCACTATTTAAAAATGTTTTGTCCGACTTCCGGTTTCAAAATGGCGGCCGTTTTAAAGTTTTACAAAATGGCGGCCGTTGTCAGATCTTAGTTATGGCCAGAGCAATTCCAATGAAAATTGGTATACTGATACAGCTAACTATCCTGAGCATTTTTGCAAAAAAAAATTTTTTGTCCGACTTCCGGTTTCAAAATGGCGGCCGTTTTAAAGTTTGCTCGTTTTCTCGCTCATCTTTTAACCGATCGAAATGAAACTTGGCCAACTGAAAGCTCATGTTATGAAGTTGTGCCCTCTACTCGGTCAAAAGTGCGGAACGGGAGGCGACTTCAACGTTTCGGGAAACGTAAATTTTAATTATTATTATTATGTTTTCCTTTTTCCCCTCGCAATGTTGTCCGCTCGTTTCTCGCTCATCTTTTTACCGATCGAAATGAAACTTTGGGAACATGTTAAGGGTGACCTGAAGTTGTGCAATCCACTTTTGAAATTTTCAAAATGGCCGCCATTTTCAAAATGGCCGCCGTTGAAAAAAATGACGGCCGTTGTCAGATCTCAGTAATTGCCAAAGCAATTTCAATGAAAATTGGTATACTGGTACAGCTAACTATCCCGAGCATTTTGGCAAAAAAAAATTGACGCGGCCGACATTTCAAAATGGCCGCCATCCGAACACCACCCCCCTAAAAATGTAAAAATTTAAACGTCATCCGATTTAGACGAAATTTGGTATACAGGTAGCTTATGATACCCTAAGTGTGCCACTGTTTAAAAATGTTTTGTCCGACTTCCGGTTTCAAAATGGCGGCCGTTTTAAAGTTTTACAAAATGGCGGCCGTTGTCAGATCTCAGTTATGGCCAGAGCAATTTCAATGAAAATTGGTATACTGATACAGCTAACTATCCTGAGCATTTTTGCAAAAATAATTTTTTGTCCGACTTCCGGTTTCAAAATGGCGGCCGTTTTAAAGTTTGCTCGTTTTCTCGCTCATCATTTAACCGATCGAAATGAAACTTGGCCAACTGAAAGCTCATGTTATGAAGTTGTGCTCTTGACTTTTAGTTCCCTCTACTCGGTCAAAAGTGCGGAACCGGAGGCGACTTCAACGTTTCGGGAAACGTAAATTTTAATTTTAATTATTATTATTTTCATATTTCTTATGTTTTCCCCTCGCAATGTTGTCCGCTCGTTTTCTCGCTCATCTTTTAACCGATCGAAATGAAACTTTGGGAACATGTTAAGGGTGACCTGAAGTTGTGCAATCCACTTTTGAAATTTTCAAAATGGCCGCCATTTTCAAAATGGCCGCCGTTGAAAAAAATGACGGCCGTTGTCAGATCTCAGTAATTGCCAAAGCAATTTCAATGAAAATTGGTATATTGGTACAGCTAACTATCCCGAGCATTTTTCCAAAAAAAAAAATTTGACGCGGCCGACATTTCAAAATGGCCGCCATCCGAACACCACCGCCCTAAAAATGTAAAAATTTAAACGTCATCCGATTTAGACGAAATTTGGTATACAGGTAGCTTATGATACCCTAAGTGTGCCACTATTTAAAAATGTTTTGTCCGACTTCCGGTTTCAAAATGGCGGCCGTTTTAAAGTTTTACAAAATGGCGGCCGTTGTCAGATCTTAGTTATGGCCAGAGCAATTCCAATGAAAATTGGTATACTGATACAGCTAACTATCCTGAGCATTTTTGCAAAAAAAATTTTTTGTCCGACTTCCGGTTTCAAAATGGCGGCCGTTTTAAAGTTTGCTCGTTTTCTCGCTCATCTTTTAACCGATCGAAATGAAACTTGGCCAACTGAAAGCTCATGTTATGAAGTTGTGCCCTCTACTCGGTCAAAAGTGCGGAACGGGAGGCGACTTCAACGTTTCGGGAAACGTAAATTTTAATTATTATTATTATGTTTTCCTTTTTCCCCTCGCAATGTTGTCCGCTCGTTTTCTCGCTCATCTTTTTACCGATCGAAATGAAACTTTGGGAACATGTTAAGGGTGACCTGAAGTTGTGCAATCCACTTTTGAAATTTTCAAAATGGCCGCCATTTTCAAAATGGCCGCCGTTGAAAAAAATGACGGCCGTTGTCAGATCTCAGTAATTGCCAAAGCAATTTCAATGAAAATTGGTATACTGGTACAGCTAACTATCCCGAGCATTTTGGCAAAAAAAAATTTGACGCGGCCGACATTTCAAAATGGCCGCCATCCGAACACCACCCCCCTAAAAATGTAAAAATTTAAACGTCATCCGATTTAGACGAAATTTGGTATACAGGTAGCTTATGATACCCTAAGTGTGCCACTGTTTAAAAATGTTTTGTCCGACTTCCAGTTTCAAAATGGCGGCCGTTTTAAAGTTTTACAAAATGGCGGCCGTTGTCAGATCTCAGTTATGGCCAGAGCAATTTCAATGAAAATTGGTATACTGATACAAATAACTATCCTGAGCATTTTTGCAAAAAAAATTTTTTGTCCGACTTCCGGTTTCAAAATGGCGGCCGTTTTAAAGTTTGCTCGTTTTCTCGCTCATCTTTTAACCGATCGAAATGAAACTTGGCCAACTGAAAGCTCATGTTATGAAGTTGTGCTCTTGACTTTTAGTTCCCTCTACTCGGTCAAAAGTGCGGAACGGGAGGCGACTTCAACGTTTCGGGAAACGTAAATTTTAATTATTATTATTATTTTCATATTTCTTATGTTTTCCTTTTTCCCCTCGCAATGTTGTCCGCTCGTTTTCTCGCTCATCTTTTAACCGATCGAAATGAAACTTGGCCAACTGAAAGCTCATGTTATGAAGTTGTGCTCTACTCGGTCAAAAGTGCGGAACGGGAGGCGACTTCAACGTTTCGTGAAACGTAAATTTTAATTATTATTATTATTATTATTATTATTATTATTATTCCTCACTTTTTGTCCGGCTGATAACTCAGAGATGGCTGATTGGATTAGAACATCACATGGCATAAAGTAGAACCACTATCTGAAGTTGTGCAATCAACTTTAAAAATGGTGATATGTGGAACCATCTCCATGGAAACCAGAAAGTTATGCATGAGTGATTTTGGGCATTTTCCTTAATTTTTCGGAAACCTAGAAGCACAGAGGGACCAAACTTGGTATGATGGAAGACCATAATGAGATACAGGTTTGAGATGATTTTGGGGCGGAACGGAAAAACAAGATGGCCGCCATGGCTAAAAGTAGATTTAACATGGGGCCTATGGGAAAATGATTTTTCTACAATAGCTTCACCATGGTTTGAGATATTCCAAAGTTTTTTTATAGGAAGTTGGACCTGATCAACCTTAAGAAGACAGAAAAGTTTGAAAAAAAAATTTCACACCGTGTGACCGCAGCCACAACCGTTACGTTTGCATAGAAGCCTATGGGGAAATGGAGGTTTTTTGTCACCTCCATTTCTCTGCTATGCATTGATGGATTCCAATCAAACTTTACACAAACGAAAGTTTGAGAGACGTATTGTTTTTGCTCCGTTTCTTCTTATTATGTCGCCCCAGACTTTGTCGGGGCGACATATTGTTATTCTACTGTTTCTTTTTCACTATTATTATTATTATTATTATTATTATTATTATTATTATTATTATTATTATTATTATTATTATTATTATTATTATTATTATTATTATTCCTCACTTTTTGTCCGGCTGATAACTCAGAGATGGCTGATTGGATTAGAACATCACATGGCATAAAGTAGAACCACTATCTGAAGTTGTGCAATCAACTTTAAAAATGGTGATGTGTGGAACCATCTCCATGGAAACCAGAAAGTTATGCATGAGTGATTTTGGGCATTTTCCTTAATTTTTCGGAAACCTAGAAGCACAGAGGGACCAAACTTGGTATGATGGAAGACCATAATGAGATACAGGTTTGAGATGATTTTGGGGCGGAACGGAAAAACAAGATGGCCGCCATGGCTAAAAATAGATTTAACATGGGGCCTATGGGAAAATGATTTTTCTACAATAGCTTCACCATGGTTTGAGATATTCCAAAGTTTTTTTATAGGAAGTTGGACCTCATCAACCTTAAGAAGACAGAAAAGTTTGAAAAAAAAATTTCACACCGTGTGGCCGCAGCCACAACCGTTACGTTTGCATAGAAGCCTATGGGGAAATGGAGGTTTTTTGTCACCTCCATTTCTCTGCTATGCATTGATGGATTCCAATCAAACTTTACACAAAGCACCATCATCATTACATCTTGGAATTCACATATCAAAAAATTCCAAAATGGCCACCTTTTCCAAGATGGCCGCCACGTTACATTTGCATAGAAGCCTATGGAGAAATGGAGGTTTTTTGTCGCCTCCATTTCTCTGCTATGCATTGATGGATTCCAATCAAACTTTACACAAAGCACCGTCACCATTACATCTTGGAATTCATATTACGAAAAATTTCAAAATGGTGGCCATTTTTAAGATGGCTACCGAGTTACGTTAAAAAATACAACATTGTCGGAATTCAATGAAAATCAACTTCTAGAGATAATTTGATGTGGGGAACAACATGGAATCATCGATTTTGGAGCATCAAAAGTCCAACATTGTCTGATTTTAAAGAAAACTATTTTCCTGTGGTATTTTGACATGAAATCATAAAAAAATGTCAGGGCGACATCTGCTATTGCTCGCAATGGCAATTCTAGTTATTATTATTTTTCTTCCGGTTTCCGCCAAAATTTTGTCCGACCATTTTCTCGGAGACGGTAAACTGGATCACTTGAAACTTCACCCAAAAATAGGTCATGACTTGAAGTGGTGCCTTCAAGGTTTAAAATTTTGAAATTGGCGGCCATCTTGAAATGGCGGCCTTTTGAAAATGAGAAAAATCCTTAAAAATCCAAAAATAACCCGATTTTGATGAAAATTGGAATATAGGTAGGGTATGTTATACTGCACCATATGACGCACATGTCGACCTTTTTGGCGACCTTTTTGAATCCAAGATGGCCGCCAAAAATTCAAAATGATCGGAATCACATGAAACTTGGTTTTTAGGTAGATTACCATGTTGCGATCAGATGTTAGTCATCAAAATTTGAATTTGAACACGGCGGCCATCTTAAAAATGGCGGCCATTTTGCAAATGAAAAAAATGCTTAAAAATCTAAAAGTTTACGTATTTTAACGAAAATTGATACATAAGTAGAATATGTTATACCACACCATATGATGCACATGTTGACTTTTTATTGCGGCCATGATGGGAGAGAGTTCATATACATTTTTAATTATATTAAGTTTATTGTTTTTTTGTTTGTTTGAATGTAGTTTAATGCCACTTCTAGCAATTTTTCAGCTATATCATGGCGTCCACTTTTTGTTTCGCCTGCGATGATATATATAATCTGGAGACGGCGGCGTAAACACTTGACATTTTACTATATATTTGTAAGTTTAAGCAAAAGGTCCATCAAATTGGGTCCAGTGGTAGCTTATGATGAGTAGTTGCCAGTCAGTCACCTGACCCTATCCTCAATTTCATGGTCCAGCGACTACATTACAGTTTTTGGATTAGGGCAGTTCTTCTGTAACCATGCAAGGTAGGAAGACGATATTTGGTATATAGGTTGCTGATGAGTAGTACATTACTAGCTGGTAGGTGTCACCGTACCTTGAACTCAATTTCACGGACCAGCGACTACATTGATTTTTTTGGATTAGGGCGTGTAACCATGCATAAAGGATGACAATATTTGATGAATAGTACTTGAGAGTCTGGTAAAATATTGTGTTAGACTTTTTTTGGCCCTACAGGCTTCTTATACCTAATGAACTTATGACCCTGACTTTTTAATGGAATAGTCCTTGGTATTATACCAACAATTATCACATTATTAACAAGAAAACTTTTGATGCAAAGCATCAGTTCGCCGCGGATTTGTTCTGCATTCTGCACGCGTTTGTCAAAATAATTTGAAAAAAATTACGGGATGCATTTTAAAGCATGTTTATACCTACGTTACAGAGGTTATTTTTATGTTCTTTGCAATTATATTGTAATGTGTCAAAGCTTTAAGTTAATATTTTGTTAAAATTATACATTAACAGCATATCCTTTAGACCCAATAGTGTGTTTTTCGTAGAGGCTGTATTATGTATAATCAAACGTTTCGAACCTTAAATATGTGTTTTTCTATCTGTTTGCATTTGCTTAAATGCAAATTACATATCATCTCGACAATATGGCAATTAGAGAAAATAATCTCAATTTTTAGATTGGATTAAAAAATTGTACGTGTAGAGGACCAGAAGAATAAATAATCACAGTCAAGTTGTTTTTATATAATATAAAAGCTTGTGAAGCAGACATCTCTGATTTTCAATTGAACTATAAACACACCATTTTTAAGGAGTACATGTATCTAATGAACATTCGCTTAGAAAGAATTGCAATTTCTAAACAGAAGGCATTTTAACTTTTTCCCCCATAAGGTTCTATGTAAAGCTAAGTCCTGCTGTTGTGGCTAATTTCAATTGCTGATTTCTAAATTTGCGCACATGTAATATTTTGTCATTTATTAAATCACAAATATACTTGAATTAAAACTAATATTTAAGTTGTTCAATTAGATTATTGACATAACATTTATATATTGAATCTTACAAATGCGGCATACCCCGGAATTGTATAAACAAAATTGCCTTTTATTCTGGTTTCCAATTTTTCAAACCTACGCTCTTCGATAGAACTATCACCGAATTATACAGTACCAGGATAAAAATGGTCTCCCTCTATTATTAACTTCCGTAAATAGAATACCAGCAAAATGTATTATTACATAACACTTTGATATTACCCAAGCATTTTTGCAGTCGAAACTTAGCTATCATCTTGTTTTTTCATTCAAGTTAAATGATTGACATTCTTGTAGCAAATTTCTGTTCATTTATGGTTACTAAGTGTACTTATAAATATTTTCTCCTTTATCCATCGTTAGCAACGAAAGTGACAAATATATCGCCGCCCATCCTGGGCGGCGATAATAATTATTAATACAACATTATCAGTAGCATGAATGTCAACAAACCACTGAAATGTTAAAAGTCTAAAATTAAACAACATGTTAACTTAATCAAATAGAAACGGTACAGAAGTTATCTTTATAATGGAAATATAATAGATGTATACCCTGAATACAGCCTGTAAAATAGTTTACCTTTATGGACTAACTAGTCCAATATAGCATGTTGACTAGTGCAAAATGGATCTAAAACTAGACCAATATATTTTCATTAGAAAGCTTAACACAATTATACCGTTTTTGGCTAACTAGTCTGGTATGCCACATTTGCTAGACAATATGGCATATTTGAAAAGGTAAATGTTATCTTGTTGTACTTTGGTATTTTGTACTGTACTATCGTTAACTTCCACATTATACGTCTGTATACATTGCATCACTTTTATCTCAGTAAGAATGATACATGTGCCTTTCTTCTGCTTATCAACTTGTTTGTTGTTATTTTAGATTTTTTCTGATATTTAATTGAAATTTTCTAATTGATGCAAGGTAAACAACATAGATTGAAAAAATGAAATTATAGACAAAGAACTTTCATATGCTAAACATCAATTACTATGAAATTCACAAGAATTGTAGTAGTTGATTTTGCAATACATTAAGAAATACAATACTGGTTAGTCGTCTTATCACAGATACATGGCCATGGTCCCATCCTGACTAAAAGTCAATTTTCTAATTGCTGGCAGTTATAATATTTAAAGTTCTATATACAAATACTCTCTTTTCTAGACTGCAAGTCCATGTTGACTGTACGTATATGTGGACTATACATCTAAGTGGACTGTAAGTCTAGGTAGATTTTTAATCTATGTGGACTATAGGACTATGTGGATTGTACGTTTATAAGAATATAAGTCCATGTGGAATGCAACTCTATGTAGACTGACTTACTTCCATTTTCTCCATACGATAATAATATTACATTAAAGTCATTTACTGGCAGTTAACAATACACAGGTAATTTGAAAAATGTGATAACAATCTAGTTATAAAAGCTAGGCACATAATACAGTACATATACAATACATAACCAACTGTAAACTGGTCAAATCAAACATAATCATAGGCTCACTTAATTACATGTGACAAAACAAAGCACTTCCATTTTTTAAATGGAGTATATGTTCAACTACTTTTGTCAAATTAGAGTAATGTTTTGGTGAAATATATAGTGAAAATATCAAATAAAAAGATGTATTAACAGTAACAATGAACAAGTAGATTAAGTGCTGAATCATATGATCATGCAATCTGATTCAGTGGTTTCCTGAGTAGAAGATTTTACATTAAAAAAAAAATTTGTGCATTTGTATAGTGACAGTGGCCATGTTTATTGACAAATTCCAATTAAGCACTCCAGTAGATCATTGACGGATGGTGACAAACAGATGGACAATGGCTTGCAAGTGATGGCAAAAAACATAATGTAACTTGAATATCAAGTGTTTAGTACTTGTCGCTTCAATATCAAATACAAATAATTATAATCTGACAACCAAAAAAGAATCGTTCGTTGACCTCTAATAAGTCAGATTTGACTTGCTCCAGTCATTAGATAACTCCATTTGGATTTATATATTAATGTTTCATACATGATTACATGTAAAAGCAGCTCATAAACAGCATAACAAGCCACAGGTATTGTAGTATTTATCCATGTACCAATATTAGTACAAAGAATTAGCAACCTATAATAAAATGTTCAAAGTACCTTCCCTGTCGCCACAAGTTGATCATGTCTACACAATAAATTCGAAACTATAATGAGCTTTAATTAATATTTAGCAATGTCCTGTTTTTACAGTTTTACACAAAACATAATATACATCAACCAATACCACCATACACGTATCTTCCCTACAAATATTTTCACATGCACACATGTATACCCAGACCTAGTGTAGGGGTGGCCACAAATTACGCACCCTTTCCACCCAAGTGTGGAACCAAATCTTTCATTCCACAAAATTCTGAAATATTGGTATACACACTTTCAACACCATTTATACATCATATCTTTCTACCATAAACTACAGTTATTCCCATATTATTGCAGTACCACTATAGCAGTAAGATTAAAATCCCTCTACATCGCAACCATCATTATCCCATTGGAAGTGGTATATTCTGAAAAATAAAAATAAACTGAGGCTCTCAAAACCCTGTATTGCTCACATGGTTTATATAGGCAATGATGAAGGTATGATCCACAAAGATAAAGTAAATCCTGTGACGGCAGATATTTTCCAATTATGATTTCCCTTTAAGAAACAAAACTTGTTAAGGACCATCCATTCATAATATTGCTGGAATTTAACTGTTTAATTGTTATAGAGAAGAAGCCTTTTAAAATATTTTAATAATAGTTTTCTGTGTTAAATAAGTGATGGAGGAGCAGTCATATTGGAATTTCAAACAAAATTTACAAAAATAAACGTTGCAGGAAACATTACTATTTTGCTTCACTCCTCTTTCAAAGACTTAAAGAAGAATTTATTTAAACATTTTTCTTATTGGGTTAAACTTAATCCTGCGAACATTGTGGCCAAGTTTGGATTCATCTGCCCCATATGGAATAATGGTGAAACTACAGTCTTGTGTCATTTTACCAATAGAAATTATTTTAAAAATTCATTACGTAACAGACAATTTAATTGACCAAATGTTTTAAGTAAACATGTAGCACATGAATTAAGGCTGTCAAATGCAGTCTTTCTAAACTTTAAATGAAATGATTGCAGAATAAATACTTGACCTCTGACAGGAGTCAGAATATGTGGTGCTATATTGTCTCTAGCAGTTTTACAAAGTAGCACAAATCTACATAATAATGGCTGCAATAGGTGGTTTCCTACAGGTAGAGATCCCAGTCCTTGATAACAGTGTTCTGAAATACACCCATAAACATGGTTAATAAATGTAGTGTATTGATATAAAACAAAATAAGGATGAGGCTCCAGATGGGGAAAATATGAGCGTTACTTACAGGCACCCTGATGTATCAGATAATCAACAGTATGACCTACAGGCACCCTGATTTATCAGACAATCAACAATGTGACCTACAGGCACCATGATGGGTCAGTTAATATGCAGTGTGACCGACAGGCACCCTGATGTATATCAGACAATCAACAGTGTGACCTACAGGCACCCTGATTTATCAGACAATCAACAATGTGGCCGACAGGCACCATGATGGGTCAGTTAATATGCAGTGTGACCGACAGGCACCCTGATGTATATCAGACAATCAACAATGTGACCTACAGGCACCCTGATTTATCAGACAATCAACAATGTGACCGACAGGCACCATGATGGGTCAGTTAATATGCAGTGTGACCGACAGGCACCCTGATGTATATCAGACAATCAACAATGTGACCTACAGGCACCCTGATTTATCAGACAATCAACAATGTGACCGACAGGCACACTGATGTATATCAGACAATCAACAGTGTGACCTACAAGCACCCTGATGTCTTAGACAATCAACAGTGTGACTTACAGGCATCATGATGTATAAGACAATCAACAGTGTGACCTACAGCCACCTTGAAGTACTGGGCAGTCAACTGTGTGACCTACAGGCACCCTGATGTATCAGATAGTCAACAATGTGACCTACAGGCACCCTGATGTATCAGACAATCAAAAGTGTGACCGACAGGCACCCTGATGTACTAGAAAGTCAACAGTGTGACATACAGGCACCCTGATGTATCAGGCAGTCAACAGTGTGACCTACATGCACCCTGATGCATCAGACAATCAACAGTGTGACCGACAGGCACCCTGATGTATCAGATAATAAAAAGTATGACCTACAGGCACCCTGATGTTCTAGAAAGTCAACAGTGTGACCAGGCATCATGATGTATCAGACAATCAAAACCCTTTATTGCTCACATGGTTTATATAGGCAATGATGAAGGTATGATCCACAAAGATAAAGTAAATCCTGTGACGGCAGATATTTTCCAATTATGATTTCCCTTTAAGAAACAAAACTTGTTAAGGACCATCCATTCATAATATTGCTGGAATTTAACTGTTTAATTGTTATAGAGAAGAAGCCTTTTAAAATATTTTAATAATAGTTTTCTGTGTTAAATAAGTGATGGAGGAGCAGTCATATTGGAATTTCAAACAAAATTTACAAAAATAAACGTTGCAGGAAACATTACTATTTTGCTTCACTCCTCTTTCAAAGACTTAAAGAAGAATTTATTTAAACATTTTTCTTATTGGGTTAAACTTAATCCTGCGAACATTGTGGCCAAGTTTGGATTCATCTGCCCCATATGGAATAATGGTGAAACTACAGTCTTGTGTCATTTTACCAATAGAAATTATTTTAAAAATTCATTACGTAACAGACAATTTAATTGACCAAATGTTTTAAGTAAACATGTAGCACATGAATTAAGGCTGTCAAATGCAGTCTTTCTAAACTTTAAATGAAATGATTGCAGAATAAATACTTGACCTCTGACAGGAGTCAGAATATGTGGTGCTATATTGTCTCTAGCAGTTTTACAAAGTAGCACAAATCTACATAATAATGGCTGCAATAGGTGGTTTCCTACAGGTAGAGATCCCAGTCCTTGATAACAGTGTTCTGAAATACACCCATAAACATGGTTAATAAATGTAGTGTATTGATATAAAACAAAATAAGGATGAGGCTCCAGATGGGGAAAATATGAGCGTTACTTACAGGCACCCTGATGTATCAGATAATCAACAGTATGACCTACAGGCACCCTGATTTATCAGACAATCAACAATGTGACCTACAGGCACCATGATGGGTCAGTTAATATGCAGTGTGACCGACAGGCACCCTGATGTATATCAGACAATCAACAGTGTGACCTACAGGCACCCTGATTTATCAGACAATCAACAATGTGGCCGACAGGCACCATGATGGGTCAGTTAATATGCAGTGTGACCGACAGGCACCCTGATGTATATCAGACAATCAACAATGTGACCTACAGGCACCCTGATTTATCAGACAATCAACAATGTGACCGACAGGCACCATGATGGGTCAGTTAATATGCAGTGTGACCGACAGGCACCCTGATGTATATCAGACAATCAACAATGTGACCTACAGGCACCCTGATTTATCAGACAATCAACAATGTGACCGACAGGCACACTGATGTATATCAGACAATCAACAGTGTGACCTACAAGCACCCTGATGTCTTAGACAATCAACAGTGTGACTTACAGGCATCATGATGTATAAGACAATCAACAGTGTGACCTACAGCCACCTTGAAGTACTGGGCAGTCAACTGTGTGACCTACAGGCACCCTGATGTATCAGATAGTCAACAATGTGACCTACAGGCACCCTGATGTATCAGACAATCAAAAGTGTGACCGACAGGCACCCTGATGTACTAGAAAGTCAACAGTGTGACATACAGGCACCCTGATGTATCAGGCAGTCAACAGTGTGACCTACATGCACCCTGATGCATCAGACAATCAACAGTGTGACCGACAGGCACCCTGATGTATCAGATGATAAAAAGTATGACCTACAGGCACCCTGATGTTCTAGAAAGTCAACAGTGTGACCAGGCATCATGATGTATCAGACAATCAGCAGGGTGACCTTCTGACATCCTGATATATCAGATACTCAACATTGTGACCAATAGCCACCCTGATGTACCAGATAGTCAACAGTGTGACCTTCAGGTATCATGATGTACTAGGTTCTTTATGACTTACATGCATATGCATCTTTAATACCAAAATTCTTTTGTAACTTAATAAATAGATTAATTATTTGACTTTCAATAGTTACTTCTTGTACTTGTTGACGTTATAACTATTACATGTATACATGATAGTGAAATAGTGCAATCACTAACTTAATGAACAAAGTGAAACAAGGAAATGTGCAAAAATTAAAAAAAATTAATACAGGACTATATTATCTGTGCTCGCATTTTGGCAATACCTTGAAACTACCTTCAGTTAAAGCGACAAATTTTCGTAGCCGAAATTTAGTGTATACACCCGAATGTTTTACTGACTATAAAATTAATTAAAATTTACTTGAATTGTCTTGACCTCTCTATACTGGTAGTACAAAACTGATTTTGTCGACTGTTGGTTTATAGGGACTTAAATTTCTGTTCGGTAATCTTTGTATTACCCTTGTAATATTATCAACAAATTTTCCTTTATATCTGTTATGGTTATTGACACTTTCTCAAATTTCAATAAAAGAATTCCAACAAGGGCGATAACTCTAGCTTAAAATGCGGATGATTATATGGAACTATTTTTTTATACATGTTGGTGACTGGCAGTCACCGCTCATAGAAGCTTTAAGCTTCGTGCTTCTGATTGGCTTAAACATAAAAACCAGGTCGATATCGGATTCCGCTTGACTACTATGAAGCGGAATCGTGCAGCGTACAAACATTTTAGGTAATTTTAGTACTGTTGCGATTTAACGTGACCCAAAAGTTGCTTTTAGACCAATCAAACCACACACAAAATTCTATTCATGTAATAAACATTTTTGATGCATCCTGATAGCGACCGTATATCAAAGTCATTAATTGTTTTATTACATAAATAAAACCACCATCTTCCTTGATCAGAAAACCCAGGATATCTTTTTACTAGAGCACCTGCTTACATTTTGTAACTGTTGTAAAGATAGTTACCCTTAATATTTTTTATTTAATACTGCATTTTGATATCCATTGCTGATAATGCTGAAATTCCAGTTTCAAATATTGAGAAGAGTATAAATTAATCAATATTTTTATTCTAAAAATCCTCAAAATGTTCGTTGAAATGTTGCAATTTTATGCTCTGAACGTGCTTTCGTCAAACTTAGTTGCTCGCTGTTTCTTTTTTGCATATTTCCCCTCAATTTTTCTTTTTTCTCCTCATCAACCGTTGCAAATCTCGGAGCCGACGTATCTCCCATTTTTTGTTGACACGCATGATGCAGCAGAATCGTGCATTGTACAAACATTTCCATATTTTATGTAATTTTAGTACTGTTACGATTTATCGTAACCCGAAAGTTGTTTTAAATCCAATCATAAACACAAAATTCTGTTCATGTAATAAAGAATTTTGTTTCATATCAGTAAGACACTGTTTCTTTTTGATAAAACACATGGTTTATATTTCTTCAATTAAATTAATGTAATAGTTGATAATATACTTTAGCTAGCTTGTCATGATAGTTTACGGCATTCGGGGCAGTGATGTTGCCTGCAACATTGATAATGCCCGCGCCTTTACCTCTCGCCCTTGTGAAGTCAAGATATCATGACAATGTCCCCTATAAGCAACTATGGTATGTATACCATATTTACAGTGAAATACAGCTGTTTTGTATATATATTATGAGTGTTTGTCGTTGGCCTATATCACAATATACTATGATAAATGTTGATATTAATTTTTGTTATAGGTGTAATACTATTGCTTTTAATCGCTATAATATTTGCGCTGACATGTAATCTGTTTTTGTGTTAAATCGCAATAAGTATTGCGTTTATTTGCACACTTTTGCGTTGAAAGTTAATAAAATACTGAAAACTGAACAATAGTATTTTAGAGAATATAGACTATTACAATAAAATCAACGATCTTGTTGCAAATTTTTTTTTCAAACAAAGTGGCACGAATAAGCTTCCGTAGTTTAATGCAATTGATGTATTTATTTTCCATTGTAATACAAAGAAAACACCAAAGCTATTTTTAACATTTACTATGATAATTTACATTAGACCATGTGACTATTTTTCCACAGATGTAACACTCGCCTGAATTTCGGAACTATTGAACAAATTCGTTGAATTCGTGTCACTTTATTTAATCCTTCTGAATAACTGTAAGTATTAATACATGTGCATTGTACCTTTTTGCATGATAACCGTACTGTTTATGGCAATGTGCTTATTGTCTGATTTGCATGTTTTTAACCTGTGTACATGTATTAAGTATATTTCTGTACTTGTATTACTTATATAAGACAAAGTGATATATTTATCAACCGCACATGATACATTTTATCTAAAATTAAGTATGTATTTAGTCAAAATCTGAAAAAATATCGATTGATACAACCTGTGTGATTAAAAATCTTGTATCATTATTTATGTGATACAAGATGTACTTTTGTCGGAACTACTTCTTGACATCACAATGAATGGTATAACCAATGATCGGTGAATGACTTTCATTCAATGAATGAAATATTACATCATAATGCGTATGACGTTATATTTTGTAAACAAATGCTTCGTTCAATGTTAAATCAAAAATTTTTACGATTCAGTTGTGTTCTGCTCTTTGTATACTTCTTAATTTTAGATAAACTTATTACATACATTGAAGAGTAGGTACAACTACCTGTATCACTTCTCGACAGTTGCATACATTCCGAATCACAACTCGACGCTGCGCGTCTCGCAGTGATACGAATGTACACAACTATGTTCTAGTAACGTTAACAGGCTCAGGGACAAATCAGAAAGACAACGCTTTAATGAATGGGTAAAAAATCAAAAAAGTAATATTAATTTTATACAAGAAAATCATTTTACAAAGACTTAGAAAATACTTTAAGGAAAAAGACTAAAAATCACATTCACTTCAACCACTATACGACCTCTAGTAGAGAAGTGGCAACCATGATTGACGAGAATCTTGAACACGAATTTATAGACAAATTACCGACAACAATAGAAGAATACTTTTACTAAACATTGAAATAGAAACCAACGTATAGTCTTAAGTTAAGTCTATGCGCCAAATGTTTTATCCTGCAATCTTTACATTTGCTGTACAATAAAGGTAGCCGAATAAAGTCTCCTGGTACCCTTGTCCTCGCTTCAAATGATTATTAGCATTCTGTTCTGGTTTACGACGAGTTGTCGAATGCGATATTTGTTTGTGACGTCAGGCTATCACTAGAAAACGCGCCGAAAATTTCGGGTCAGAAATCGGCTAAAAAGTGCAATTTTTTCATCTATTTCATCGAGGTAAAATGTAATTTAGGGTTGCACATGTTGCAGGATAAAAACAATATTCGTACAGTGTCAGAAAATATAAAGTTTATTTGTACTCGCCGCGAAACAGGTGAGAAATGCTCGGCAGAGCATCGCATTTCTACCTGTTTCTAAGGCTCGTACAAATAAATTATATATTTCTTGACACTGTACGAATATTGCATATGTATAAGACAGAAAGATTTTTTTAATTACACTTTTTTATACATCAAAATGCTGTAGGAAGATTTATAATTGGAAGTCATAGGAATGAGATAATGAAAGATCAAGATAAATATGATATAGGTAATAAAAAGCCAAATATAAATATAATCCCTCCTTTACGAATACTTATAAAAACTAACGATACTGATCGATATTTGGTGACATTTCCACAAACACGAAACCCAATAAAACTCCATAACAAGCAAGAAGAATCAATATGTTTTTCATAGAAATTTTTTCAAACTTATATTCAAATGAATATACCGAAGAGGACGCTTAAATATTTCTTTGCATTAACTCTACAAAAGTAGAAAAAACCTGAAGAGTGTGAACCGTACAATATACATGTATATATATATATATATATATATATATATATATATATATATATATATATATATATATATATATATATATATATATATATATATATATATATATATATATATATATCATAGTCTCTTGAAGAATAAATATAAAAACTCTGTTAAATCTTCCGAACGTTTCGGCCTCACGGCCTTCCTCAGCGGAATTTTATTGCATAGTGATGAAGTTATGTTATTTGCAACGTTACAATAGCCAACGTCATAAATAAGTAAATAAATAAATAAATAAATAAATAAATAAATAAATAAATAAACTAAAAAGTATAAATAAATTAATAGATACCTCAAAAAGGGGGGGTGGGGGTAAATAAATAAATAAATAAATAAATAAATAAATAAATAAATAAATAAATAAACTAAAAAGTATAAATAAATTAATAGATACCTAAAAAGGGGGGGGTGTGGGGGTAAATAAATAATAAATAAATAAATAAATAAATAAATAAATAAATAAATAAATAAATAAATAAATAAATAAATAAATAAATAAATAAATAAATAAATAAATAAATAAATAAATAAATAAATAAATAAATGAATAAATAAATTGTATAAAAGTTATACAATATGGATAATTAATAATGTGTATAAATGTTAATTAAATGTCAATCTGCTGGTTAAGACCGTCTGGATGTAGAGTTTGAAGTTTTTTTATCCAAAACGATTCTTTGACTTTTCTGTAAGTATCTTCCCCATAGACTTTCTCAATTCCAATTACAGAGAAATCATCAATGCCGTGTCCATCTGTATAAAAATGTGTGGCTACGGAGTCTTGTTTTCTTGTTCTTATTTTTGAAAAGTTTAAAAGCATCCTTTGATAAAACGTGTCACCAGTTTGTCCAACATATACAATACTGTTACATTTTTTACAAAATATCGCATAAATTATTCCAACTGTTTTACATCATCCTATATAATATATACAAAAATGCAGAATTGGATTACTGTCAAATTAATACGTATTGGTTACGAAAATTCCATCGTCACACGCTAGTACACATGTACTATGTCTATGTCTGCGATTCACCACGGTTAATGAAGCTATATTTTAATATAGCGGATTTGGCCGAGGGGTCTAGACCGCTGGACATAGTGCAGGCGAATTGGTGCCACAGTGTCACAACGGTTTGAGTTCGAATCCCGCTGAGGGTAAGCAAAAAATTTGACAGTGTAAAAAATCCAATTCTAACAATGTTGGGCTTAATTTGTAGACGTATATATAAATATTTGATATTAACCCTGTATTTGAAATGTTTCAGAAATCCGCTGGATAGATATATTATATTTTATATGGTTGTCACAATACTTAGACGCTTGTATATAAATTACTTCCTGTGACTGTATAACAAGTATGTTTGTCATCCTATATAATATATACAAAAATGCAGAATTGGATTACTGTCAAATTAATACGTATTGGTTACGAAAATTCCATCGTAACACGCTAGTACACATGTACTATATCTATGTCTACGATTCACCCCGGTTAATGAAGCTATATTTTAATATAGCGGATATGGCCGAGGGGTCTAAGACCGCTGGACAGTGCAGGCGAATTGGTGCCACAGTGTCACAACGGTGTGAGTTCGAATCCCGCTGAGGGTAAGCAAAAATTTGTCAGTGTTAAAAATCCAATTCTAACAGTGTTGGGCTTAATTTGTAGACACATATATATAAATATTTGATATTAACCCTGTATTTCTGATGTTTCAGAAATCCGCTGGATAGATATATTATATGTTTGTCACAATACTTAGACGCTTGTATATAAATTACTTACTTTGACTGTATGACAAGTAACTTTGTCATCCTATATAATATATACAAAAATGCAGAATTGGATTACTGTCAAATTAATACGTATTGGTTACGAAAATTCCATCGTCACACGCTAGTACACATGTACTATGTCTATGTCTACGATTCACCCAGGTTAATGAAGCTATATTTTAATATAGCGGATTTGGCCGAGGGGTCTAGACCGCTGGACATAGTGCAATAGTGCAGGCGAATTGGTGCCACAGTGTCACAACGGTGTGAGTTCGAATCCCGCTGAGGGTAAGCAAAAATTTGACAGTGTTAAAAATCCAATTCTAACAGTGTTGAGGTTAATTTGTAGACGTATATATATATATATATATATATATATATATATATACACAAGTCTAGAAGATTATGCAACGATACAAATGACGGTGTTTCTTGTCAAAAATTTAGACAAAGACTGACAAACGAATGGCCTTAGTCACTGAATGACAATATAAATAAATGACGTAAACAAGTCATAACATATTGATCTGAAACTTTCTCATTTCCAACTTAACCCAAAATAGTTGCTTCCCAAGTCCGCCAGCCGCGGACGTGCCGTGCTGTTACTTCGCTTTGCTCAAATATTCCAACAAGATTTAATCAAAATTACCAAGGTGACAAATTCATTACGCCAGACGCGCGTTTCGTCTACTTAAGACTCATCAGTGGCGTTTAACTCTAAATGCTTAAAGTATTTTTTCATTCGGTGATGGAATAATATAAGTCCACTGGGATCGTGTAAAAACACAATACAGGTAGTTACACGATCCCATTCAATGACTAAGGCCATTCGTTGGTCAGTCTTTGTCTAAATTTTTGACAAGAAACACCGTCATTTGTATCGTTGCATAATCTTCTAGACTTGTATATTATTTTTTGTTTATGCTGTATCGTCATGTTTGTCGATCCGATACTTAATAAGCTTGCTGGTTGGTAGACTCTTTAGACTTTTATACATAAGGATTGTTTTCAATTGCTGGTTAGATTATTGGATAATAAATAAATTTTGGGGGAATACTGACTTTTGATTGGCTGGAAAATATTTTCTATCAGAGGATGGAAAACAAATTTGATCGTCATGGAGACACGCGCCATTTGACGTCATATATTACTCCACGGGAATCTAACAGTTTTTGTGTTGATCTCTTTTTTCAAAAATGTCCAGTTACAAAAATAAAATTGTTGAGTTTAGTCTATTGTTTGAATTTATTTATAAGTATTAACTACAACGAGGGATTACAAAATTTCCGTTGTGCACATTTAATATAATCCGCTACGCGGATTATACAATGTGCAAAACGGAAATGTTGTTATCCCTCGATGGAGAAAATATTTTTTGTAGTTAATCCTTAATAAACGACTTTGCGTCGATTTACGAAGCGGTTTATGTTGCAGCGTAAATCGATCCATAGTCGTTTATATCCAATAATCTAACCAACAATTGAAAACAACCTTATATTTTAAATTATATAGTAACAAGTAATGATATGGGTAACACCCATTTCCAGAGATGTTCGATTTATATGTTATAGGTGTATCCGATTTGGTTTTAATAGTTTTTTTCAACTTGTTTTATTAAAAATTTCATCATATGCTGTAAAAGGTTACAAATATAAACGATTGTGCAAGGCAAGAAATAATCATCTTGATTATAATATCTCAACTTTGAGAAGAGTATTGTAATCAAAAAAGCAATGTGTAGGAAAGACAAATGTTACCGTACAATAACAATACATTTTTCATACCTTTTCGAAATCACATAATCACGTGGTTCTTTGGGAAAAAGAGGGGGCGGTAAGATCGACAGTTATCGCGTACTTCCGTCGGGCATCCTAGGAAAATCAAAGAAAAATACCGACAAGTTACAATTTCAATTGATTTAATTTTACAGTAATTAAAATTGTTTTTCGAACTAATTGCAATTATAATGTATTCAAACGTCAAACTAACGTTTATGTGCATAAACATTGCTAAGAACTGTATAATATTTTCAGAGTGTAAAATAAAAAAATATATATTGAAGAGTCCTATTTTTGCCAGAGACATGTAAATTATACGCCTCTTTTTGCAAAACAATTTATGAGATTATTAACTTCTAGAATTATTTTCAACTATTACAACTGTTGATGACCTTTATTGGAATGTAACTGAATTGTTTTTCTATTGTATTATTATTTTTCAAAATTTCATATAGCTTTTTTAAATTTCTGTTTGTTTAAAGGACTTCATATACGATCTAAGAGGTAGGTTTAATATAATTCTATAAGTAAATATAACTGCTTCTTTAAAATAGTTCTACATACAAAATTTAATCTTGAATTAAATAAAAATGCAAACCTTTTGTGTTTTTTTTCTTATTATAAAGAAATTTATTTTCCCTACCAATGTCTATGACATTTTTCACCCATTCAGAAAATCAAATTTCTTTAAATAACATGCCTGTTTTAAAATCTTATTTTCGTATAAAAATCAAAATCTAAATAAGCATTTTCGTGGCTAATTATGTGAGCCACAATGGTCTTCCATTTATACCTTTCATTAAAGTTCAGTGTCATAAATAAGCAATTAGCAAATAAACAAGGCACATCTTATTTACAATTTACAATTACATCACAGAAATATCTCTTACCCCTCACTCCCTACCACGCACACACACACACACACGCCTCGTTCTCGGCCAATCTCGTGCGAGAGAGTTTCGGATTTCGAAATCGTAAATAATCAAAACCCAGGGAAATTAAATTTAATGTTCAAGATTGATGAATTTCTACATAAAGGTTTCATTTTCTACCCTAATTATGAAATAATCCAGAAATAATACTGAAAATTATCGATCATGCATTACGTTATACTACATAATTTTAAAATGCATTATTTTTATCAAATCATCTGATGAATTCCCATAAAAACAAATACATTCACATTCTATTATATGAAGATTAGAAACTGCATAAAAACTACAAGGCTTTAGTACCCTAGAAATTCTGACATAACAAAAGAACTAAGATAGAAAATTCTGAATCTGAATAATCTGAATCTGAATAAATACGATGCAGAACCAATACTGGTATAGACGCATCGGAAGAGAACTGCTGCTTTAGTAGCAGGTCGGGAGAGCTTCCTTGAAGCTATCAATTGTCTTTCTGCGCACTGTGTCTTCCGGTAGCTTATTCCAGTGGACGATTGTGTCAACAAAGAAAGAGTTCCTGTATTGGTTGCATTTGGATGATGGTACAATAAAGTCCTAGTTGTGTTTGTTTCCTGACGGTCTATGATGTTATTAGTCATGCAGTCTTTGTATTTAACGGAACGGATTTGCCTCTTTGGTCTGGTTGGTCTGATGTAAGCTTCCTGGTCTATTGCTGGTAATAATCCCTCCACTATTTTGTATAGGAACACTAATTTTTCGTTGGTTCTTCTGACTCTAAGTGATGGTAATTCAAGATCTTTTAGCATGTTCGTAACTGCTCCATCTTGGCGGCTTTTGTAGTCCCCTGTGATGAATCGTAAAATTATCGATAAAGTCAAATTTATAATCATCTACATTTTTATATAAAGATACGAATGCAAAAAGATATGAAGCTTGCTGTGTCAAGCATGAAATAATCCAAAACAAAAAAATATAATGATAAAATTGAACTGAACAAGTCTTTCTAACATATACATTACGTACTATAACGTAACAAAATCTAAAAATGCCTTTTTATTATCATATTATCTAACTAATTAATAAAAGAAACACCGATATATACATTTTATTTTTGTAAAGATGAGAATGCATTAAAAAATACTAAGCATACCCTATAAATCGTGAAATAATCCAAGAAATAAAATTGAATCGAGGATCCTATCTAGCGAGGTCAAAAGCTCATTAATATACAATTTTGTTCATCTTTACTACTCCTTATTAGATTAGGACAGAAAAATGTATTTTAAAGCTAGGAGGATTTAAAATACGAAAAACTGTAATTGAAATATTTTATTTAGCATTAAATTTGCCATTTTATCACTTACAACATGAACTATATTGTAGAGTATGGTTTTTACCTTTTTGCTCAATTTACCCGAAAACAATTATATATCATATATATAAGAGATAATAAGAAGAGATCGAACATATGAAAATGAAGTAACAAGAACAATATTTTACAAGTAATCAAATAATATTTGCAATTCACAATTTTAGTGTTGTCACTTGTTGTTTGCGAAGAATTCATGTATAGTCAACGTCATCAATACATCTTATTAGGACGTCACAATCAGTCACGTGCTGAAAAACCAAGTTAGGTTATACGAAATAACCAACTTTGCTCATGTATTGAGTATTTAAACGAAATTGAAATATTTAAGGATTGTTTTCAATTGCTGGTTAGATTATTAGATATAGACGACTTTGGGTCGGTTTACGCCAATAAACCGCGAAGCGGTTTATGTTAAGTGTAAGCCCACCCAAAGTCGTCTATATCCTATAATCTAACCAACAATTGAAAACAATTCTTATATTTTTAAATTCAATACTATCAAAAGAAATAATAAAAACTATATTTTACAAGTAATAAGTTAATATTTGCAATTCACAATTCTTGGTGTCGTCGCTTGTTGTTTGCGGAAGAATCTAGTTATAGTCAACGTCATCAATACTATCAAAACTTTATAATTATGACGTCAACAATCAGTCACGTGCTGGTATAGCAAGTTAGGTTATACGAAATTGGCAATGATGCTCCACTGTTGAATGTTTAAAGGAAATTAATAAGGAGAGAGAGAGAGAGAGAGAGAGAGAGAGAGAGAGAGAGAGAGAGAGAGAGAGAGAGAGAGAGAGAGAGAGAGAGAGAGAACAGGTTAAACATTCTATTCTTAATTACAAACTGAATAAAAACCCAGGCTTAGACGGTTTGACTAGTAATTTTTATATATAAAAGCACGAAAACCATAAAAGACACCGTACAAGTTCTAGGAAATTATGTAGGTATCAATAAAAAAAGTGTGAAAGACTTAATTGGGATCTAAGATTAATAGGTTCTTTCATACGTTTTTGGGAAAGACCGGTTGATCTTTCACGAGTGATAGAAAATTTCTATCACGAGTGAAAGTTCACACGGACTTTCCCAAAAACGTATGAAAGTACCTATTTCTTCCGTAAACCAATAACTTTCACATCGCTATTACCTATAGACTCTCCATTGTTTTAGACTACATTGTCTCTGACGTCCAATCAGAACGCCGGAAATAATGAACGTCATAGAAGAACGTTGTTATGCTTCCATAACAACGTTCTTGTTTCTGGCGTTTTGATTGGATGAGGCAGCAAGTACAGATGTGTGCGCGTGAGGTCATCTGTACCAGAAATCGGCCATTTACGGAAGAATAGGAAATGAGAAAAAATATTCTAAAAAGCTTGGAAAAACGAAACTTTAATATTCCAGGGAAGACTGATTATAAAAACTCTTATTGATCTCTAATTTATTTCCCGCCGCAAACGTCATGACGATTTGCAATTCAAAAATATTTGAACTATAAATGGAATTGACAAATTTATTTGGAACGGAAAACCTGACAAAGTAAAAGGAAACACATTGATTGATAAACCTACAAATGGGGGGATTAACATGGTTGATCTAACCAGCTATTCTGACGCACTGAATTTATAATGGATCAGGGGATTATCAAATTCAAATTATGAAAACTGGACAACCTTACCACGATATTATTATACAATTTTTTTAAAACACTTCCTCATTTTTAACATTAATAATACCAGCTTCAAAAAATTTACCAGGCTCTTTAAAAACATTGTAGAATGTTGGATAAGTCTTAACGAGAAACATAAAGAAATGTTTTGAAATCGGCAATTGTTTGTTTGTTTGTTTGTTTGATGGTGTTTAACGCCAATTTCAGCAATTTTTCAGCTATATCATGGCGTCCAGTTTTTATTGGGGGAGGAAGCCGGAGTAACCGGAGAAAACCCCCGACCTGCGGTAGGAAAACTGGCAATCCTTGTCAACTAAAATTGGAGTCGAGTACACCCTGCCTGCAGTGAGAATCGAACCCGCAATCTCAGTGTTGACAGACCACGTGATCAATAGTAGAAGAACTACCTTGACCACTCGGCCACCGAGGCCCCGAAATCGGCAATTAAATTATTTCTAAAATAAATGTATCAAAAATCAATCGAAGCGTACCTATGGAAAAAATTGAATAGAATGCGACTTAATTTATTTAAATTACATTCTGAATGAAAATGGCAAAATTAATGAAGAGTATATCTTTAATAAATTAAAAAGAAAAGACAACTGGATTTCAGAAATTTTATTTCTTAAGAAATCCATACCACGAGAGTGGCTTAAAATTGTAAAATCAACTGCCTCAATAAAATAAAAATGTCCATAAATAAACGAGAATTGTTTCTGATGTTAAATAGAACGCTATACGAAATAAACAAAGTTAACCATAATCTTATATATGACAAAATAGTAGTTTCAAGATATGCATGTTCGAACATTGGTGTAGCTATATGGAGCAAAAAATGTTATATCGCCAGGAGCTATGTCAAAAAGTCATTAGATTTTATTAGTACACAACTCAAAACGAAAAAAAAATGTTTAATGGAAAATAAGTAATATTGAATTCTTGTGTAAATGGAGGGTATCAGACACACAGTAATGCCCGCTATGTAAAATTACGGACATTTGTGAACATTTTTTTCATAAAAGTTATATTGTATAAAAGAATTTTTAAATTAAATGCACAAAAAACCCTAGAATTTATAGGCTTTTGGACATAAAAACTTCAAAACGTTATTTTAGATTAAAAATACTGAAATCATACTACGCTGATCTAAATATTATTTTTGCATTGTCTGGCTTTTTATGGAAGCCCGTATGTGCCATGGAAAAAATAATTTATAACTTGTGCGTACGAGTTACAGACTTAAGCGCACGATATTCTAATATTGTACCCACGAGTAACTAGCCTGCGTACACGAGTTACTAACTTGAGCGCACGAGTTTCATATCTTGTGCGCACGAGTTACTAACTTGAGCGCGTGAGTTTCAAATCTTGAGCGCACGAGTTTCAAATCGTGGGAACACGAGTTACAAACTTGTGCGCACGATTTTTAAATCTCTATGATTCCGTAAAAGGTCGTGTGAACTTATGCCATCAGGATGCGTCCTAAGTAGTCCGTTAATTTCAAAACTATTATACTCCGAAACCACTAAACCAATTTTACTGAAACTTGGCAGGAATGATATATGACATGTTGGTAACAAACTGTTTTCATTTTGAATCGATCGAATGAAAACATGGCCGCTGTAACTAAAAATAGAACATAGTGTAAAGTCACCTAAAATGGCTTATAACTCAGAAACTATAACAGATATGGAAAATCTGATACATCCTAGGCTCTCCAAAATCAAAAGTTCTACATGTCTCCATTGAGGCGAAGTTGCCAGATGAGCTTTTTTAGTAGTTATGGCCCTTTAAAGGTAAAAATTAAGTTTTCCATATTTTGTCCTGTATAATGAAAACTTTTTGAAGATAGAGAAAAAGCTGTTGCTTTCTTAAACCTCCAGCTCATTAAGCTCTTCAAAAGTCTCCATTAGGTCGAAGTTGTCAGATGGATCGTTATAGGATTTATGACCCCTTGAAGGTAAAAAAATATGGTTTTTAATGTTTTTCCCTATTAAATGAAAACTATTGCAGATATAGGAAAGCTATTGCTTAGCTCAATGTTCAGTTCAAGTCATCAGATGACCCCTTTTATGGGTATATGTCCCTCAAAAGGTCAAAATTTGAAACTCGTGCGCTCCAGATTTGAAACTCGTACGCTCAAGTTAGTAATTCGTGCGCTCATATTAGTAACTGGTGTACACAAGATTCGTGCGATCGATTTGAAACTCGTGCGCTCTAGCTAATAACTCGTGCGCACAAGATTTGAAAATCGTGCGCACAAGATTTGAAACTCGTGCGCTCAAGTTAGTATCACTTGCGCTGTAGGTGTGATGGAGATATTGTTAACGGCTTTAGTGCAATAAAATAGTTACTTGTTAAAAACAACAACAACAAAGAATCAATAGCAAATGCAATTATTTTACATTTCTGATTTGTACAAAAAGAACAATTTTACTAAAACTTCGTGGTTTTAACATGATGCCTCCCGCTTTACAGATTGATTGATGGATTTAATAAAAAATTGTATTAATTAATTAATTAATTGATTGATGGATTTTTAAAAATAATTAATGATTGATTGGTGAATGTTTAAAATTAATTAATTTGTTTATTTATTTAAAATTCAGACAAAATATAACATTGGACTGCACAAATGCTTGAGTGATATCAAATTTTCATACAATGATAAATATTTTTGGGATTCTGTTAACGGAAATTAATAATAGATCGAGATCATTTTTGTCCTGGTACTTAGTCTTCAGTGATAGCGCCATCGATTAGCGTAGGGTTAAAAATCGAAAACCAGAATTAAAAGACTATTTTGTGTATACGATTTCGGAAGAAAATTGAAAAGAATAAACGTTTATTTTATGCATACAATTCCGGACTATGCCGTCTTTTGTAAGATGCAATAAATAAATGTTAAGTCAATAATTTTATTTCATTGAACAACACGAACACTAATTTCAATTCAAGTATATTCATGATTTAATATATAACAAAAGATTACATTAGCGCTAATTTAGAAATCGGTAATTCAAATTAATCCCAACTGCAGGACTAAGGAAAAAAGTTCAACTGACTTCTTTTTATAAATTGCAATTCATATTCTAAGCGAATGTTTATTAGATAGTCCTTACAAACAGTATATTTTTTTTTCGATCTAAAATCCGAGATGATTGCTACGCATGCCTTTATGTTATATACAAACCTTCTTCGATTAAAATCTAAAATTGCAAAAGAAAATTTAGCATGCATTTTTTTTAAATATCAGATTATCTGTCTTGTATAGTTGCAATATTTTCGAGATAATTTGTATTTTACATTGATTGTTTTTGTTTGTTTAAAACGGTTTTAACGCCACTTTCAGTTATACCAGTTTGATTTTTTTGCGGGGAAAAGAGGGGGAGGGGGAACCCGTAGTGGATAAACTTCGGTAGGAAAATTTTGCATTGAAGCATACGCAAAAAGGAAAAACACACATTCATGGTCCGGTACGTTTTATTGTAATACAGCCTCTAAGCCAAGGGTGTTAAGTGGAGCAATTGACACTATTGGGTCTAAAATACAAGCTGTTCATGCATAATTTATAATTTGAACAAAATATTGACTTAAAGCTTTGTTGATTTATTACAACATTATTTTTTAAATAACTGCACATAACATAAAATAACCTGACAATTATTGCCAGTTTTCCTATCGAAGGTTGGGAGTTTTCTCCGTGTACTCTCCGGCTTCCTCCCCCAATAAAATCTGCACAACATGAATGACATGATATAGCTGAACAATTGCTGAAAGTGGCGTTAAACAATATTTGAACAAACAAACATAAAAAAAACTCTATAACATAGACATATAATGTTTTAAATGCGACCGTAAAATAATTATCATACAGCCAAACATGTAGAATAATTCGGCGGCGAATTAAGGCTGTGCATATAAAGTTTTCTTGTCTTTGTTATAACAAGAGAAAATCAAGTACTAGAGAATCAAGTGCATATATATGATTAAAAAACGATGTACGAAACATTATTTACAAGAATATACGATGTACTTTGCTGATTACCCAAATTAACTACCCGAAATCTACGGAAGCATATTCAAGGAACTTTGCTGGAATTTGTTTTTCATTGCGTTTTCAATTATTGCAATTAAACGCAATACTTTGCGTTTAAACGCAATACTTTGCGTTTAAACGCAAAAAGTATTGCGTTTAAACGCAAAAGTTGTGCGTATAAATCAAGTTATTGTGAATAAATGCAAATCTTTGCGTTTAAACGCAAAAAGTATTGCGTTTAAACGCAAAAAGTATTGCGTTTAAACGCAAAAACTTGCATATAAAAACAATATTTATTGCGATTAAACGCAAAACTTATAGCGTTTGAACGCAATAATATTGTGATAAAACGCAATAATATTGCGGTAAAATTCAATAATATTACAGTAAATGCAAAAAATATTGCGAATAAACGTAATTAATATTTTGAATGAACCCAAAAGCATTGTGATATTATGCAAACATCATATGTAGTCAGAAATCGGCCATGAGGTTTAACCAAGTATAATAGGATTAGCTAGAATTCAGGTTAGCATTAAAGTAAAGGTTTTGTACAAAATATCAATGCAATTAAACGCAATGATTATAAATAAATAATTAAAAAATATACTGTAAAAAAATGTAAGAATAAAATAATTGACTTTTTATACTCGTTTCAACATTTGAAATGTGATGAAACTGGAATTGCAGGACAATCAGCAAATCTATATCAAAATGCAGTATTAACAGAAAATATTAAGGGTAACCAGCATTACAACATTTACAAAATGTAGGCATCCTCTGTTTTTCTGATGAAGGAAGATAGTGATTTTATTCATGTAATAAAACAATTACTGACTTTGATATAGGTCGCTATCAGGATTTCTAAGCCCTCAAAAATGTATATTCACCGCGACTAGAGGCTCGGCGAATATTCTATTAATTTTTTTCTGGCTGATAAATCAAAGTTATTAATTGTGTAATAATTATTTTTGTATAATACGACAGTTTTTGTGTGTAATCACAATAAGTTTTGCTTTAAAATGCAAAAGGTTGCGATTATTATTTTAATCAATTTAAGCTTTGACACTAATGAGAAATGCAGACTTAATGTTTTATAAAGTGATTCTAGAGTATTTAAAAAAGGCAACTTTATGGTCGAATTAGCGAAAATGTCTATGACTTCTCAACACATAAATCACGAATCACACATGTAATAGCAACATGTTTCGTCATAAAGAATGATTTTTTTAAGGAAATGTAGCAGATTGTAAAAATATTTACCGGTGGAAAAGTTTCAGACTTAGCGGAATGAATGAATTTTTACGTTTAACAATGCATAACTTTGGCAAAAGTTACTTGCAAACGGGAACCTAAGTTATGTGTTTTATACGTCATCGATCATTTATTACGTCACTTACGCAAGTACACGTCATCTGAAATTTGAAAGCTAACGTAAGTGATATATTTCTTAAAGTTTGTTTTTATTTGATAAAAAAAAAAAAAATCATAATTGGAAAAAAGCTATTTCAGAGAACTTTATCAGTATATGAACGAGACTACTTAATCACACACTAAATGTACTTTATGTAAAGTTTCCGAGATACCAACTAGATCCATTCATAAAAACATAAGCCCTGGTATACCGTGTTTAGAAAAAATACTTAAATTCCGGTAGAAATAAAGAAAATATGAAAGTTGTTAAACTTTATGACGAAAATTTATAATCATTTTCTATTTTAAGCAAAAAGTATGAGATAAAAAGTGGAGATTTAACCAAAATTATTGTTTACTTAGCTTATCTAGTACTAATTATCTGGCCAAGACCGTTACAATGCTGTTAAACATATTGGTATGATGATGACATTTATTACAGGTTATAATACCTAATAATGAAATTCTAAATTTACTCTGCACAATATTGATTTTTCAGAGTTTAATGTCGGTATCTTCTCAACAACTTCTTTCGAATCGTCTTTAAGCTTTGACATCTCTTCCTGATAGATAGCTGGTATTGGTCTTAATTCTTCCTGGCAATTGGTCGATATCAGGCGCATGATGTCCTGGGCTACAATGTTTGCTTGGTCTGATGAGTGACTGTGTTGGTGCTGTCCAAGTCCAGTAATAGTGTTGTTCTTAGTGTTTATAGTGACTGGGCATGCTGGTATATTACACTTCTAGTCAGTTCTTTTACCACGGATAGTTTTTACCCAGAAAAGATAACAATTAAAGGCTAAGTTGTTGCCTACTAGTCTGTTGGGTATGTACTTGAAGTTGAATTGTGTGCCATAACAATGATTTACGTTGAATGTTGCTAACAGTATTTAGTGGGGGTATTTATACCAAGAACCCAAAGCTCGTTTAGTTCAAAATATAGGTTACAGATCTTCTCAACTAAAATATTTAATTAATTTTTTTAATTTACTTAAATAACATACCGTATAGCGGGTTATTTTAGCGGGTGTAAAATTTGGCGGTTTTTGGGTCAAAATGTATTGCAAAAAATTTGGTGGTTTTAATTTTAGCGAATGGGCAAAACCATAGAAAATAATTTGGGCGGTCTGGCAATCCAGGATAACATGTGTTTGTGTATTTTCCAATTGGAACTTAAGTAAACAAGGGGACTACATAAGAAGGGGACGGAAACAGGCTATATTTCATGTGCAAAGACAGAAACTTAATTACGGACGGACACTTATATACAGGATGAATAAATAATCTGAGGAGGACGAAATTCTCCTGAAATAAAAACGATTTTATCCTGTTCAAGTGTTGAGTTTTCCAATGTTTGTAAACATATTTTTCTACCAATTTTCTATAAGTTATAATTGATAATTTTAATTTTGTATATACAGGTAAAGTCCCGTTGCATACCCATTTCGTAATTATGACAGATTTATTAATTGTGTGGTTTGTTGTGGTGCTTATCCGCATGTTTATTTAACGGTTTAAATGACAGTTAATCGAGGTGTCAATTTGACAACTAGATCACAATCAAGCCTTTGATCTTTAAACACAGGTAAAACAGAAGAATAGATTTGTTGATTAGTCAAAATAATTGAAGACATTTTGCGCAGATATTGACCAAATTAGCCGTAGGACATTAATGAATAGTTTATTAACACAATCTTAGGTAATACCAATATTTGACAAATGACCATGTTATTGATTAAATTTACAATACCGATCGTCTACAAAACATTTTACCGGAGTTTCTGAAATCATGAATTTTAGCGGTTTTTATTTTGGCGATTTCAGTTTGCCCGCTAAAATACGCCAAAATTTGCACCCCGCTAAAATAACCCGCTATACGGTAGTAATAATAAGGTTTAAATACATGTAATTAGGAATTCATGAAAAAAATCACCCTTTTCATTAAACAAATTTATTTTACCCATTCATTTTTCCTGTTGCAATAACTGCACATTTGTATGATTATACCCATTGCAATAAGAAGAATAATCAACACCCCTTGTTGCACCCCTTTTTAACCACTAAAACAACAATACTTAATTATGTGTTTTAAAAATGTTGGCATTCCGGGAACACCCCAAATTTACAAGGACCAACATAAAACGCACAACATAATCAATACAAACAAAAAGAGAAAAACTACATTGCCGTAAGGGATAGCGAATCCAGGTGACGGTGAATATTAGTTAGTAATTGAACGGTGGTTACCCATAAAAATAATCTTATATTTCCTGAACAGTTATATCTCATTATAAAGAAATGTTCGATGTAAGTAATTATTATCAGGGTGGTAATATTAAGGAAAACTTCCTGCAACTTTACGGCAGATTAAATGAAAAAATATACAACATAAGGTAATGACGGAAAATTAATCATTTTGTAGCGGAATCAATAATTCACTCTATTTTGAAATCTTTTAAAATGTTTTGTTTTATTGTGCAAGGAGTGTGGCACTCTCTGAAACAAGTTACCCACTATGGTCCGCGGTCAGACTATCTAATCTTACAACACGCCCTCCCAATGAGAAGCCCTCTATTAACAGCAACCGGAAGTCGCTTGGCATTCCCGTGGGCGTGTAGTGGAAACACTTCTCAGTATCGTCCAAGTTTAAAAATAAACAGATTTTATCTCAAGTGAATGCTTACACTCCAAACTCCGGTTTCTACGATAATGTTTTTTTTTATAACAAAACAGTTCCCGATTGTCTTTACATGGTGTATTTTCAGTATAAAACATGTGTGCTATGAACACATACCGGACACAAAATAATTTTACGCAAATGCAAAATAGCTCGTTATGAGTATCATTGCTCAAGACTGTCAACGTCTGCTGACATATTAAGAAACCTCTACCTCCGACCAATTCTATATTTTTCACGTGTTTAATGGGGTAATCTGGACATATTATTTTTTTTATATCATACTGTAATGAGATAACAATACGCAATGCAAATATGATTGCATAATTTAATGTACATACTCCTGATAAAATGCCCAATAACTTTGAAACCCGAATAAATTATTGAATGGTTAAAAACAAGTTTTCTTTTTTCTAGTTTACGATGAATTTGTACTGGGTATTAGCACACCAGTGAGAGCTTGATATGACTTGTATGTCGGTCAACCACTTGATCTTTCACCTCGAACAACATTCATATTATTTTCATTGGACAAAACCAACGAAAACAATGGCGCCCGAATATCTTATAATATACACTGTAATAACGTTTGATTTTAAACCATTTTTGAAATTATAAAAGTAAAAATTAAACAACCATTAAAAATTATACTGATACAAGTACAAGGTAGGTGAATGAGAAAATAGTATTTTGATGTTTACCTGTGAAAGATAACCTGTACATACATCCTGTATACAGAGAACTTATTTTTCAATTAAGATTGTATTCAGAATGTTACTTCATTACAATTGATTACACACATGTATTTGTTATTAAAGTCGTGTTGGTATACTAGTTAATTTTATGCCTAAATAAGAGTAATATGACTTCCATTTAACCAATTAACCCCCCCCCCCCATGTCATCTGGGATTCAAATCTGCGTGTGTTATACTCACACATCTATTCACACTCACCCTTTTAATTGAATTCATAAGAAAATTACTATTCTAATTTTGACGTAATATTTCAACCGCTTGACCGGTGTGGAAAAAATATTTCTTTTCACAAGTGAATTTGTTGTTCTCAGCATTTGATTGGTTAAAAATAATAACGTCACAATAAGAACTCATGACGTCATAAACAAAACACATTCAATTTACCGCGTATTCACGTCATGAACGTAAAATTGGGGTTGGGAAAATTTGTACTTCGTTTCGCAAATTTACTACTTTTTAAAATTAGAGAAACAGAATCTTACATTAGTACTCTTGGATTATCGGATTTCTCCAATCTCGATAGTTAAATTATGGAAATTTATGTCCTCGCCAAGGCTCGGACTTAAAATTCCATAATTTTACTATCTCGATTGGAGAAGGCGAGGACATAAATTTCCATAATTTAACTATCGAGATTGGAGAAATCCGATAATCCACTCGTACCAATGTAAGATCCTATATTTCCAGCACAAATAATTATTGCTACCACTAAGATAATAATGGTAAAAATTATAGTCAAGTGATGAAATGTGCTACATTCCTCTTAACTCAACTTCTGTACAATAATATTTTTTTTCTTATACTATTTATACAAGTATTTTTTTTTATCAAAAGTGCAAATTTCGTAATTAAAAAAATTGACAAAGATGGTGGGGTGAGGCAAACAAGTCCTAATGTTACCGTTTGTGAATGCGTGAATGTTGGGATGTGGGATGAATGTAATATTTATTAATATTTATAAACATACTAATTACCTCAAGTACTAAGAATACTAAGTAAAAATTGAAAAACTTTTTCTCATTTAATAAATCTTCTTCCTTGTTTGGGAAAATTACCTACTTTTTAAGAAATTACATGGTGTATTTCAAAGATGGTCTTTAAGAACTTGTTTATAGAGATTAAATATAACCACATGTTTACTGATTACTTAATATTAATCTATAGCTGTTTATTGAACTTATACCAATCTAGAACCTCTATTAGCTATATCGTGGGAAGTTTTTTTCACCGGTAAATACACACGTTTCGTTTTCAATTGTATGAATAAATACTTCCGCTTAATTCAGCATGAAATCGTTTTATTGAATGATGGTTGACTTCCTTGTGTAATAAATGTGTACTATTATAAGAAATGCGTATTATAAAATGTTTGGACAAATAAGAATATGACTTCAATGGGTAAGTACTTTACATTATTATAGTGACTGACAAATAAATAAATCATTAGGTAACAATAAAAAAAAATACAAAAAAATAGAGCAGAACCCTCGATCTACTTACGATCCGACGCTAGGTACCATTCAAAGAAACTTACAACCTGGTACACTGTTAGCTCGTCATTAAATTTTTTACATGAAAAAAATCGACTCAAAGCAAAGGGTAAAATTCAGTTATTTTGTGCCCGTGCCGTACATAAATGGCCTCATTTCGACTTACCGATCTATCCGCCCCGTAACAATACCAAAATAGCAAAAAACACTTGCAAACTTGTCTGCATGAATCGCTCACGCGTAGGTTAATTTTACCTTAAATCTGGAATACTTGACAGTTAATCAAAGATTCGATCTAAGAAATGCATGCCTTTTTGATTGCTATAAATAGCAAAACTATGGACAATGTTTTAAAACTGCTAAACTGAAAAAAATTATTTAAAAAATCTCATTCGGATATTATGACTAAAAATGAATATTTATAAAAGAGCCGGGTGAACTCACATATAATGTGACTAGGACAGTCTCTGTGTATTTCTGATGTTAACTTGGCATTGCATTCAGGTAAAATTAGGGGTGGGGGCGAAAATATACATCTCCCAGCTTTAAATATGAAATATATCGTCATGATATATTGCTAAATTTTCAGGAAAAAATGTGTATTTTTGACTTTTATCACCGATGTATATATTGTTGTTGAATACGTTTAACATGCTTGGTAATGGGAGTTTCCCCAGTGCTCGACATTAAAAGCTTCTTGATGGTGGAATGAGACTCCCTCTTGGCGGGGATGTAAGGGAAAACCTTGCCACAACCAATGTGTGTGATACATTACGACAGTGCAACCACTCTTTCGCGTTAATGATCCCTTTAGTAAATAAAGTATTCGCATCGCAGCCATATTTTAAACCCCTAAGGTACCCTCCATACTTTCTGGTAGCATTCAAACGTTCTTGTCGTTGAGTTTGTCCCACATCTACAATTTATGATTGATTGTTTGTAAACTTGTTCTTGTCCTAAATATAGCAGAAATGTTTCTCGCTGGACGTCAAAGAACCATTCAATCAATCAATATTGTATAAGTTATCTCCACTTTTCACTTAAATTAAATCTTCTCAGATTTTTAATTAAGAGGAAGAATTAACCAGGAAAAGGCCTGGTCTTATAAATACACTTTCCGGAAAAAAACACTTTTGTCATGAGATTGACCTAGTTCATGTAATTGTTGATGTAATAAGTATGTAATTTGTATAAGTATTAGATTGTACAAAAGATCGTGATTCGGAAGGCAACTCAAAGATGATAAAGTGCAAAACCACTTGCAATGAAAATGTAGTACTTCATCTGACATTATATTTGTACATTAAACATATGTGTTGTCCAAGACGTAAAATAAGAAATACCAGAATGAAATAAGGAAATCCCATGACGTAATAAAACAAAATACAGAATCCCAGTGTGTATTACCAAAATTTAAAATTTTTAACATTCGAGATTTTTGTAGAAATAATTTTCAGTAAATTTCTTTGTGATTAATTACAGGTGATATATTCAAATATAATACTCAAATAGTTAACGTCTAATAATTGTTAATACTATAAGTCAACTTTACAGTGTCCATACGACGGGTTTTTGCTTGACAAAATTTGAAAACTGCTACCGCGTTTGGTCGAGTTTATGGTCCTTTTGTATATCTCATATTACACTATTTGAAGGTAACAATTATTTTCCACAGTTAATCGGCTTTTTGAAATGCGGCCGTTTTTTCATTTCGCCAGATCGATTTTCTATACTAAATTTTGACCTTGTTTTGAACGGAACTGTACGTTAGGAAAATTCCATTGTTGTCTATTCGAAATCCTTCGGGTGTTGTCGTCTGCAGTTGAGGCGGGAAAAGTCTCGCGGTTTGTCCGAATACCATTGTACGTTACGAAAACAGACGAACGTTTGTAAACAACATTAGACCCCTTAAGATACAAAAATGGCTGACTTCCTATGGAAAATCGATCTGGCGAAATGAAAAAACGGCCGCATTAACTGTGGAAAATAATTGTTACCTTCAAATAGTGTAATATGAGATATACAAAAGGACCATAAACTCGACCAAACGCGGTAGAAGTTTTCAAATTTTGTCAAGCAAAAACCCGTCGTATGGACACGGTAAAGTTGACTATAGTTTTTACCCACTAAACGTTTTGAAGTTCATAAAGTTTTCATTCGTTCGAATAATACAACAAAAATGTATATGTAAAACAAAATATATCAAATTGTTTTATAAGCATACCACACGCTTGGATATGGTCAGTTGTTTTTATCACCTCCCTTCCGCTGTATCAAAACAATAGACATGTACAAAAATGCTGCTTGTAATTTACGTAGCCACCTTTTTTTTACCTAATTACCTATAATTTATTTTACCGGATCCACACAGTATTTAGGGACCTCGGTGGCGGAATGGTTAAGGTAGTTCGTCCTCAAAGGTTGCACGTTCGAGTCTCACTGCGGGCAGGGTACACTTGCCAGTTTTCTTACCAAAGGTCGGGGTTTTTTCCTGGTACTTTGGCTTCCTCCTACCAATAGCCCCGTGCGGAATCCGGGTGGCTAAAAGAATAGACCGCAGTCGCGCTAGCTTGTCGTAAAAGGCGACTAAATAGCGCCCAGTACCCTGACCGGCGTGTCAGGTCGGTTTGCCTAAAGACCGACTGGGATGTGTGCCCCAGGTGGTTGAATGGGGTACCCCTGGCAAGCTGGGGTTGTCAGGCCATAATACGGAAAACCTGACCGCAAACCCTATTAGTGCACCATGTTGGGAAAAATGCCACGTTCCTCGCACGTTAAAGAACGCTGCTGTAGTATTCGCTATGAGTAGGGATTTCGATCCCGCTACAGGAGGCTAAATTGCCCGATCCTATCCATCCTCCCATTTGCCAGTGGCAATCAAAAATCCGTTACCCCTATTTTTCCTTGTGTCCCATCCCATTTTCATTCATCATTTCATGTTCATTTTATCATCCATTTCATGTTCATCGCCTGAATATAGCTGAAATATTGCTGCTCGGGCGTTAAACACCATTAATCAATCAATCAAATCCTACCAATAAAAACTGGATGTCATGATATAGATAAAATATTTCTGAAATTGGTGTTTCAAACAACACAAACAAACAAATCTCACTCCTTAATTGTACATCTCAACGACTAAAAGAAAACATCTCGTTTTTTTAAATTTTGCAAAGAATGTCGCTGCAATTATTACAAATTACAGTATATGTTTTACTTCAATTAAATTTGACATAATATCCCGTGATCGTCCCGACCGCTCATTAGTCTCCAAAGCTACCATCTAGGCCTCCACGAACACGCACGGTCTTAACATCGTGTGATCTTTCATTAATTTTGGTCCTGTACTATACATATCAAAAATATATCAACTACAGCAATGGTCCTGACTTGGTTCATGCATTTCAAAAGAATATAGGTGGGTTAAACAAAGTTAAACATGCCCAAACTCACTATATTGTGTGAGTTTGTGTTTTGATCAATGGTTGGGTATTATACACCACTAGTCAGTAATAGGTGTATTCAATGAACATCGACATATTACGTTTAAATATAAATTTATTTATATATTTAGCGGTATGTAAATTAAGTTACAATATTTTTTTCAAGACCGATATTCTAGATAAACCAAACTTTTGAATCGTATATAGCACATTTAATGTAAATAATCATATGTAAGCTCTTTATTTTTTAAGGCTTTACGCTACTGTCAGCATTTTTTCACAATTAAGTATAACTGTCTTGCGTTTACATTGACTCGGGAAGGCGAAGTCCGCAATGAGGACTTCGACCAATGGCAATATAGCGGAAAACTAATTTTTTGTGAATTTTATTTTTCACATTTTGCTCAACTATTGCTAAAGGCCTGATTCTATTTTTAATAGTGAAAAACTTTTTTACAGACAGAATTAAATAACGGAAATGAATTGAAAAGAAAATCCCCAACAGGAATCACAAGAATGCAACACGTGTAGTTTAATTTTGGTAAAGATTCTTAAATATAGTTATTTTAAATAGTTATGTCTTTCAAACGAAGTTTTGGGAGACATATGGGTTTTGTCGGTTTTGTATTTTTCCTCTTCTTCTTTTTTCTTTCCGCTCTTTCTCTGAGATGCAATGTCCAATCAATATGAAGCTTTTGGAACATGTAAAGGGTGACCTGAAGTTTTGCAAACCACTTTTACAATTTTCAAAATGGCTGCCGTTTACATGGAAACAGGGGTCGTTGCATATATGTATATATATATATAGAGGACATTGCATTACCTCAATTTCTACCACTATTTAAACAAATTGTATGTAAAATTTCAAACAGTTATTGCCCCTGCTAACAATACTATACAAATACAGCCTTTCTCGTAGTCAGTGCAAGTTTATATCGACTGAGAGATGTATATCGACCGAGGACGTAGTCCGAGGTCGATATATATAACTTGTATTGACTAAATGAAAGGCTGTATTTTTATATTATTAATTGATAATTTTGCTGTATTTTAATTTGTTACATAAAAATATTAATAAATAAAAATAAAAATAAAAAGTATATCTCATCCTTATTAAAGGATACAAACCTTTTGTGTTCAACACTGTCAATGATTTTTTTATTGATAGCCGGATGTAAAATATGATTGGCTGATTTCTAAACGTCACACAATTTTGGGAATTTTTTGTTCTATTTTTAGTAACCGTGCAATCCGCAAAAGTCAATCCGCAATTAATCAGTCAATCCGCCAAAATACAAAATATCACGTGGTAGACTTTGGACAAATTAAAATACATGTACAGCAAAATTATCAAATAATGATATAAATTATTATTATGTTTAAATCTTTGCAATAGTCATAAAACACAACCGCTATAGTATTTGAAATCTGCGGCGAGGATTCCATATCGCAACATATATTGATTTATTTGTTTAAATGTTCCGGCTTTGTACTGGTATCTTACCGCGTATATTTATTATACCCCCCAAACTTGTTTGGGGGGGTTATATAGGAATCACCCTGTCTGTCCGCCTGTCAACATCCCTTGTAAGCGGAACTCCTCCTTAACCGCTTGATGAAATTTAATGAAACAGCATAAAGAAAGTATATTATATACAGATGTGAATGAAGGATTTTTATTGACCTCGGATATCATTAAGGGGAAATAATTGGACCTTAAAGCGAAGCGGCGGGGGAGGAGGGTTTAATCCCTTTGCGAGCGTGCTCACAGTCCACACTTGTTCACAAAGTAAAAGTAAGCCAGGAAACAAATATTTTATTATCCCCTATGTTAAAAAAAATGCGAGTAAATAAAATAAACATGACGTAGTGAAAAAAATACGCAGATTTTTTAGCCAAATGGCAATCCAATCAAAACACGATATAGGGCCGCTGTTTAAAATGTCAGGATGATTTTCTGTAACTTCTCTTTTGATGGTAAACAATGCGAAGTGTGGCCACAATAAAGTGACTTTTTGCCACGCTATCATTGAAGACTCCAAATTCACAAACACTTTTATTTCTTGTTTTCTGTGGATACGATCATTAGTATTTTTAATGGAAAGTCATCCTAGTTTATCTTGTATGTATTCAGATTCAGTTTGAGTTTATAAGAAAACATTTAAAGGAAATCAATACGATAAAACGTCGTGAATCGTATTATAACACAGACAGAAGTATTGTCAGAAATAAAGTAACAAATCTAGTAATATTACCACGTGTTTTTATGAAACTAACGCCATGATAAGCTGAAAATGCCTTTGTAAGACAGTCAATGAAATATCAGTATCTTGAGTGCAGTTTTGTTAATAAGCACGCATATTTGTATATATAGCAAGAAGATCTTTGTTCAGATTGTATTCAGAGATTGTTGAAAAGCTGGTTTCAAGCTAGAAACAGCAACAAAAGGACATTTTGTTAATTCTGCTGATGTTACTACCAAAATAATGGAACTGAGTTTAAGGTTAGAATAGGTTGACTATTACATATTATGAATAAATTTGATTTGTAATTTATTTAGTATGACTTAGTATGATTTAGTTGATTGAATATGTTGCTAAACGTTTAATTTTAGAGTAATTTTGAGCTATAATCATTATGAATACAAATTAGAATAGCAAATACTAAATCAACAAGAGAAAGGAATAGATCAACAAAACCACAATTTTGACTGCCACTGGAAACAACAATATTGATCTCTTTACATTGGTCCAACCTTAGTTTCTTTCTCATCTCTATTGATTTATCCCCAGCGATAATGATAAATTCTAGGCAATAAACGTAAACTTGTTGCTGACCTTGAATTGAACAGATGGTGGTCCAAAACTATTTAGTGCATTTTTTTTAAATTGGAACGTAAATAAAATTTGTTTCCTTACAGACAGAACGAACAAACGGGAGCCGATAGAACAGAACCAGAATTACCAGAATCGAACGTAAGAAGTTTATCTTTGGTAAACATTCGTAAATAATGTTACTTGCATTTATTTAAAATAATTATAAAATATCTCCGTTGAGCTTTAAGTAAAATAAGTTTTTTCTAAATACAAATTCATTTGCACTTTTATTTGTTTCTTCAATAGTGACTTAGAACACTGTTATTCGGAATGGAAAAAACAAAGCTATTTTTGTAGGTATTCAGAATAATTTGGCTTTTGTAAGAAAATGTTTAAAGGAATGCATTAACACGAATCGTTGTATGGGAAAACCAGACATATATTGTCTGACATTAAATTTAAAATATAGATAGTGTTATTAACGCGTCCCATCATATTTTAATGGGTTTGACATCTCGTTTAGAAAAAATAGTTTAAATAAAAAAACGACCAAATAATAAGAGTTGAAAGTCAGAAAAAAGTAAGCCAAACGTACACAACATGAAACAATAAACAAGAACACATATTACCGTTAGTACTGTTATAAACGTTAATAACGATGTTGTTTACCTAAAGATCACCCAAGGGACATTAAAGTATTAGTAAGTTACATAAATTTCAGTTAAATTGGATTTAAAAAATTTTTTAGACTATATAAACCATAACAACCTGATAACTAATATGGCATGAACATTTGTATCTGTAGAACGAGAATCTTTGTTCAGAGATTATTTTTAAGTTTTCGGAGTCTGTTGAAGAGGCTACTGGTTTTAAGCTAGAAACTACACCGACAGGACATTTCATTAAATGGACGGATCGTAATATAAATCCGATGGAATTGAACTTAAGGTTAGATTAAATTATTTCATTATGACTTTAAAATCATTGTTAAAAGATAACAGCGTTATACAATTAGCTAGGCCAGAAGCTAAGTCTAAGATGCTGTTGTGATTTCATAATTAAAATTCCAAAAGTCTAAGATGCTGTTGTGATTTCATAATTAAAATTCCAAAACGGTATACCATATCAAACTAAGGCTATCTACACCTTGCGAATAGAAACATCCTTTGAATTTAAATCATTTTCGACATCTCAGGACAGAGAATCAGTCCTGCAGCAGAGGTATCAACCAGTGTTTTTCAAAAATAGCAAAGTAATAAAACACACGCGTTTCGTCCGTTTAAGACTTACCAGGGGCACTCAAACCTAAAAAATATTTAAAATCCAAATGATTAAGATGTTGTAGAGCTTTACCATCACAATCCCAAAGTTATCCGAAATCCTGCTAAGTCCATCTACACCTTGCTAGAAAATCCTTAGAAATTAAGTTTGCGAAGAAGTATAAAATGTGGCAATCAAAGCTAGCAGTCTAAATTACAAGCACAAAGCCATGTGACAAACAACAAACAAAACAAATATCAAACCAACAAAAGCCAGCTACATTAACTAACAAGAAAATTAGACTGAACTCACTTGCTCTGGAAGAGTAAGCAGCTCCTGCCAAAACATTTTCAATATTTCAGGGCAGACAATTTATAGAATAACTATATCTCTGAAAGAGTATTGTGAATACGGTTGCTATTAAACTTACTCCGTATGAGCTATTAAGTGTTTAGCTCACATTATAAACCAATCACACAGTAAAGGTGTACATTAAGATTAACATTATTGTTTTCACATGATAAATAATGCATAATTTAAGCATAATCGAACAGAAGCAACATTCATTGGTGTAATGTTAATGAATAAACAAAAATTAAAAACAATATCTACATCAGAAAGTTCATTAGCTTATTTCAATTGACCAATATATGCATTGGTTCAACTTAATTTGTTTCTCATCTCTTTTAATCTGTCCCAACAGAGATAATGACAGATTGTTGGCTATAAACGAAAAATTGGTTATATACTGGAACCATTGGATTGTACTGGAAAGTTTAAAATACCTTTTATATTTTTCTGAACCACTTGAAAGGTTATCATTGGTAAGATTTTTGAGTATGTTTGCTGCAATTCATTATAAACAAGTAGAATTTCTCAACCCCTATAGAATAATAAGCAAAGTATAAAATAAAAAGTCTATGTTTGCTGGAAGTTAAATAGATACATGTATAGCTTACAGTTATATATGAATTCGCCGTATTTTCGACTGATTGATTTTATTTAAGGAGATTTTATCCGTAAATTGCCGATTTCTGGTGCAGATGACCCAATAAGCGTAAAAGTATGACCTGACGCGTACTCATCATCCTATCAAAATGAATTAAAACCGTTGTTACAACAGCATAACAACGTTCATTTTTCACGTTTTTTTTCAAGTGTTCTGATTAAATACCTGATATTTAACAATCAAGAGTCGATATGGTTTCGGGATGTGAAAATGTTTATTTATGAAAGAAAAAGTACTTTCTTGCGCTTTTGGGAAAGCCCTGTGATCTTCCTTTTGTTAGAGAATTTTTTAATGTACAATTTCCATTACGCGTGTAAGATCACTCGGTCTTTTAAAAAAACGCATGTAAGAACCTATTATTCTGTTTTATTTAGATAATAGACAGACAAGATAACGATGGAAACGTTGAAATTTATGAAATATGCATAACAATTATTAGAAGCAGAGGTACGTCGTGTTATATTATTTTATTCCATTAGATACCAAAATATTTTCTAACATATATAATAATTAAGCATGTAAAACTATGCATTTATTATTTCAGCTTAAACATAAATCCAAAATATCTGATAATTTGTATTGAAACATCAGATAAGATAACTAATGCAGTGCCATACCATAATTATACACTAAGGTTGACTATTCAAATAGCGGACATGTATAAAAAAATTAATAGAATCTAATAAATCATATCTTAATCTGTATCTGGATCACTCGGGTTATCTAGGTTATACTAAAATGGCCAAACATTTATCAGTTTTGGAAATCGTATTCGGTTTACCTAAAAGAATGCTCGATCTAGCAATCTTAATATTATACGCCCCAAGGACAGCAATTTTTATCTTCTTAAAGTGTAAATTTAAGTGCGTGCATTAATCGAGAATTTATATTTATTTGATATAAAAGACTATTATGTAATTCTCACATTCATGTACGAATAAGACGGTGCTTTGCAAAAGCAAAATCACGTGTATAAACGTATCCAGGACCTTTAACCCTGGTTGATATTAAATGTGATTTTCATGATAGATGTTTGTTTTAAAATAATTGTATGCACCGATTGACTCTAATATGCTTTTCATTAAATTCAATATGCTCAGATATATTTTAAGTCTTTTTAATCTTCTTTCCTTCTGCCTTTTGATACCGCTTCCAGACAAAACGGGTGATGCCGTAAGTGATATTGAAATCGACCTTGGTAAGTTTAGAAATCAAATCGTGTAGCAGATTTCATTACATAAATTACATCAACTTGGCCTAAATAAATAATACGATTGACAAATTGCAAGCAACCGCTCAGTTAATTACACTGATGGACCATTTGTGCGCTCACCATGAGAAAAAATGAGAAATAAAAAAAATCTTTTTTCCAACATGGTTTAATACGACTTTAAACCCCTTATAAATATCATAAAGTACATTTTCAAAACAAATGAAATTACAACAACAGTTTGGCGTTTAATCTAACTTACAAACAAGTTTAAAGGTTTTTTGAATGAACAACAAACATGTCCACACACAAAGAATTGCCAGTAATTCATATTAAAATATATAAAGTTTTCAAACAATACATAAAATCCGTTATTTATTTTTAGGCGATGCATTTCTTGAAATAAGAAGTTTCTTGAAGAGAATAACATACATACCTCGCATGAGAAGTATCAAATTCAAGCAATTGTTTCAGTGTAGGATAAGACATGCCGCAAGAACAAACTGTTATCTCAAGATAAACGAAAAGATGAAGCTTGTAATAGAAACAATCAGCAATGAGGAGGAAGATTTTTGTAAGCATTTAGTTACTGTTTTCTTGATATTCAGTACACGACGTTGTATAAGACCGATCAATCTGAATCTGTGTACTGATGCCATTCAAAGTGCGGGGCATCGGTGGCCGATTGGTGAAGGTAGTTCATCTACTATTGATCACGTGGTCTGTTAATACTGAGGTTGCGGGTTCGAGTATCACTGCAATTTTAATTGACAAGTATTGCCAGTTTTCCTACCGTATGTCGGGGATTTTCCCCGCGTACTCCGGCTTCCTGCCCCAATAAAAACTGGAAGCCATATATATCTGAAAAATTGCTAAAAGTGGCGTTTAACATAATTTAAACAAAAAACCAACAAAAAGCATTCAAAGTGTTATTTAAGGTTTAATTTATAATTGAAGGGAAACAGATTTAAAAAGTATCAGTTGGTTAAAATGGTGCCTTGTCAAAAGACTAAAGATTTTGCCTCTCTTCAGCGAACTTAAATATTTGGTTAACAACAACGCGTCACAAATAATACGATTCACAAATTGCAAGCAACCGCTCAGTTAATTACACTGATGGACCATTTGTGCGCTCTCCATGAGAAAAAATGAGAAATAAAAAAATCTTACTTGGTTTAATACGACTTTAAACCCCCTTATAAATATCCTAAAGTACATTTTCAAAACAAATGAAATTACAACAACAGTTTGGCGTTTAATCTAACTTACAAACAAGTTTAAAGGTTTTTTGAATGAACAACAAACATAATTTAAACAAAAAACCAACAAAAAGCATTCAAAGTGTTATTTAAGGTTTAATTTATAATTGAAAGGAAACAGATTTAAAAAGTATCAGTTGGTCAAAATGGTGCCTTGTCAAAAGACTAAAGATTTTGCCTCTCTTCAGCGAACTTAAATATTTGGTTAACAACATACAACAGCACACCATTTGATTCTATGCACAATTAAGCTAAATAATTATACGCTTAAATATTTTGGACATGAATACTGTAATGTTTTTGATCCATCACGGTATGTTTTTTCTTTTTCATTTTCTTTCAGGGAAGTTTGACTGTTATCTGTACCAAGGTTTAAAATTAAGCACAGAGCCAAGAACTGCTCCATCAAGTGTTTTTATTTGTGTTCTTCGGTCGTGTCACAGTTTTAACGGACAAAGACCTTATATCTTAGCAAAGTCTTGTGAGAAAGTTGGAGCAACAGTAAGAAAAGCTACGAGTAAAATTTGACTGCCTAAGAACTGATTCTGGTATCAAGTTACACAGTTTTTCAATACGGATTGCATGTAAAAAAAGTGCAACCTGTATATTTTTCATTGTTTTCGTGTAGACATCGATTTAAGTTGCCCAATATAAAGGAAGGAATTATAAAGCAATAGATATCTGATACATAGCAAATATTAATGTTACCTAGTAATTGCATGTATTCAGAAAAACTTACATTCCTACACACTCCACAAATAATTAAATATATATACGGTACAAAAACTACCATTTGAACAAAAATGTTTAAAGAAGATTCAGATTGACACGACAATATACAATTACAACCAATTTAAAAGGCTAAAGTTGAATGTGAAACGACTTTTTCTGCCTTCATGATTTTTCATGTTGCCTGCTTTGCGGAATCCTTTTTTTATTTATAGATGTAGTTAACCTTGACAGACAATTATATAAAAACAATAACAAAATTTGAGCTGACCTCATATAGTGGTTTAACACCGTATGTTAATTACGTATTTTTAAAGTGTTTCAGAACACTCAACTTGGATGACAGACAAACAGAATCGACGGACCCCCGGTTTTTCAGAGTTATCAAAACTGAAAATGGAAAGAATCTAATAGAATCGTTGATTTATAAAGGTAAATGATACAACATCATAGATTTTTTTTAAATAATTACTTTTTTTGTATACAGCATGAAACTGAATCAAGATCGATTACGGAGCACAGTTCATTTGTAATGTGCAAATACTGGTATCGGATTTAACCAAGTTGAGTAAAACTGATATTGTACTTCCCTGCTAAACACCTTTAGCCTTCATGGGTTTAGGAATGACTGGGTGGGTCATAGTCGGAAAATTTAAACCATTTGTTGAAACAGTGTTTAGATGTGAAGAGTTACCTAACGCCTTAAAAGTTTAACAAACTAGGCTTTCAACGATTTGATAAGCAAGATTGGTAAAAAGATTGCAAGTAACATTTTATCTTGTGTTTTAACCTCAATCAAGCCAAATATTTACGTCAATAACTATAGAGGAGTTGGCCTATACCGATGGAACATTTTTGTCTCACCTATTATGAAAATAAGGACTACAATCCGCCAACTGCGGTGTTTCCTGCGTCGTTATCTGACTTATTATCTTTACATTTTGTTTATGCTTCATTCTATTTTAAACTTACAGAAGGAATTTAACTTAACTGGCACAGCTTCTAAAAGACGTTTGTCTATATTTAATAAACATTTGTAGCAATTTCCCACTATATGATGGAATCTAGTCTTTATTTGGCTATAGAAACCTTAGTCCCCAGTGAAAATCACCGACTACTTGCAATTCTTGTCAGTTGTAACTGTCTAGCACACCCTGCCAACAGTAAGACTTACACAGTGTTCCGTATACATGTGCCTTTGAATGGTATTTAAACACATTTTTTATCAATTTTTCATTATATAATAACGTCTAGTTTGTATTGGGTGAGGAAACCGGATTACCCAGTAAAACCACTGACCTTCGTCAGAAAAACTGCAATCCTTATCAGTTTAAATCGAATACAGCCTGCCATTTGCTAATTGATGATCTTGATTCGATGTAGATTGCCTTACTTATCCCTTAATTGCGAATAAATATGATTAGTGTTTTAATGTACTGTCTACTTTGAGTAATGATACTTTTAAAGTATTGTGAATAATTCGTATGCTTTGTTTTTTCTATAAAAAAAATTGTTTAAATAGTGCCATTATTTTTCATCGCATAAAAAATTGCTTTATTTTACCCACTAAAGAAAAGGCGTCATTTTTTTTACACATCCTTTTCTGCATAATTGACGTTGAGCAACCATTCAATAAGTCACATCCAAACAATATTATATGCGTATTTTGAAACTTTTAACAGTACGTTAAATACACTGATGTTCCAGTAAATAGCATCTTACTATACCAGATATTTACAGACGCGTAACACATAGAATATAAAGACCAAAGCATATAGCAACATTTAATGAAATATCCCAAATATTTTCTTGTAGGTTACTACCTTACATGGAATAACCTGAGCGGTAAACCAAACTTGACAAGACGTTCACGTGAGGACATTCTTTTAAATGTGGAATCTTTTAGTGCATGTTGCTTTGAAATCCTGTCTGATGATGTTCTGGATATAAAGTAGAACATAGTACATAATTAAAATGATTACTCTAGTTAATCAAACGGCAAGTTTGTTTGAATCACATTTGGCATGGAATCTCGCCATGAACACCAGTTCGTCATACCAATGGACAAAAAGTGTTAATAATTAAACAGTTTCAGATGTGTTTAACTTGATTATATTTTTCTGTATAATCTTTGATTGTAAAATGCTAGCATTTGTATTGAAACATGTGCAACTTATGATGTACATACTTCTAGTATATTTGAGAAGATTAGTGTATTCTCTTAGTGATGTAATTTGTGTGTCAAAGATTCAGTTACAATGTAGTCGTAAAGTAACGCACTTTGGCTTAACTTGGTTAAAGTGATGTGGGAATGAAATTGAGTTTTAAGTTGTTACATTTTAATAAAATATAAAGAACAAATTGAATAAAAATATTTTTATTTATGTTATTATTTCTATTTAAACTTCTTTTATGCAGGAAACCAAACATTTGTTGTGTGTTTAAATACGTTATCATTGCATGTTCATTTAAACCAAAGAAAACATTTTTATTTTCTCAGCTTACGATAGATTTCTAAATCACGGTTGATGAATGTCACAACAAACATCAACAATAATTTAATTGAACAATTGATAGTATTAGGTATATAATTCGATATTAAATTAATACAAGCATCTCTCTTGAGATCGTCTTGTAATTAGGTTTTTAGGATTGCCTGATCTGTCTGTCTATTCCAGGATAAGTAATGGTCAGCAAAAAACAATATTTATATGACTGATATGCATATAATAATAAAAGGAAAATAATCAGAGATATGAGTAATATATGTATAACGGGACCACTTGAAAACCTTTAATCAATTACAAACATGCACGAAACTAAAGAAGTGTGATATCCGTGTTGCTACACTTGTATAAATATATATTTCAAATGTTACCATGTATAAATTGTCAAAGACACAATACATTGGGCCCCCTTAAAACCTGGTGTAACAATTAGAAAGAAATAAATACACAAGCAAAACGTAGCAAACATTGTCACTGTATAGAAGAGCCAGCCAAACAACATGTTAACTAGTAGCGAATCAATTTTCAAAACGAGTAATTAAATATTCTGACATAGAGGTCATAAACTTAATATCATCATTTACCATTAACCAAACAACACATTGATAAGAATTTAGGCTCTGAAGATTTTGGAAGTTTGTAATAATACCACTACAAAAAAGTCTACGATAATTTTCATATACTGGACACAAAAGCATAAAATGTTTTTCATCTTCTATAGCGCCCCGTGCGGGATCCGGGTGGCTAAAAGAATAGACCGCAGTCGCGCTAGCTTGTCGTAAAAGGCGACTAAATAGCGCCCAGTACCCTGACCGGCGTGTCAGGTCGGTTTGCCTAAAGACCGACTGGGATGTGTGCCCCAGGTGGTTGAATGGGGTACCCCTGGCAAGCTGGGGTTGTCAGGCCATAATAAGGAAAACCTGACTGCAAACCATATTAGTGCACCGTGTTGGGAAAAATGCCACGTTCCTCGTACGTTAAAGAACGCTGCTGTAGTATTCGCTATGAGTAGGGATTTTGATCCCGCTACAGGAGGCTAAATTGCCCGACCCTATCCATCCTCCCATTTGCCAGTGGCAATCTAAAATCCCTTACCCCTATTTTTCCTTGTGTCCCATCCCATTTTCATTCATCATCGTTTCATGTTCATTTTATCATCCATTTCATGTTCATCGCCTGAATATAGCTGAAATATTGCTGCTCGGGCGTTAAACACCATTAATCAATCATTTTCTATAGCCCTTGTTGCGCACTTTTGAGAGACTCTCTCACCGCGGGGTAAAATGACACTTTTTCCATTAAAATAAAATATGCCTTCATGACGCCCGGTTTCAATTCTGAGTGAGTGATTACTTGTGCGGAATTTTAACAATGTTTTTCGCGTTTCTATTTTTTTAATATCTAGATAACTTTCAAGTTCAAACCTGGACTTAAAAGAAAAATATGTGTAAAGCTTACCTTCTTCCTTAGCTTACAAATTTTAAAATCATCCCAGAAGTCAAGGCAATTTTCTGTTATCCTTTTCTTTTATAAGATTCTTATTTTTGCTGTAAAGCTTACATATTGACAAATCTATATTTAACTTTTCACTCAGTATAGTAAATCATTAATGAAAAATTTAAACAAATTAGTGCTTAGCACATCACCTTGTCGTACACTAACCTCCGCAGTGAAAAAACTGTCATTTTACTGCCTACCTTAACGCATAAAGTATCATTTGAGTACATATGTTTTAAGAATTCTATAAAAAAATCCATTTACATTTCTTTCAAGTAGTTTGAACATAATACCAATATGAATAACCGTGTCAAATGCTTTGCGAAAATCCACAAAACAGGCCTTTATTCTTTTCTCCCCTTGTTTGAGATATTATCAATAATACATTTTAACACAAATATATGATCTAAAGTGCGGGAGTTTTTTTAAATAATCCAATTTGGCTATCATGGATTATATTATTCTCTAATAAAAATTATCAAAACTATTACACAGGATTATATTAAAAAGTTTACCAATGCTATTGTTATAGCTATCCCTTTATAGTTTTCTGTCTTCAGTGGATTTCGCTTTTATAAACTGGACATACATAACTTCTAGACCATTTTTCAGGGTACTGATCGGAACTAAAGACATTATTGAACAGTTTTAACAGACTTGGATTAATATATGAATGTAATGCCTTGAGTATTTCATTACTAATACTTTAGTTTTGACATGGTTTAGATAACCATAATAATAATAATAATTAAGGAATACTTCAAATTTCTGAACAGATTATACGATATAATATGGTTTGGGTCTGTTTACGCCTAATAAACCGCGAAGCGGTTTATGAATGGTGTAAACAGACCCAAACCATATTATATCGTATAATCTGTTCAGAAATTTGAAATATTCCTTATAATTTAATTTTAACTATAAATCTTATCAATTTTTGCGGTAAAAACGTCGATGACGTCGTGGAACTATTTGAATTTTAACGGCGTAAGATTAGGTCATAGGTCACGCAAGTTATTTCTTATAATATGGATTGCCCGATTTGAATCGACCAATCAGATTTCAGCTTACAAAGCAAATTAAATTATTAATAATAATAATAATAATTGCCTTTATTTATACAGAATTAAATAATTTAGCACATTTGCTAGTTTACATTATGGTCCTGTTGTAATTACATATTTACAGGCATGTTAGAAAGTTCACAATACAAAAAAAAATAAAAAAACAACAAATAATAATAGTATTTAATAATACGCATGCAACACATACAATAATTACAATAGTAGTTTTCAATTTTGACTGTTAAAATATCTATTTAAATAAGATGTTTTAAAAGATGACAAAGTTAAGCATTCTCTTATTTCTTTAGGCAACTCGTTCCATAATCAAGTTCCAGAAAAAGTAAAAGATCTTTTATAATATTCTGTACGACATGATGGAACATACAGTAAATTGTCACTATTACTCCAGGTATTTCGAGTGCTTACAGTGGAAATATATCTAAATACATACATATAACTAGGTGTTAAGTTATGTAGAACTTTAAAAATCAAAATAAGTTTTCTAAAAATAAAATAATCGGATATTGGCATCCATCTGAGTAAGGAAAACATTTCATTGCTCGGCGTTCTAAAATCATGCACATTTAAAATTATACGTGCTGCCGATTTTTGCAATTTAAAAATACAATCCATATTTGACTTGTTTTTTGAACTACACCATACAGTGCAACAGTAATTAAAATGTGTAAAAATAATACTATTATAAACTTTTAATTAAGCGTCATTTGACATAAAACATCGTAATCTCCTAAGCACACCAAGTTTATTTGATATTTTTTTACCAAGTAAATTTAAATGATTTAAACCATTCATATGTGTTATTACAAATTCCAAAAGACAATAACTTATGTAAAAGAACTCTATGGTTAACAGTGTCGAAGGCTTTACTTAAGTCTATAAATAAAACTCCTGTTAATTTACCATCGTCAATATTTTTAACTATCTATCAACAAGTCCACGTAGTGCAGTTTCGCACGGGTGTTTTGGTCGGAACCCTGACTGACATTTTGTAATCAAATTATTTTCAGATAGGTATTCATAAAATGAGTTAAATACATGTCTTTCAATAACTTTGCTTAAGATTGGTAATACAGATACCGCTCTATAATTATTTACTAAGTGTTCGTCCCCAGATTTAAAGATTGGTGACACTCGAGCTTTCTTCCAGTCACTTTCAACTGTGTTGTTTTGAAATGAAGAATTAAAAATTGCTGTCGAAACATGTAAGACTGCATTTAAGGATAGTTTTAATAGCCTCACTGATATTCCATCCAAGCCGGTTGCCTTCCCATTTGCCATCCCTTGTATTTCCTTTTTCACAAATTCAGACGAAATTTTTGGTATCGTAAATGATGCCGCTGGCATCAGTTGTATAACTTCAGGTAAAGTTTGATCAATTTCTTGCCATACTCGTGACCAATATTGCAGAAGAAGTCGTTGAAACATTTTGTAATTTCAATGTTCGATGTTATTACTTCTTCTTTATCTTGTATGTATGATGCGTTAGTGCTCGATGTTTTTGATGGAAGAAATTGCTTAAGTTTTTTCCACATATCTTTGGGCTTTCTGTCAGCTTCAGCAATGGAGTCTTCAATAAAACATCTCTTTGCCTCCCTGACTTTTATAACCACTCGATTTCTCGATGCTCTATATATCTTCCAATCAGATTCAATGCCCGACTTTAGCGCTACTGAATGGAAATAGTCTCTTTGACGCATCTCGGTAAGGATCTCGTCTGTTATCCATTTTTCGGAGTCAATCTTTATACGTCTATCTTTGTACGGCAGATGTTTATCAACAATGCGTGTAAAGTTCGTTTTAAAAGTGCTCCACATTTCTTCGACACTGTTTAACTGCATAATTTCATTCCAGTTTACATTGTCATGTCATTCACCATCTCCTCTTCATTAAGATGTTTAAAATCTCGATATCGAATCGTTGTATGTTGACCTGACTTTTGTTTCGTTTTCTTTCGGACCGCATAAATAAGATGATGATCACTTATTCCGAATGGTATCACGCCTGAAGTTTTATAATCCTCGTCGTTGTTAACATGTATATGATCAATGAGAGTACTTGAGTTGATTGTTACACTTGTTGGTTCCTTAATTATTTGTTTGAAATTGTATATCTCTACGAGTTTTTCCATTCTTGAATCTTTAATCTGATCAACATTAAAATCGCCTAATAGTATGACATGGTCTTTTTCGGTGGTGATATTTTCAAGATATGTTTCGAATTCACTATACCATTCGACGGACGCACTCGGTGGTCCTTAAACAACCCCTACAGTAATTTTTGTTGAGCTTAGTTGCTTGATATCCAAACTGATGGTTTCCAGATTTTCACTGACTGATATATTAGTAGCAGACCATTTTTCATTAACAAACAGTAAGACACCTCCTCCATGACGGTTTCTATCTTTTCTAAATACCCGATAGCCCGACATCTTCAGAATCATCGATTGTGTTATCAAGCTTGCTTTCGGAAACTGCATACACATCAAAAGTCTGTGCACGCAGGATTATTGTTATCTGATATAGTTTGTTAAGTATTCCACAAATATTAATGTGCGCAAATCTAATTCCTTTAGGTAGATCATTTAATGTTTCATCAACAGATTTTTGCAAGTCATAATTTTCTAAAAAGTTAGTTAGATAATAATCGCAAAGCCATTCAACTCGGTTGGAGTTATTTCAAGTTCCATGGGCCAAATGTAGTCTCATTTTCTAATAATTTTGTTTTAATTTATATTTCCTTTATCTTGAATGTTGTTAGGAATAGAAAATAGACTTGAAAAATAATTAAACCAGCTTTGGCCATCAATGCCATCTTCAGGTTTCTCTGTCTTGTCATTGCGAAATAAATTAACCCAAATGAGTTTCAGTAAGCAGAACCAAGTCGAAGTCCTTTATTTCTTTTAAAAAGGTAGGATCATTACATTTGTTATAATGGTCTCATATTAATCCGCCAACATTCCATGTACATATCTTTAAAAATGAGTCTATCATCATGTTGCAAAGCAAAAGCTTGAATGTAATTAGTGTCAATCGCTGTGTTATTATTATATTGTGATAGGCTTCCTAATCTTTATGTAAGACTTAATAATAAACTAATATTACGAATGTAGATGCTATAAATTGTTTACTCTTAATCAACAATGACAATATCAAAATGCAAGTATAATAAACAAAATGACCAGATTGGTAAAAAATTTTGCTTTTATAACAACAAGTCAACTAATTGCTTGGTCCACCACCAAAACCATCTCGATAACTGCCCGTATACATGCTGTAAGGCCTTTGGTTTCCTCTGCCTCGAAAATAAGATCCCCTTGAATACCGGTTGTTTTGGCATTCTCCTCGGTAGATTTAACACTCTATCTATTGAATCTCCAATATTTGAGGCTAACATAGACACACCACTTTGTGTAAGATGTACACCATCACGCTCATCTATATACTTGGAAAGTGGCTCCCCTTTGTATGAAAGATTGCTGTTATCACAGATGTATACTTCCTGTGGATCCTCTTTAATTTTTTCTTTTAGCATAGCACTTATAATATACAAATTATTATTTAATGCTGAACTATCAGATCTTGGAGTTGGTAGTGAAATCACAACTATCGTCTGGGAGTATGACTCATGAACAATTTCAAAAATTTTATTGAGTTTTCGAACACATTCCTCTGGTGTATCCGTTTTCAGATCATTTGATTCTGAATGTAGAACTTAAACATTGGGAGCGGTAATAAGATTTTGAACTGCAGTCTCTGTTTCTTGTAGTGTGTAAGCAGTAATTGTGTTTCCTGTGTAACGAGATGAGAATTTACTTGGATCAATGTGATTCACCTTTGAAGTTCCTATTAATGTTATTGGGAAATATGGTCATCTTAGTTCTTTCGATCTCTCGGTTTATTTCTTTTCACTTCTTGGAATTCAGCACTGTCATCTCTGCTGTTATTTCATCATCAAGTTGTTTTACATTTGTTTCCTCTGCCAAGTTTTCATTGATGGTATTTACATTTGTGTCTATCCTTTTATTGATGTTATGACATACTTGTTTGTCATTGTATTCAATAATTTTTGGCACTAGCTCTTTCAGTTTTGGCAGGATTTCATTAATCAAGTGTTCTTTGCAATTTCCTTGCACCTGTAGCAATCCGGTATTTATAAAGAGTGTTACTTTGTATATTTTTGGGGCACTTGTCTTGCCTAAGACTATACAAATGGATCTTTTACCAACAAAACTTTCCAGTATTTGGGATCATCATACCAATTCACAATGTAATGAGGATCATTCTAAAAAATGTCATAAAATTGTATCGAAATTGCTTTGATCCATGGTAAAATTCTTTCTGCTTTGATCTTAAATGCAAGCATACGTGCATCGTCCTCATTTTTGTCGATGTCTTTTGTCCGTGGCATTTCCAGATGAGGTAACTTGTTTTTCGTGGATACATTCTTTTGGGTAATTTTTGAGAGTTTCATATGATAGGTTTATGTATTCAAAACTCATTTTTAACTATTGTATGATAATTCAATAATTGTTGGGACGCTTATGTCAGAGCCTTACGTGGTTTTCCTCGCTGGATTTTTATTCACTGGCCGCCGCCATTACACCGGAAGTTACCAACTTTAGACATTTACGTTTTTTCTTTGTGTAGTGTAAATTGTTTAATGTAAATTTGTCATGAATTATAAATAAAGATGTTAAATATGTTAGTATGATCATTCGACCGGGAAATTGTACACTTTTAAAATTACATTGGTGCTAAAACAATTCTTGTGGGAAATTGTGTTGATAACTGAACTAGGAAGTCGTTTACATAAATACAAATATTATATACTCTTACAATTAAAGTCTTAAAATGTTGTTTTGCAAAAGGTCATTAAAGAGGACAACCAACATTAAAATGGATTATATAAAAAGCGACATAGCGTCTAAAGTACTCAGCTGTTTCGCTGGACAATTATTTACATACAATTATTGATACGAATTTTGGTAACGTATTTACAACGTGAAATTGTTCGTTATTTTTGTACGTGAATTTCACGTGAAATTTTTCATGTGAATTTGTGTTAAATTAACATGAAAAGTTTATTAAGACAATTCGGCTGTGTATTGAGAACAAGAAAGGCATCATCCAACGAATTGATTTTTATTGTAATGTAACGATGAAAAATATTTATTCATACTTACCCATCAGATTCGACTATTTTTTGAAATATTTTCTAATTAAAAATGATACTTAAACTCTCACCCTACTTTCAAAACTTCTAAACTCAACCGTCTACCATACAATACGCTCCAGTGCAGCACACTACTCTGGTTTATTAGTCAAATGAGCAAATTTTCCGTTTTATATTATGAAAACAGACCAACTCAATAATTCAATACAGTTATGACAATATTTTATTAAAAGATAGTTTAAGCAATCGTTTATATTAGATAAGGAAGCACAATTTGATAACTAACCGTTTTTATCCTAAAAAATTCACTGATAATGTTCTGAACGTTTTTTTGTTTTTACGTTTAACCCATTTTGCGCGTGGACAGCTACTAGTTATTTGCATAGTATTTTTGCTGGGTCAATTTTAGTCCCAATCTACCTCTCGGTACTGAAGATTTAGAATAATTCTTTATTCTCTATTTCACGTTTCTGTTTGAGCAAAAACATAAATTGTTATTTTTATCTGTCAGATGTGTTTTGTTAAATGAGATTCAATCACATTTAATGTCATTTGTCAACATTTTGATAAAAACAACGAAAACATAAATAATAAGATCAGAAACATGGACTTTCGTAAAAATGATGAATCGGGTTTATACATGTATGTAAAGTGAAACTTCTCTAAACCTGCCTCCACTGATTTAGAAATGGCCCGTTTACAAAATTTTAAAATCTTTATGATTTGCAGATCCCTCTTTTGAAATACTAGACATATGTAATATACCAAAACATGTATATACGCTATAAACTTGTTAATGATTGTATTTTCACGTTAAGATTACCGTTGGTATAAATGTAAGTTTGATTATTCCATGCAAATTATATGTCATCCTTATTCAAATTAACACACTAAAAAAGAAACGCAACATCGGAAAATTTTTTCAAATCATTTTTTTGTGGACAATCGGTATAAAACCCCGCTATTTATTTTCTTGACTACATTAGTAAAATAAAATTCTGATGAGGTGACGCAATGCCAAGGTTAGATGCTGCTACCGGAATATCGCTATCGGTCGAATCGAGGCCCAGGAATCACAGAATGCTGTTGCAAGAACGTACAATGTTCATCGTAGCATAATTTTACGCCTTTGGAGACGCTACCAGCAGCCAGGTACTACAACAGACCGACTACGTTCAGGGCGTCAGCGTGTTACAACTGCCCCAGGGTGGGTCGAGTGATTTGCCTATCACTAATGGCTTGTGCTTCTTCTCTGTAGAGTTACATGCAAACATAACTGTAAGTCTTTGCTTTCCTACTTACAGGAACCGTCCTTAACAGCAGGTGTCTTATCGGCTTGGTGCAAAAATAAGCCGGTCTCATCACAGTTAAAGATAACGTTGGGTGAGTAATCTTTGGTGATGTTGGAATAACGTCTCTTGAAATCATCGACTATTTCTCTGTGTTTTCCGAGTGTCCGATTTGGAGACGTTCAATGTATAAACAAATGAATCCAAAATTTTTTAACTATTGATCACTTCAGTGCTAGGCGTGTCAGAATGAAATGTTTATCAGTATATTAAAATTTCATTTTAAATAATGTATAAAGAACCTTCGCGTTCTAAATGAGAAATTTGCAAGGCCGACATTTATTTACAGAAAAACCTTTACTGTTCTTGTATTCGTAACAAATGTACTTTAAGTTACATTATGTCATTAAAATTTAATAAAAGTAAAATAAGGTTTCTTTAAAGAAGATTTTAAATTAAAATGTAAAAGCTTAGCGGATTTGTTAATATGCAACAAGTACAAAACAAGCATTCAAAGTTACAGGCACGAATTAGTCACTGTGATACATGTATTTTTTTTATTTAAAACTGTTATATGAGTAATGCACACAAGGATTTCGATGGTTTGATCCATAACGCTACTCAGCGCGTCTACAGGGGGTGGGGGTAAAAGATGGGTAACGTGTTAGCAGAGTGCACGCTTACTGCTAGATAAAAACCCCTTTGAAAAAGGAGTATGAGCATTTTAGGCGCTACAAATTTGTGTATGTATTTAAACGCAAATGTGAATTTCCAATTTCAAACAAATATGTTAACACATGTATATCTCTTGACTTTATTTCTGCTCTTGTTGTTTGGTCGGTTTCCTTGCTGTTTTTCAGGCACAATAATATTATTATCTTGATTTTTAAACGACGAAATCCTCTAGCGGAGCAATCGCTCAAGTGGTTGAATATATATCGAAGATATCAAAACTATGCCTAAAAAATCCTTCTCCTTATAAAAAACAATATGTATAATTAAACTAAAGAACATTGAAAAAACAAGCTAAGGATCATAAGTTGTAAATTTTTTGTTATATTTAATTTATAAAAATAAACAATAATTTTCATAATAAATATGCGCCCTAAACTATACACAATTAATGAAGCTATTTTGTGTTGCGTTCATCAAAAAAGCATTAAAGCGTTAATCACCAGCATTATGTCAGTTTATCACTTATAAATGATACATAACATGTATTTTATACTTTACAGTAAAATCCGATGGCTCTTGTATATTAGTTTTTCCAACAATCCGTCATTATGGCAAAGCGGATTATATAGAGCATAAAACGTAAACTGACCAAAGTTGTCTATATCTTATAATCGTACCAACAACTGAAAACAATCCTAATATTTTAAATTCAATATTATAAAAAAAGAAATAACAATAACAATACGAACAAGTAAACAAATAATATTTGCAATTCATAATAATGTAGTAACGTCACTTGTTGTTTGTCGATTGGAAGTTTCAAACTTATCACTTAGGCATTTTTTCTTAGAGCAATCCCTGTTGTTACTTCTTACCGATTTCAGGGGTCACTCGTGCACATGATATGCCTCGGTTCAAAACCGATTACCGTGGAACGCAGACATGGTGCAGTGTAAGTACTAGAACATCCTGCATTTTCGGAAATATACATAAACCTAGAGAATTATACTTTTTGTAGCAACATCTGTGCACCAGATAGTTTCGTTCTCCGGTGAAGCTGATGCGGATTTCGAGCAATGGTTTAACATGTTTGTAGCATTTTTATTTGTTTTGGAAAGAAATAAAAGAATGGATTTTACAGGACAAGAATTAGCAGCATCTGGGACGGCATACTTTTTTCTCTGGAGTGTCAGTTTTAAAAATACCTCCTTGCCGTTCTTTTGCTTTGTTCCATTTGTTATAATATATTTATTTCCGTCTCATATGTTTTCTGTTCGAAGGAATTGGTTTTAGTTGTTCGTGGAATTCTAACACTGGAGACACAAAAATTAATTACCAGCAGATACCCACAGTTGGAAACGCAGAACGACTGGATTTATTTCTCCATGTAGATAAGAAGAAACAATTTTGAAAATCTACTTTTGGAACACAATCCTTGTTTTGTTGGTCTATCCAAGTCTTCCACATATTTTTAATCGTCTATCATATGTTTACTTCAACTGAAATCTTTATCTGTAACGATGTAAAAATTTGCATTTAAATCTTGCAAATGCCTATTTACAACAGATCTAATCGACTTAAATAATTTGTGTAATATTACGCGGACATGTGTTCATTCATAATTTAAGCCCTCTTTACAACATTCTTTAGTGTTGCTTCCGCGTAGACTTTACCCAAATTTTGATTAAAATTCAATGCTAAGATTGTTTTATAGTTTGTATGTTACCCCTTTGATTCAATTGATTCAATATTCCATTCTAAAATATAATATATAATGTTCCAAAATAAATTAAAATTTCAAGACGACATATTTGTTAAATGGATATGTTAATTCCTGTTTGGTGTTACCACAGATCTTGATAGCTTAACGTGAAGCACGCGTTAATGAGTAAGTTATTGCTAATTCTCCGACAAAGCAATTTGTTGCTCAGTTTTAGTCTGCTTTTCAGCTGTGTACATCCACTTTGAGTTGTAAGTCCTGAATCACAACCACTTCTGAAATATTTAGTACCTAAATCTTCATTGTTCGACAACGTTGCAAAATGCAATTTGTTTGTGCAAACTGGACTATAGACGGACCAGAAGTTTATTCGAATAGCTTACTTGCATACATTTAAATAAACAGCATGAATGATAATTAATGTAGAAAATAAGACAAATTACAAATATTGTGTTAAAATTTCATTTTTGCCCTATTATTTCTCGCACTATAACACTATAACATATCCGGAAACAACAAATAACCGTCCAGAGACAACCTGTTGGCGTGGCTAAATAACCGTTATGTTATACGAAATGAACAACATTTATCAGATATAGTATTTAAAAAGAAATTTAAAACTAGTGATGTGGCTAAAACATGAATGTATTTGTTTAGTGTTCAAATTTAGTAGTATCCATAAACAAAGACACCAAAGATGTGCTATAGAAAAACAGGTGCATTAAAGCATTACATATATTTTTATGCCACGTGTAGCTCTAATATTTCGTCCCGTTTTAATTTGGGAAAATAGCCAGAGTAACCGTTGAAAACTACAACCTGCGATCGGATAACGGGTAATCTGTTGCAATTTCTGAGTTGAGTCCACTTTTTTCAAAGACTGACTTGAACTCGCAACCTTGGTGGTGACCCGCCAGTAATCAAATGACTACCTTAACCACTCAGCCACCGAGGCCCCTCTTTAATTTTTACCAGTTTATGTAAAATACCCTGTTTGCATGCTAGGGTGATGTTTGTTACAACCGTAACACAATGTTTCACTGCATATATTATCATGCTATGTTGTTCATATAGTACACAACATATCCTTAGTTTAAACTTACACTGAGCATTGTAATACACAATATACAAAAATCAAAATGTGAAAACGTTTATAAATTTATATTGTTATCCAGTTGATTAACATGCATGTGAAATTGTCCATGTAATATCAATCTAATGAGCAAGTCTAATACAGAAAAAAACAGGGTCAATACAGAAAAACATGCGCAATACAGAACAAAACAGGCTAAACGGGACCAATACAAAAATACAGACCCCATACAGACAAAAGCAAATGCGGGCATTTTGTAAATTTATTATTAACTTTTCCAGAAGTTTTTTTAAAAGTTGCACACATGAAGTGAAACATTTTCTAACATTGGAGACAATGTGTTCGTACTAGCAGTGTTCGTTGATTAAAGCATGTTTATTGAAGATATATATTCATGCATCGGTTGTTCTCTGAGATAAAGAAACATGGGTTACCAATGTTTGTACTTGGCTTTATTTTGAATACCTCCTTTAACTGACAAGTTATATCAGTCGCCAGTAGATTCAGGAAGAAAATTAGAAAAATGGCGTGTTTGCAAACACATTCCTTTCTTGATAAAATTTAATTAATCTTAACTATGTAACAGTAGATGTCAATAATATGTTTGTGGCACGAATATTAAACTCAACTCACTTTATCACCATCATAAGTATGTTTATACATTTATATAAGTCATGTTTATACATATGTCAGATATAATAATTTTCTCTGTATATTTCTGTCTACCTAATGTACATAAATGTGATTGTTTGTCAAACTATAATCAATAGAGACTTAACGGTGACTTAGTCCAAAAAATCGAAAACGATATAAATTGGACGATTATTAATTAGTAAAAACACATTTTATCCACTAGCAATGTTAATTAAATTGATGTATTGTTTGCTATTTGGATGTTTTCATGTAAAAAATGTTTTTTCATCAGAAGGTAAAATGCATTTTTTTTATTTATTGAGAAGCATTCTATTTATTTATATATTTATTTAATATGCAGACGCGATCACAATATAGTTCTGTCGTTAAGAAGACACGGCGACAATATTTGTATGAAAGAAGACGGATTAGAAGTTGGAAGTGGTTCAATATTCAAATGTACGAAAAAAGTAAATGAAAGGTAAAAGTAAGGAAATTGTTTTTTGCAAAACACAGGAATTTAATTTTCCTTTTTTATGTGTGTTCGAGAGGCTGACATGTTTATTCAAACGTTATTATTTTTTATTTCAAGGTCGCATCAATGTTATTAAAACAACAGTCGTTTAAACGTAAAACCACTGTTATCAAATCAGGTGATGCCTCAGTCAAAATAGACAAACAGACAAAAAATAGTCACTGTTTTAAACCAGAAAATGTTAAGTATTTTATATAAATTTTCTAGTTTAAATACCGAATCCGTCCAACTGTTTAGTTGCTTAGGTTAATTTATTACTAGTTCGATATTCAAGTTTGTGCCTATTATGCTCCCTAACATACAGATCAGCTGCCTTATAAATCTTTCTTTTGGTAGTACTTTGTATTTACGGCCTTATAATAAAGGCAGTCAGTTCAATTTTCATGAAAATTAAAAGAGGATGAAGTCTTTAGGAGTGGAAGTTCGTTTACATTCAGGACCCATATATCTGTTATGCGTTTTAAATAAAAACAAATATATTTATTGTAGTTGGCATCATGTGCATCATCGCGTTTCGTTGGAAAACATTTTACATGTAATAGAATTTATTATACTTTATACTTTATCACCCGCTAAGAACGAAAATCGATCAGCCACATGAAAAACTAGCTGGAAAAACAAATAGCAGACAAACAAGCATTTTCCATTAAAAAAATAATTCAGTACAATATCTATTTGGTAGTTCACGTTTCTTCTTTAAATAACAGGCATTCAGTATAATAAAAATCATACTGCCTTTGAACTCAGGTGTTAGGTTAGATTATCACATGAAGAAAAATATTATCACCCTCAACTTCGTCTCGGGTGATAATTTTTTCTTCATATTATAATTTATCCTAACACCCTCGGTCAAAGGCAGTATGATTTTCATATCCATTTAATACTGAATATTTTCTGTTAAATGATAATTAGTTTAAAATGAATAGTCTTTGCCCTTTTGTAAACTTGCAATACAATTATGTAATAATTTCCTTTTAACCTTTCTATTGTTTTGAAACAATTACAGAAGTCAGACAAGGACTATTTTTACATAGTTTTCGTTACCATATAAGACAAGTTTGACGTGTCTTGACACTCATATAAAAAGAAAATAAATCGCATGATATAATATGTATATTATCAGTAATATTTGCACCTTTTGCAGCTCTTCATGCGACATTTATATTTAAATATTGATACATGTATAAATATGACATACGACGATGACATGATAATACGCTTAATAATTTGTGAACAGTACATGTATAATGTTGTACAATATAACACTACAATTTCCCGGTGTTCAAATTCATTAAGTTAAAATTTTGTTTTGTGTTGCGCACGTTTGTCCAAAAGAGTATGTAAGCGCTGCTGGACTTTTGGCTCTTGTTGGATGATCAGTTTACTTTTTTTCTTATGTATTGAACACAAATTAGTTACTGTTAATACAACTATTTACCTCGTTAATTTTTCAATATACTTTTTAACGAACAAACTATTCTTGTCTTACAGATAATACACGCATTGGTGTATTTTGCTGTGTTTTCCATAAGTAGCTGTTTTTGCATTTCATTTACGCAATGATACTTGTTATTTTTGCCAACAGGGAAGGACAATAAAGGTAAGGAATTCATCTTTGGTTTCATGGATAATTATAATAGCCCATCTATGGAAGTTTTCGTCACAACAGATAACCCGGGAGTTATAGACGTCAATGTTTCTACTCCTTTATACGATGAACATTTTCTTCAAGCGTTTTCCATAACGAAAGGACAGTTAAAAAAAATAAATCTACCTGCTGATATCCGTGGTAAAGATACTGAACTTGGAAACAAAGGAATTCAAATAGAGTCGACAGCTGAAGTGTCCGTATATGCCGTAAACAAAGAAAAAGAAACAACTGATGCATATGTTGTCTTTCCTACCGATACACTTGGTACAAAATATTATGTTATTTCATGGCGCGAAAGGTCAGCATTCATGATTATTGCTACTAAAGACAACACAACTGTTAACATAAATATTTTAGACAAGGATAGGGTAGCTACCATAGTATATAACGGTTTCACGTACTCATCAGGTATGACTTTATCAGTATACTTAGAAAAATTGCAAACATTTCACGCATTTCATGAAACTGGAGACTTCTCTGGTACTTACATAACATCAAACAATGACATAGTAGTCCTCAGCGGAAATAAATGTGTGAAAATCGGAGACGGGGCTTGTGATCACACTGTTTCCCAAATGACTTCTGATGAAACTTTTGGGCACGATTTTGTTTCTATCAGTATGCCAAACTGTAACAGCCCTGTCAGCTACAAAATATTAAGCAGCGAGGATAATACAAATGTCAACATATCTGGTATGCCAGTAGTTCAGTTGTCCACGGCTGGGGATTTTCATACTTTCGAAGTTCAATCTAGATCATCAAAAATGATTTCAGCAGACAAACCCATTGCAATGGCATTTTTTGCTCATGGTCAGTGCGATGGTGTCAGCCTTGGGGATCCTGCAATGATTCTAATGCCACCAATACCACAGTTTGCTGCGGACTACACATTTGCTACAATAGAAGTTCCTACCAATCCTTTTACACATTTTCTAACGATCGTAATTCGTGGAATTCATATAACGGGACTTGTATTAGATGGTCAAAATATTTCTCTACTAAATTGGAGGAATGTAGAAGGAAGTGATGATTTAAAAGTAAACGATTTTGCAGTAATTGATGGTTCTCATACAGTATACCATGTCGATCCAACAGTTACTTTTTTGGCAGTCTCAACAGGTCTTGCAGCATATAATTCGTATGGTTATTCAGCGGGACAAAGATTGGCTCCAATCAATAGTGTGAGTAATACACATAAATCGAAGTAAAGAAATACACACACAAAACACACACACACATGTTTTTGAGGTTTGTTTTGCATATTTCTTGCATATATAACATCAATCGAGTTCTATTTCTAAATAATAACGCCGATGTTTATGGTTGCTTTTCCACTGTACTACATGATAAAATCACAGCTATATGTTTTTGGTGGTAAGCAGTTATTTGTGGCGTTTAAAGTGAGTTATTTAGTGTTTGGAACGTCATTACTTTACTTTATTATTTAATGAAAATTGAAAGAGGTAAATGTCAGTCTATTGACGGAATGAATGGTGTAATTAGTAATACTACAAGAAAGATTTTTTTCATTTCTTTTATATAAAATAAAAAACAGTTTAAAGTTTGCAATATCGTATCTTGAACTCGTCAAAATCGTATTTTGTTTTTGTTTTTTAACCCGCTTTAATAATTATAAATTCACAAACGGTCGTTATACTTGTAATTGTTATCTCGCTAGCTCTAAACAAAATACACATTTTCTTTCCCTATATTTGTCTTTGTAGTTTTTTCCGGGCTATATTTTCTTATATGACCCGGAGCTATAGAGATCGAAATAATTGAAAGTATAATATATAAAATTAATACACGATACTTTGATACGTTGGGCCATATGGTACTAAATAGACCTGGGTGCCGTTTCATAAAGCGATCGCTAATTAACGTGCTCGTTATCCCATGCAATTTAAATTGGATAAGGTGCACGTTAAGCTAACGATCGCTTTATGAAACGGCACCCAGGAGTTCATCCCTATAAAGTATATGGACCTCAGCGTCGCATCGGCCCATATAAAATATAGAGATAAATTAATTTATAAACATAATATGTCTATATTCTGATTACTTATTCAATTGTTTGACACTAATGAAACATGCCACTATATGTTTGTAGAATTGTACCGAAAGTATCACTATACCTGGGGATATAATTGACAACGACTGTGATGGCTTTATAGATGAAGAAATTCAAGATGGGAAAGGTAATTATGTAAATACAGCAGTACTCACTTTCATCTTCAAAAGTAAAGATATGAAATCATTCACCCTTTAAGTGACAAATGTATTGCATGTATATAAATGGACGTGTTTTTGCTTAGAATAAATATTCATCTTCGCTACTTATAATTGTGTTAAAATTAACAAAAGGTAACAGACAAGTTAAAAAAGTCAATAGTTTTTTTTTTCTATTTCAGACGACGATGGCGATGGTCGTGTCGATGAAGACTTGGCTTTATTTTTTGGTGAAATCAGAACGTCATCAACGACAATTCACACTATAAGCACTGAAGGTATTACTATTATTCGTCTAAAATTCCTCTACACTTTATAACAGTATTCGTTTGCACATATCGATGATTATTTGAATTGTTTGACTAACACATGGGCAAATATGTACTGTGTTCAACAGGTAACCACATCAAAAAGACAGACAGAATCAAGGGAACAGAAATATATTTAAAATTTAATTAACATGTTAAAACAACCAAATCATGAACTTGTCTGTTTTTCTGAGGACGAAAATGTATGATTAAGCTTCGACAATGTCGCAAAAATATGACATCTCATAAAATTATATAAGGTGCGCAATAACTATTAAGACATTTGTTAATAATTACCAGTGCCGCGCAGCAATCTACTTAAACTTAAATCGTATTACTCCCCCCTTTTTGTTATTATCAAGCAGCGACCAATAACAAAAATGATGGAAAGGTTTTATTTTAATTATGAATACAAAATAAAAACGAAATATCTGTTGTGTTCCTCCAAATGTCCAAGTATTGATAAAGTTAATATTAAGAGGATGCAGATGAATAATTTTTTAATCAAATAAAAAGGGGATGACAGACCACATATGTAAATTCCCCCAATTTCCCTATTTTAGTATAAACACTGTCTACTTTTTTCAATAAGAACATAAACTTACACATTCCGCCAGAAAAAAAAACTTCGAGCACTCCATAGAAATATCGGAGTTTGGTTGACCAATAATTCTTTGCATGTAATAACTGTTATTTAATATCAGTAAATTGGTAATGCCCTTTCCAGTAACAAACAACATAAAACTGTTCAATTCTAATTTATAAAAAAAATATATGTACATGTACAACTTATATAAGGAAAATATGTCCTAAAGTTTAAAAAAAACTGTGTATTGCCTGAAAATACCAAACAATGATATATCATCAGACCCACATTCAAATCATAAAGCAAGCAACTACAAATAAAGTAATACAGTCGTCAACACATGGTTTCTTCAATCTTCAATGAAATAAATATAATAGTTGCTTATATAGCTGACATTGTCATGATATTTGACAACACTCGGGACAGTGGTATTGCCTTTAACATTGATAATTATCAATGTTTCAAGCAATACCACTCACCCATGTGCAGTCAAGATATCATGACAATGCCATCAAGTTAAGCAACTGTTTTATAATTAAAAAGTTATTATTTGCAGTTTTATTATGTTTTTCAATCTATATGCACATTTCATTCTCATCAATCCCCGTATTTTTCATGCAAGCGAAATTGGTGGGTAATAAATTAATGGTTTTCCTTGAATTTTGTTCGTAAGCAATCCTCACCTTTTATGAGTCACAAGCTAAGATAGATATACGTATAGTCTGTATATTTTTTCGTTATTTAGATGTACCTAAAACTTCGTTAACTTCTCCGACAATACAATGGATCGCTGGAATCCTTGGACTGGCTGCGGCAGTGTTATGCTGTATTGCTATTTACGTTTTTATTTGGAGAAAAAAGAAATCCAAAGAACTTCTGTACAGCTTACCAAAACCTCGATATGTCGACTATTCAAGTAAACCAGCTATTTTGTGGAATCGTTATTGAACAATTTATGGTTTGTCGTAGGATTTTTGAAATTCCTATGATTAACTGCTTGTAAACAGATGACATGTTTCTGTTTTTGGTGCCAATTTATATATTTTTTTTATTTGGATTTAATATTCAAACACTATTTTAACTTGTTAAGTGTATTACTTTATTTTAAGTCGGAAACGCGCTTAGATAATTATTTAAACACTAACTTTAAATTATACATAAATATTAAGAATAAAGTGCATTGTTTGGAATCAGGCACTGACAACAATAACTATTAACAGATTCACAGAACATATAAAACCCTCTACACACATTCGGAACCGTAATTTGAATTTGTTAAGTATTTGAATGTTGGAGCTGTATTTTATCATTGTTCAGGATAGGAACACATTTAAATTAAAATGATGATTAGTTTTGTGAAAGGTATAGACCAATTGACACGTAAATAGACGGCCATTTTATAGATACCCTAAACAAAGAATTATGTTTAATGATCTAGACTGTACGAAGGGTTTACCGTTTATTAACATAATAATAGAATGTGATTAAAAGGTCACTAGCAGGTCTGGCCACAAACTCAGTACCCAGATGTAAGTTAGGCATCACAACGCTTACTTCGCACTATATACATGCAGAAATTTGCATTGGTTGTATTGACATAAATAGTAATATAGTGATAATTACATCTCTACCACAAATGAATAAAAATGGCTTCAACAATTACCTGCAAACGACAAGGACACAATGGAACATAAAGTGGAAGATCCAGCTAATATCACATCAAGATGACGTGACACGTGCCACATTATTTGAAGCAAATCTAAGTCCGGCTTGATGTTTATTAATTTTTTTCTGGATATTAGTGACTTTACAATTAATAAGATTCGGCCATCTCTGAAAAATGCTATCATACATTATTTACTGAAATCGATCCATCAGTTCTCTGGGACCATTCCGGTAGGGTTCGCCAGTGCTGGACACACATGTGTAGCGGTCCCTGGCGTGACGGATCAGGAAATCCCTCTCGTTGGGAGACTTGAATGTTATTATACAAAAACCTTCACTAAGGACCATAGTTAGTAACGTGTTTGCACCATAAAGACACCTTTTGAAGATTCCGAAAAAAGTTTGCTTATTGTAGCCGCTACTAAAGGCGTAATTCTCCGTTCTTAAAAAATCTGCATACTTTTACAATGACAGTCGAAATATTGTTCTGATTGGTCTATCTCTATTCCCCATTGATTTATTGTTTGTAAACGTGTTCTCGTCCCGAATATAGCTGAAATATTGCTCTCTGTACGTAAGGAAACATTCAATCAATCAACCAATCAATCAATCAATCAATCAATCGCTTCTAACAATTTTTCAGTTTGAAATCTAGTAGTCCTTTTATTAACTTCTGATTTGATTTCACATTAGAAATTCAAATTATTTGTTGAATGTACCTAGCATGTTTAACAAATATATTATCTAGTACAAAGCTCAACATGTTGACTAAGTTTTTTTAAATAAATTTCTTTTCGGAATCGGTGTGGATATTAACAACATACATGTATGCCGATATAGTCGAGGAACTTTTTGATGACAAAATAGTTGTTTCAGATGAATTTTGAGAATTAAATAAAAGTATTGCGGACAAAAGAGTCTAAAAATCAAACTACTTTCAACAATTTTTCATATTATATTGGAGCTTAAAATATCTATAACATGCAGTATTGTAGCATATGCTTACAAGATGTCAACCTTCAGTTTTATATCCTGTATGTCCCCAGAAACTCGCTGTGTCTGAAAGCTTCATAATCATATCAGGTATACTTAAGTTAAATAAATATTAACTAGAATAATATTACTGTCTTAAGCTGTTGATCTTTAAGTTGGCTTATAAATTTCTTTTAACTCCACAAGTACCTCAGTGGGTGAGAGGTAAAAATAGATAGTCATCTGCTTGGTTGGTTGGCGTTCAATCCAAACAGCGGGAGGGAACCTTAGTATATTTCCTACTCATGGCAGGGTGTTTCCCACCGACATACTAACAAACAAACAAGCACACACAACACTGGACAAATATATTACATTGTTTAGCTTCTTCAGGACTGACGACATCGCACTTGTCAGAATGATCCAAGAAGTTAGAGGCAATGTTCAAAACGTTAGGATATAGTAAAAAATGATTGAGTGAGCGTTAGGTAGTAGGTCCTCGAGGATAAAGCGGTAAAAACTGTGTCCATTCGATGAAAACTATATTCAGACGCTAAGTGTTGTGTAGTTCAATAGGATCCACCCATCGCAGAAGTCATGCTGTAGTTTTTCTATTGGATCCAACTGAGTTGCAACAGTTTGTTCATATGACTTGATTAATGCGGGTAAGGGGGGGGGGGCAATCTTCAAAAAGGTTTTATCAGGTATATGTTTGCCTATAACTTTTAAACCGATCAACATATCAATATAATTTGAACGGATTTCGGAAATATAAAGTCGTAAACCGTGAATTTACCATTATGTTAAGTATTCTGATTTATTGCCATGGAGGGTTTTTAACGATTAGAATTTCCACCCAGTCAGAAGTAACTGAGATGTTCTCAAATGAAATTATATACAAATTCATTATCGCCGCCCTATTTGTATTCACTTTCGTTGCTAGCGATGAATAAAGGAGAAAATATTTCTAAGTACACTTAGTTACCATAAATGAACAGAAATTTGCTACAAGAATGTCAATCATTTTAACTTGAGTAAAAAAACAAGATAGCTTAGTTTGGACTGCAAAAATGCTTGGGTTATATCAAAGTTTCAAGTAATGATAAATTTTGTTGGTATTCTATTTACGGAAGTTAATAATAGAGGGAGACCATTTTTATCCTGGCACTGTATAATTCGGTGATAGTTCTATTGAAGAGCGTAGGTTTGAAAAATCGGAAACCAGAATAAAAGGCAATTTTGTTTATACAATTCCGGAGTATGCCGCATTTGTAAGATTCAATATATAAATGTTATGTCAATAATTTAATTGAACAACTTAAATATTAGTTTTAATTCAAGTATATGTGTGATTTAATATATGACAAAAGATTACATGTGCGCAAATTTAGAAATCGGCAATTCAAATTAGCCACAACAGCTGGACTTAGCTTTACATAGAACCTTATGGGGGAAAAAGTTAAAATGCCTTCTGTTTCTGCACAATATTCAGCCCACAAAGTAGTCAACATCTTTTACAGTTCCATAAAATCCAAAACAATTGAAGAAACATGAATAAAAAGCCAACACACTTCACAATACACCATAAGTGTCACAAAATCGGCATGATTTAATTCATATTGCTGTCTTATTGTTGGCAGCTGAAGTGTCACAAAGTCTGCACGATTTAATCCATATCACTGTCGTCATCATCAGCAGCTGAATAAGCTGGACTTGTAGGAGAGTACTTCGGTGTTCCTGGAGTGTAAGTTGGACTCGTCGGTGAATACTGAGGACTTGTTGGTGAATACGTTGGACTTCCTGGAGAATACTTTGGACTTGATGGCGAGTAGCTTGGACTCTGCGGACTGTATTTTGGACTTGATGGCGAATGTTCATTAGATAGTCCTTAGAAATTGTGTGTTTTAAGTTCGATTGAAAATCAGAGATGTCTGCTACACAAGCTTTTATATTATATAAAAACAACTTGACTGTGATTATTTATTCTTCTGGTCCTCTACACGTACAATTTTTTAATCCAATCTAAAAATTGAGATTATTTTCTCTAATTGCCATATTGTCGAGATGATATGTATTTTGCATTTAAGCAAATGCAAACAGATAGAAAAACACATATTCAAGGTTCGAAACGTTTGATTATACATAATACAGCCTCTAAGAAAAACACACTATTGGGTCTAAAGTATATGCTGTTAATGTATAATTTGAACAAAATATTAACTTAAAGCTTTGACACATTACAATATAATTGCAAAGAACATAAAAATAACCACTGTAACGTAGGTATAAACATGCTTTAAAATGCAGCCCGTAATTTTTTTTCAAATCATTTTGACAAACGCGTGCAGAATGCAGAACAAATCGGCGGCGAACTGATGCTTTGCATCAAAAGTTTTCTTGTTGTTGTTTAACTTAATTTTGTTGTGACACAGTGTCAAAAGTTGACCGGAAGTGTATTCCTGCGAATATGGTAGACACATATGTTCAACTTTGACTAAAATTGTACAAACAGGAAAAAATCCCACTAAATTTCCGCTAGAAAGTATGAAGGAGAAAGTTGTGGAAATTTTGTCAGAGATGCGATTGGAATATTCAGTGTAATTTCAACTTTGGACTTTGGCTAGTATATGATTCAAAAAAATTTAGCTACAAAAACACTGATATGTGATTAAAGGTTTTTGAAATAACGGAAGTTGTTAAAAGGTTGACCGACAGGGTAATTTGTGTGAATATAACGGGACCTCGATGGATAAGCTTTATCTAGTATATAATCAAAATACACGTATGGTTTGTGCGAAATTGTGTACATGCACAAGAATAGAAATATAGATTTTGCTTTGACATCTTTATTGTTTGTACAATCTGGTTGTTGGGAAAGTATACATATTGCAATATATGTCTGAATTGTTATGACGCCATGATATAATTGAAAAATTGCAGACCATTCAAACACACTCAGACCAAAACATAAAAAAAATATGAAAAAGTAAAAATTCCTTCAAATTTTTAACATTGTTTTCAATTCAGAAATCGGGATCCTCGGTGGTTAAGGTAGTTCGTCTACTATTGATCACGTACGTGGTCTGTCAACACTGAGATTGCGGGTTCAATTCTCTCTGCAGGCAGGGTGTACTCAACTCCAATCTTATTTGACAAGGATTCACAGTTTTCCTACAGCAGGTCAGGCTTTTCTCATGGTACGCCGGCTTCCTCCCCTTATAAAAACTGAACGACATGATATAGTTGAAACATTGCAGAACAGTGGCATTAAATACCATTTAAACAAACAATCAATTCAGAAATCAGCATCACATAACAAGTACACTTGTAATTTGGTTATTTGGACTTTAAAAAAATTGCTCAGATGATGTCATTTCTTGTCAACATGTTGTCCCCATTGGTAGGATGTAACCCAATATGGAACTGTCTCGCAATGGAATCAGTCAATCGGTGTATACAGTCTTGTGGAAATCTCTAGAAGTCTGCTACGTAACTGTCCTTTAGGTAATTTTTAACGACCCGTGGCGCACTCTTACGTTCTAGTTCTAAAAATTCAATAGAAACAATAATTGCGTGAGGCAGAGCATTGTTATGTTAAAAAGTACTCTAAAGAGGTTAACTGCGGTCAGCATGTGTGTAGTCAAAACATTTTTGTATCCACAGCATGGGTCAAAGTTTTCAGGTAATCAACATATTATGAATTTCATGGGAGTATAATATGGCGGGCGGCAACACATCTTCACGCTTCCTCTGCTGCAAAAGGTACTTTTGTACGGCCACGTCATATCTGTTGCATGGATTTTGAGTCACATCGCAAAAACAGACTCTCCTCTCCCGTTTTACAGGTCTCAGTCCCTTACCCAGTTGCACCGTCGACCTACGTTGCAAGTCGATGCCTGCGACTTAGTGTTCAGCAAAAGTAAGCGCGGAAGTCGTTTCACGTATTATTCTCCGGTAAACAGAATGATGTTTAGCAACTGAAGTTTGAGATTTACTAAAGTGTATGTGTGTGTTTTGTGTTTTTGTGTTGTTTTGTTTTATTTTTGTTTTGGTTAGTAATGTCTGGTCTTGGCATATCTTAGAAATAATTTAACTACTAAATTCACTCAAACGTTATACCCATAAAACACGCTTAAATCAAACATAAGATGCTTACATGCAATTGGCTAATTATTTACCATATTCTTAGAGTTTTTGTCGCAAAATTTTTCTTTATATATAAAAAAAATTATTTAGAAAAAAATTGTTGGATATTGCGGGGTTTTTGCGTGTGTGTTTGTCGGTGGCCAAGGGGGAGGGTCAATGGTTGGTTATTTTATTGGTAGTTTCCTATTAGTAACGTACCAGATTTGTGATTTTATAACAAACGTTTAAAGAAATCTGTCTTTGATATTATGAAAATAGTTTACATTGTCCTATAAGTCCGATAAAAGATCTGCAATTTATAACGACAAATACAGCAAATGGCATACATATCCAATTCAATTTCTTTATAATAAAATAATGTTAAAGTTAAGAATAAAAACACAAATGCGTGAAATTGTGAAAAGGTTACATGTAAGTGTAACAGAAAGAGAAACATGAAAATCAGACAGAAATTCAATGTCATGATGTTTATTGTGTTATTACAGTTTCACTTATTACATGTGAAACTACAAAAGAACGAAGTCCATAAATCACAGACATACATACGGTTGTTATATTTTAGTTACAAGCCTATAATTTCACTTCTACTATCCACTTGTTTGATTCTCTCTAACAGTTTTGTAAATATTTTTGTTTCCTTGTTTACAGGAAGGAAAGAAGACAAATGAAATCAAATAATATACACTGCATGAAAAATTACCTTTTACACGGCACAAAAGTTATCCAAAAGACCGTCTTCTGATTACCTTTTGTCGTCTTTTATATACATTTCCAAAATATATAAAAGATATAAAATGTCACCTTTTTGTATACCTTTTGGTACTTCAAAATGTGAACAAATGGCCCACTTTTATATAAATAAAAGGTGTACGAAATATAACCTGTTGATAAAACAAAATGTACAAAAATACCATCTTTCCATCTTCCAACTTTTTAAATGTAAACTAAATGTGGACTTCTATATTAAAATTGCTTACAATGCAATATTAATTAAAGATGACCTTTTGTTGTAAGATAATGAGGAAATGCAACAAAAGATTACCTTTAATCTAATGAAAGGTAAATGAAAGACCTACCAGGTAATATTTTGTGAATTTTTAAAGATTTAGAAATGTAATGAAAGATGACCTTCTGAAGATAAAAAAGGTAATAAATTTTAACTAAAGATGACCTTTCCTATACAAAAAGGTTGCACAAGGTAACCAAAGATGACCTTTTTACATATAAAAAGGTCACAAATTGTAATTAAAGATTACCTTCTTCCTACAAAAAGGCCACAAATTGTAACAAAAGATGACCTTCTATATACGAAAAGGTCACAACTTGTAACTATAGATGACCTTTTATAAACAAAAAGGCCAGAACTTGGCAACTAAAGATGAACTTTTATAATTCTAAAGGCTACAAATTGTAACGAAAGATGACCTTGTATATACAAAAAAGGTAACAACTTTTAAATAGATATGACCTTTTATAACAAAAAGGTCAGAACTTGGCAACTAAAGATTACCTTTGATATTCACAAAGGTAACAAATCGTAACTAAATACCACCTTCTTTATAAAGAAGGTCACCATTTGTAAGGAAACAAGTCCATATACTATATTGCTATGGATTAAAATGTAATGAAGGAGGCCATTTTGTACCGAGATAAAGAAATTCAAAAAGAGATTTTATGACACAAGTACGGATGAATGGGTGCCAGCTCATCTGTACCAGAAATCCTCCATTTATGGAATAATACCTTCATTATTTTAAAAGTCATAAACTGCACCTAAGTTATATTTTATTGACATAGTGTGGGATTATACCATTAAAAGGTGCATGGACATCTCGTCATCGTGTGACAACTCGCTGATTCAAATTGATCCCAGAATCAACCTTTGATATCAACAAGTAATAACAAATACATATCTTGCATATAAATAGAATAAATAACTCAGAATAGATCAAGCAGAATTTTAATGAACAAAATGATGCAAATATAGATATTAACATTTGACTAGCAAGCTGAAACAATAAAAATGCAAATCATGTGTTGAATAACCACATCTAGTAGAAACATATATATTTAAAACAATAATATACAACCAAAAGATGGCAGCTGTTCTGATATATAATATTCTAGTTTCATTTCAAAATGAAAACTAGATCCCATAATGTAATGCAATTATTATGACTTAAGTGTTAAAGTAACCATAAAATGATATACGAGTGTCTATTCATATTAATGACAGCAGAATAATCACTAATAAATAGTAAGAATAATGGCAAACAATATCAAGATTAAAAAATATTATGATACAAAAAACAAAGATTAATAACAATATTAATAAAATGAATACAGATATATGAATACAGAAAATCACCAAGTACAAAATAAACAAAAAACATAGGGCATTTAATATGACATTAAATGATACCCGCCATATTGCATCGTATTTAAAATTTATGAACACATTTTACTGAATTACAAACCAGCCTATTGGAACAGCTGAGCATGATCAGTCCATCTCAGAAGACAATTTTTACTTTGACTTTGGACCTTAAAAAAATAATTTTGAATTGGCACAACTCAAAAGGGATTGTGCTACATTTTATAGGCACACTATAAAACATTTTTTAACAAAGGTTGAATAAAAAATTCACATCCCATTTAAAAATAAACACTTTTTTTAACTAAAACTATTTAAATAGTCCCTTTTAACTACTTGCTGCAAAAAGCTAAAGAATTTTAAAATATAACCATAAACATTACTATTCTATTAAGCTAAATGTAAAATATATAAGAAATAACTTGATAGAATTTTACTTTTTTAAAATCCATTGCAAGTCTTCTTTTAAATTATCTGGGGCTGGTTTAGTACTAGGTGCACCAATTGTCCTTTTTTGTAGAAGACGAGCACTTTTTTTGGAGCAAATTTCTAAGTATTTGGCATCTAAGATTTTTTTATATTTCTGGAATTTCTCCGACTGCCAAGATGGCTGATGGGTCAAGAAGCCACCATCTTCCAATTCCTCGTCACTTGACATTAACGGAACTGCCATAGCTCCTCTAATCTCTGCTTTTTTCACATCAGAAATCTCCAAACCATCAATAGCTTTTAGTCTCCTTTTTGATTTCTAAGAGAAAAAAAATGAATTTTGTAAAAATAATATAAAATAATAATAATCTTATATATATAAAATGTATAAAATATTCAGTAGCTTATCTATTATGGAATAAAAACATCATGGAGTGAAGTAATTAAAATGGAATCTGTCAAAAAAGGAATCCACAAATCAAAGTCTAAAAAACTGGCAAACTTTAGAACCAACAACCAAATTAAAGTTGAAGCAGCTTTCATTTGAAAACACATTTGACACTTTTTTCAGCAATTACAATCTTCAGCAAGCAGAATTTTTAACTTTTCACAAAGTAATTAACATTAGATATGAAATGAACTGAAATAGACAATAACCCTTTTTTTTGTTTGTTTCAAACTGTGTTTAGGTACAACTAGGGGTGTTTAAATAATTAATTCTGGCAGAGTGGTAATTGTGAGTTAAAGATTGACTTTCAGTAAAGGTCTGCAATATTTTAAATTTATTAACAAAGATTGTAATTTTTCCTGTCAATGTCAGGGGTTCTTATCATTTAATCCTACTTCCTCAACAACAAACACAAGACACATTAAAAGTTGAAAAGTTGCTGAAACCTAAAATGAATCAATTATAACCTAGTTATCAATAATTCATTTGTGATATTTAGTTAGTTTCTGTTTTACATTCTTTAAATATCAAAAATATTGATTAAAGTTTATATATTATCTTCTGTTTGAATATGATTTGGAAAGTAATGGCTATACTTTGCCATATCAGTTTCCAATTCAAGTGCACCATTTGTAAATAATACAAAGACCACACAAGATGATACACTGGCATGAACTGTACATAACTAGCTAGTACCTCTTTCTTTCTTTCATACAGAGCACGCTTTTTCTTTCCTTCATCCAACTTATTGTTTTCCTTCTGCTGTTGTTCTTGCTTTTTGGTTATAAAATATCTTGCAAGTGCATCTAAATGTACAATATAAGCAAAAATGTTAGTATGTACATTTGCATGAAAGAATGAATGTTATGTGTAGTTAGTCATAGAGTAAAAGAAAATTAATAATAATATTATTATTATTAATACTTCTAACCATTTAAGGTGGTTTCAATCAAAGGAATTTGTATTCTTGTATGTTTTTTAACACATATCCTTTTTCCATTTCTATTTCCTATATTGCAGAAATTTATAAAAAGTAAATATAAAATTCTCCGAGTTTAAAAAATAGCAAGAATCCATTTATCATTCAGCATAACTTACTATTAATGATAGTTTGGTCAGAATAGTTAGGATTCCACCCTTTTACGAAATTAGTGATGTGGACATTCATCGTTTGGTTGTCTTCATCAGTAAACCTGAAATTAAATAAAATCTTAAGACATTTTTAACTTTGAGAAATATGAAAATAAAAACTGAATTATTTTAATACTTTGAAATGACATAAAAATTATCTGACAAGTTTACTCTAAATCCCTAGCTGTTACTGTATTTTTCAACTAATAACATGCACTAGAAATAAATATATATAAAAAAAATATGTGCATTATTGTCCATTTCCAGTTTATATCAATGGTGTTTTAAGCAAGCATCAGCAAGTTTTCAGATTAATGGCATGGCATCAATCAAATTTTTATTTTGGGGTGGGGTAAGGCTGAGTAACTTTTGAGAACTATGGACCTGGGGCAGAAAATCTGGCAAAACGTCAATCACTGCTGGTCTAGTACACATCAGATGTCAGAATCAAAAATAAAGGTGCTGCTTAAATATGAACATGTCATGCCCACATCTTTTGCAGAGTTATTTCTCTTTATTGTGGTCACTAGGAACAATTTAGGACAAGTAACTTGTTTAAATACCAGTTCATCAAGTAATTGATGACAATAGCATTCAAGTGTAACAAATAAAACAGTGAAGGTATAATCATTAAATTATCCTACCTTTTCCCTCCTTCAAAATGCCACTTTAATCCTTTTTTCTCTCCATCAGTGAAGCCTGCTCGTACAGCATACTACAAACAAATTAAGAAATTTTGACTCTCCAGGCCATGAACATTTTTCTAATCATGTACTATTTTTCACATTTACTTTGTAAACTTAAAAGGTAAAGCTTGTAATGCAGTCAAAATTTTGCAATTTTTTTCTCACTGCATGAAAACTATGTTACATATTTAATTTGAGTGTATTGTTTGCTCTTGTCTAAATAAAATATTGCACAAATCTCATGACATGTACATTATGAGTGTGGGTAGGGTGTACCAACCTTTATTTTTATTGGAATGGATTTTATCAAAACATGATCATGAAAACACATTTACTCACTCTCACACCAGAAGGCACAAATACTTTTTTGTCAGATTCGTCTACTGGAGACTTTTCATTCATTCTTCTCTCTAGAGATTTAATTCTTTCAAGAGTTTCTGTTTGTAATTCAAGAATTCTCTGTAGAAGTTCTCTGTTACCTACAACATATAATGAATAAAATGAATATCATGAAATGCTAGTCTTGTAAGTAAATTCTTGTAACTCTGTATCTTTGATGATGCTTTATTAGCATACCATGAATGTTTCTATTAATTCAAAGAATAGGTAAAAAATGTCTTCAATATAACAATTAAAAAAAATGATCTCATGGTTTCTCTAAATCTGTTTTACACTTTTAATATGAAATACCATAAACAGGTAAAAGAAACAGGCATGTAAAACAAATATTTAACAAAACAAAGTCACAAACTCTATTTATCTATTAAAGAATATCAAATACCATATGTAGGTCCATGGGGTGTTGCATTCTGCCTGTTCCCTTCTGGGGTAGTACATGCAACAGGTCGCATTAATTTATTTATAACCTTTGGTGTTGAGGTTGAGGTTGGTGTAGAGTATCTTGAAGTACTGCTGCATGAGAGTGCCACATTTGTTGATGGGGTTGTTGTCGCAAAGGTGCCATTCAATGATGCAGCCTAAAAATGAAGCGAACTTATTAAAAAAAGACATACAAAAATTATATTGGCAAGATGTATGATATGATACATGTACAGCACATGTCCAATAATGACATTTCAGCACTTATCCCCAATAGTAATAAGGCAATAGAAGTCAGGGGCGGATACAGGATTTTCGAAAGGGGGCGTAAAAAGGGGATATTGGAAAAAAGGGCTTGAGGCCCCTGTAAGCTCTCTAAAAAATGGTGCAAATTCCTGCATTCTCGCCATTTCCAAGGATCAAATTTATTTAACACATGAAGGTTTTTAGTGTTCAGTAACCTTTATTTGGTACAGTATACAACAAAGATATAATAAACGAATTAGTACCGTCAATGCATTACTTTATGACGAGGACGAGCGGGGATTACATTTTTGGCTTTAGGGACACCTCGTCCATAATATGACTTCGGCCATGGACACTTCGTCCATAGACAACTCGGCCCTAGTTCAGATCGGCCATACTATAATAGGACATATCGGCCATGGATTTAATATATATATATTTTTAAATAAAGTTATTTAAAAAAACGAAGGTTGATTGAAATAAATGATATTACCAATGAAACAGTAAATATTAATCCTAAAATAAAATCATAATATTCATTAATATGTTACTATTTTAATTATAAATCATCGTAAAATTTCTTGATGTGAATTTGTTATTCAAGAGCTACCTTTTTTGTTTTCTAATTGTTCAAATATAGTTCTTACAAAATAAATACATTTGTCTTGTTTTCAAAGCCGAAAATCTTCAGCCGTTTTTCCTGTGCAAATGGCGCACTTTAACTGACTTTGAACCATTAAATCTCCGGGATTAAACTTATTATTATCATCAGAAACGGCATTTACTTTCATTATTTTACCACACAAAAACGAATCATCTTTGAAATATCAAAAGATAACTTCATTTTAATTCCTGTACATACTGAATAAATCAATAATAGTATGGACGAAATGGTATGGCCGAAATGTCCAGAGCCGATGTCTACTGTGGACGAGATTTACTATGGACGAAAAAAGTATGGCCGACAAGTCCAAGTACCACATTTTTGCCTTTGGCGCTGGTTGTTACCCTCCCTGTTCTCTTTTTTTCACTTTTACGCCCCCCCCCCCCCCCAACTGGAAATGATGAATTTACTGTCTTGGCTTTGGTAGGTACGTAAAGACTAAAATCAACGTGGGGTGGAAATAATATATTATAAAAAGTCATAACATTAATACATCATCATACGTTAACGTGTCTCAGTTATTTCCCTTCCATACATCGATTACTTCCCTTAGTAAAGCGCATGTGCATTGCAAAGCGGAAGATTCAAAATTTTAACAACAAAAACGTGTAATGCAACATGGTGTAATAACAAACCTGCGTTGTTGAAGATGTTGTTTCCAAAAATTCATCATCCGAAAAATCATTATCAGAATCTAACTGACTTCTGAACACTCGTTTCCTCTTGGCGCTGCCTCGGACAATGCTGGAGATTGGCACATCATCGTCAAAGTCGGAGATTTCACTTGCTGACATTTTTTGTACTATAAGTATGTTTTCCCCCAAGTCGATTCTATAGATGTCCACGCAACACGAAGTATTTGAGAAAAAGCAAAAGTGGATATGAAATTATTTCATATATAAAATGAAGAGGTAAAAATGGCTGCTGACGAGTGACGGCACGGTAGACTAACGGAACTAAAAGTAAAGAAAAAGCGCGAAATATTGGCATCGCCAAAAGTCTGCGATTGGACAGAGATAAGAAACTTCCATAAACGGAGTGGAAATTTTACCAAAGTATGACCGCATGGTTTACACGTGGAGAGCGAGCAGTTAGAGGACAGCAACATTTGAGGTGAGTTTTGGTTTGCTCTGTTTTTTGCAGTTAAGTTTATAAATAGTATGATGTCAATATCATTACGTTCACACGTGTGTCCCATTCTACTGTTTCTGTTTTTTTTTAAATCAATTTCAGCATCCACTTTACATTGTACATGTTTTTTTTAATGTTTTTATTGTGCTATTGATTTTTTTTTCAAACACTTGCACTATACTGTATATAGTAATGGATCCTAATTATATATATTTTCAGACTTTTGCATTTATATCAGCAACATATATTATAATGGGTTCAGAAAGATAATAGAGAACCAAACTTTATGAATATGAAGAAGTCTGTGCAGTAAGTATAATTATTGGGTAGTACTAAAATCATCCTGCATACGCCTGCCGTAATAAAAAGCTAAAAAAATAATTTTTGGGGGTTCAGAATGATTTGTTTATTCTTTAAAGGTACTTTTTGGTGAAATATGTCACAATTAGTGGCAGACGTACACTTTTTTACTGCGGGCGTATTTAAGTAAGACTGTTATTATTTAGGTCTGCTGTACAACACTGTTAATATTGAATGGGGACAGCTTGGGCAGTCTCATCCTCTCAAGTCAGGGTTTCTATGTCCACTAAACCCTGACAAACTTAGATAGGAAATTCCCGGACTAGATTGGCTACATCTTACCTGCATGTAGCCTATCAAAAGCTTGCTTTTATTCACGACTTGGTCATGGGATATCCCAATGTCGATTGTAATAAACCAAACGGATGTGTTGCATAGGCCACGTGAAAATCAGTGTACTAGTATGTTGTACAGTAGTGGTAATAGTTTGTTATTACAGCGTTATTTATTAGTTGCGTTACATTTTCTTCCCACTCAAGAATGAGTAAGAAGGACTACTGCCAAACACTTGCTTCTTTCAAGCTATTTCATTCAATGGTTGATATTTTGAAGGTTTGACGTTATGAAAATCTTCTAGCCCTGGGATTTCCTGGCTCAGTTTGTCAGGGTTTCGTGGACATAAAAACCCTGACTTGTGAGAATGGGGCGCTCTAAAAATGTGCTAGACAGCAGAAAATTGTCAGACTATACTTTTTTTATAATTTTTTTTTTAAGCAAAACTGGTTGCATAAATCTGCATGAGTAGGAATATTAATTTTGAAATATTGTCTACATTTGTAAAATACAAAATAGTATACTTTCTGTCTCTTAACGATTGATTGTCTGACTAAATTTTTTTCTAATTACTTCAACAAACTGTTCTTGAATTAAAGTACATGTACGAGTTAATAAATAGTGACAAACAATTCTTTTGTTTAAGATACATGTGTATTTTATCTACTGCACTAAGATAAAAAATTAGTCGAGAAATTTCACACAGTATATTCATAAAAACCTTAATAAATAACTCCATAAACAGACCAATTGTCTGAAATATCAAATAATTGACGACTTTCCAATTTAAAAAACACCACTTAGTGCCCACTTTGTTACTAAAAACTGTGGCTACAGCCGCAGTTTGTCCTGTTGAAAACTATTGAAATGGACAATTGTCTTTGATCAATTTTCACACTTCAGGTGAATGACAGGTGTCAGTATCTGAGTGAAGATGTAATAAAAAAAACCTATGTAAACGTGATAGTTAATTACCATTTACCTGATGCTAATCTGAGGTAAAACCCCAGCTGTTTTATTTCAATATCATGGTCTTTTAGTGATGACAGCCGTAGTTTTTTTAACAGGAAGTAAAAGGGGAGAAATCATGTAAAACTGGAAATGGGTCAATTGTTACTGGCAGCATGAAAAATGGTTAGTCATGTAAGTGTGTGAAAATTTTTATATACATATAATTTTAATTCTTGTCTATCCTGTAGATGAACCAAATATAGTTGACATGTACATGTTAAAACAGTAATGTCCAGATGGGAAAAAACAAAAGAAGCAAAGTTGCAGTAAAGGCTAGAAGCAAAAAGCGCCGCAAATTCAAGAAGGAAAGGTATATACATTTTTAATTTCTCTCATGATTTGTATTAATTCGTGGCCGTCAGCTACCTCCTTCCCCTTTCTACCAATTTACCACCAATTTCCTACACATCAGTTTCATCATTAACAATTTAAATAATTTTTAATGTCCTAGGCTTACGGCTTATGTTTTTCTTTCACTTGTAAATGAGTACTCAATATGAGAGAGGCCTTTAATCTGCTCATCAACATTTAGTTTAGGCATGACTATTTAATTTACAAGGATTGACTGTTTTCCTTCTATAGGTTTGGAGTTCTTATATTTGACATTTGCTTTCATGCTGAACCTATTATACAGCAGAAAAATTACTGAAAGTGGCAAGAAGCACAATATCACGTAGCTGTAGCAAATTTGGTCAACATCTGCTTTGTTTATAGCACTAAAGTTTTTTTTATTGTTTGTTTAGTTATTTAAAGTCTAAAAGACAAAACAAGGAGACATCGGACCACGAAAAAAAGGAGACCAAAGACAACAAGGAAAAAGTGTCAGAAGATAGATGTGAAATAGCCAATGTAAATATACTTGATGGAAGCAAAGATAATGAGAAAAAATACAGACTTATAAATGGTGATAGAGTGGATATAAATCAGAAATATCAAAATCTTACAGATTTTGACGATTTTTATAAATATATGAATACTGATCCTCTGTTTTCATCTATGGTTAAATACCAAAGAAATAAAAGATACACTGCATTTTTGAGTCGAAAGATTCAAAAAGAAGATTTCCTGTAAGCAAATATTACACTGTACATAAAATTTAGTATATTGTTCATTTTTATTACATGTATATTGTAAACCAATTTTTTTTATAAGTTAGGACTTTACCATATGAAAAAAATTAATATTATTGGTAATTGGAGAATTGAAAATTAATTAAGGCATGATATTCCTGATTGATCAGAATGAAGGATTTACACTTTATTGTGAAAATTCCACATTCTTAATGAATTTTTTTGTAGGAGAGCTTGCACATTGGAGAAATCTAGTGAAGCAGCTACCTACATATATTGAAATTCAGTCTTGAAGGTTTATCACCTTATATTTAAATAGAAAATTAATTTGAACTAATAAGCAGCTCAAATGGAAAAACTTGCAAAACGACCCCGTAAAACATGTCCACATTGTAATTTGGAATTTTCTGATCCTCATTTTAGATGGCATGGTTTGGAATGTAAGGAAACAACATCAAATGAAAATGGATTAACTGCAAACATTTTTCAAATTTCTGAAAATAATGTCCACTTTCAAGATAGCGAAATAAGTGATACAGAAGTTGAAAATGATTATCAAAGTTTAAATAAATTGAGGAAAGAAACAACCTACCACCATAACAATTTAGAGGAAGAGGACATTCAGTGTTATTTTGATGTAAATTTTAAAAGTGATAATTTGTATGATTCGGATAGTATAGACAGTTTATCAGATTTTGATTCAGATGTAAATATATCTGAAGATTTAACACATGAAGGTTTGCAGTCATCAAAATCTTATATTGAGGATTTCACATTTGGCTTGTGTCGACTTTTAATGTTGTGGCAATGTATTTTTTATATATCAGATACAGCTATTGCTTTTCTTTTAAAAATTTTAGCAGTTGTTTTCAAGTTTTTTTCTAATTTATATGGTAATTCAGAAATTGATTGTTTTCCTCATAACATGTATTCATTATCAAAAGTTTTAAAAAATGATATGGAAGATTTTGAACAATATGTTGTTTGTACAAAATGTTTTTCTTTGTATAATTATAACGATTGTTTTCATATAGTAGAAGGTTCTAAGGTATCAAAAAAATGTTCATATGTGAATTTCCCAAATCACAGACAACAACATTTAAGACAAAAAAAATGTAATGAACTGCTGTTAATGCAAGTTCAAGTAGAACAGTTAAAGAAACTTGTACCATTTAAAATTTATTGTTACAAATCTATTAAATCTAGCTTACAGAGAATTGTAAAACAAAAGAACTTTGAGGATTTATGTGAACAGTGGAGGTTTAGGGAAAGAGAAAGGGATGTTTTATATGATGTTTTTGATGGTAGAATATGGAATGAGTTCAATGGTAAAACTTATGATTTTTTTACAAAGGAGGGTAATTATGGTTGTATGTTAAATGTTGATTGGTTTCAACCATACAAGCACACTAATTGTTCTATAGGTGTAATATATTTAGCATTTTTAAATTTACCAAGGGAAGAACGTTTTAAAAGGGAAAATATTATTCTTATTGGAGTAATTCCTGATATGAAATCTGAACCAAAAACAAACACTTTTTTAAATCCTCTTGTACAAGAACTGAAGGAAGCTTGGACAGCTGGATTTTTAATGTTTTCTCACAAGTCCCCTTTTGTAAAAAAATGTTTTAAACTTGCTTTAATATGTGTTGGATGTGATATACCAGCCAGTAGAAAACTATGTGGATTTCTAGGCCATTCAGCAACTGCTGGATGTAATAAATGTAAAAAAAAATTTCCTGGGTTGATAGGAGAAAAAAATTATGGTGGATTTAATAGGTCAGAGTGGGCTAGTCGAAGCAATGAAAGTCATCGAACTGAATGTAGAAAAATAGAAAACTGCAGAAGTAAAGGAGAAAAAGAAGCATTAGAGCGCCAGTATGGAACTCGCTATTCTTGCCTTTTAGAATTGGAGTACTTTGACCCAGTTAGAATGACACCCATTGATCCAATGCACAATTTGTTTTTAGGCACTGCAAAGCACATGATTTCAGTTTGGAAAACTAAAAAGTTGATACTAGATGAACACTTTAAAATTATTCAAGATAGAATAGAACCATTTGTTTGTTCATCTGATATAGGGAAACTCCCAAAAAAATTTGCATCATCATTTGGTTCCTTTAATGCTGATCAGTTTAAAAACTGGACACTTTTGTTTTCTGTTTGTGCTTTATATGGAATACTTCCTGAAGAACATCTGGAGTGTTGGCGGAAATTTGTACTTGCTTGTAGACGATTGTGCTCAATGTTTATAACAGTAAATAATGCAAAAGTGGCTGATAATTTATTATTGGAGTTTTGTAAAAAGTTTGAACACCTTTATGGTTCAGACTTTGTAACACCAAATATGCATCTGCATTGTCATTTATATGAATGTATTTTAGACTTTGGTCCAGTTTATTCATTTTGGTTATTTAGCTTTGAAAGAGAAAATGGCATATTGGGCTCATACAAAACAAACAAAAAGAATATTGAAGTTCAGCTGATGAAACGTTTTTTAAGGGAAAATTGGGCAAGAGAAAAAAGTGCAAAGTTGGATAAAAATTTTCAGGCTATTTTTGAAGAATTGTCAGGAACTTCGAGAGAAAGGGGAACATTGGCAGACATTTCTACAACGCTAAGACCCAGCATTTTAAGGTTATCATCTCATTTTTCAATTATGGAGTGTGTTTGGAATATGTCCGACAATATTTTTATACCAAAGCTGAAGCATAATTGTTTGCATGCCAATGAACTTAGACTGCTAAATCAATTTTACTCCACAATATATCAAAATGATTTTATAATTTGCCCTTCTGGTCAGATATGCAAAGAATTGTATTTTAATGGTACTCTTTTAGGGTCAAAATGTAGCAGAAGTGTAAGGTCATCTTATATTTTAGCATTTTGGTCTAATGATGAAGGCATTATTGACAAAAACTGTACTGACCTATCACCTCGCCCAGGTCAAATACTCAAGTTTTTCAAACATAATATTATTGTTAATGGTGTAACACAAAGTCATTATTTAGCCCAAATGCTCTGGTATAAACGATTACCAGATTCAATAAGAAATTATTATGGTAAGCCACTAGAAGTATGGTCCTCAAACCTATATGTTCAAGAGGGCCCTTCAACATTTATTCCTGTTCATCGCATAAAGTGTAGATTTGTATATGCAATGAAAAATCTTTTCAACAGGGATGTGTTAATTGTGTCGCCTAGAGAACGTCACATTTTGTAAAAGTATTTTTGTTCAACTGTTGCTCATTTGTTACTGATGATAAGAATTAAATGCACTGTGAAAACTTTTTTATATTATAAATATTTGTTTGTAATCTTTTTAACTGTTCTATGATGCATTATTACTGACATGCATGTATTTTGATTAGTTTGTTCAATGTATACTTTTAGATTTCTATCAATATTTGTAGGAAGTGTTTTTTACTCTCTGCTTTTTTAAGAGAATAAATATTTAATAATTAAATAATTAAAACTTCATATTATTAACATAATCTTCTAAATCGTATCAATTGTTTGTAATAAAAATGTTTTTCTATTTTTTGTCTTGAATTTCTGCCTGTTGAAGAAGTTACCAGTATATCCTTTGATTTGAAATTTTATAATGGGGGCCTTAGCGGCCGAGTGGTTAAGGTAGTTTGTCTACTAATATATCACGTGGTCTGTCAACACTGCAAGATCGAGTCTAACTGTGGGCAGTGTGTACTCAAATCCAATCTTAACTGACATGGATCGACAGTTTTCCAACCGAAGGTCAAGGGTTTCCTCCTGGTACTCGGGCTTACAGTCCCAATAAAAACAAGACGCCATGATATAATTGAAAAATTGATGAAAGTGGAATTAAACACCAAACAAACAAGATTAACCCCATGTTGCGTAGCTGACGATGACTGGATGTGTAAGCAAAACCATCTCGGGGAGGGGGTATGTGCCAACAAATTGTGTCAATCTTATGTATGCAATAAATTGTTTTTCCGTTTGGTCTTGAATATCTAATTCCGCCTGCTGAAATAACTACCCGTTAATTGTTAAAATAGATTTTACCAGAGGGGGTTTCGGTGGCCGAGTGGTTAAGGTAGGTCGTCTACTGGAAGATCACGTGGTCTGTAAACGCAGATGTTGCGGATTCGAGTATCACTGCGGGCAGGGTGTACTTGACTCCAATCTTAATTAACAATGATCGCCAGTTTTCCTACTGAAGGTCGGTGGTTTTCACCTGGTACTAAAGATTCCACCCCCAATACACACTTGACATCATGATATATGGTGTTAAACACCGAACAAACAAATATTTTGCAAGATTAATACCAGTTAATATATTTTTGAAGATGGGCGAAACTTTACTTTTCAGACTTTTAAATATATAAAAAGGTCATCTTTTCTTGTAGTTGAAAGGTAAAATACCATCTTTTAAATGATAACAGGTGAAAGTTAACCTTTAGATGAGTTTTTTATTTCTCAAAAGTTGTAAGGTGAACTTTTGTTTAACTGTTATAATTATAATAGGTGAAAGATGATCTTTTGTTGAGTAAAAGGTATCAAAAGGTTATCTGTCAGTGGGGATGATCTTTTATATAACTTTTGTCGTTTACAAAATGTAAATAAAAGGTCACTTTTCATGCAGTGATAGATTTTTTTTAAAACTGAAATAAGGAATAGAATATTAAAAATGCTAAAACAGTTGCAAAGGTAAACCCATGAAATTAAGTTGACATGGGTATAAATATGAAGCATAGAGTATCCTTAATACTATTGTTTGTACTTTGCATGGAGAAAAAACAAGGTTTGGACACATTTAATTTATATTGCGTACAAGGCTTAGACATTAATACTTTTAGTTGAAAACTTCCCGCCTTTATTCATTTTATGGTTGCTTGGTTCCAGAGGTGATTCGCTATTAATAGTAAAGGAGTTTGAAAAATTATGTGAAGTACAAAATGGCAGTAATCATTTGTATCGCCAGAAGCATTTCAGTCTGTGGCGGTATTTTTTGTATCGCCAGGTGCATGTCCATCTATGACAGTAATTTTTTGTTGATCAACGGGATCGGTCGATATGCAAATCTGTCTGGTCGATATATTCTTGTATCGACCTCATACCAAAGCTATAATTGTATAGTAATTTTGTGTTTATCACAGAGATCAAGTAGGTAAACTTTGCATATCTCGATCATATCAGTCTATGGTAGTAAACGTTTGTTGATCACCAGAATCAAAATCTCATCAGTCCATGGCAGTAAGTTTTTTGTTTATCGCAAGAGTTATGATAGATCAGTTGGGTATCTACATTTTGAATTGTTTGTTTCTTACAAAAACGTTACTGCAATAGAGTATCGTAACTCTGGAAATAAACAAAAAACTTACTGCCATTGACTGATATGATCTTGGTCAAAACAATGATTTCTGGCATAGACTGACATGATCCTGCAATCAACTGATAAGATTATGATTCTGGTGATCAACAAACGTTTACTACCATAGACTGATATGATCGAGATATGCAAAGTTTACCTACTTGATCTCTGTGATAAACACAAAATTACTATACAATTATAGCTTTGGTATGAGGTCGATACAAGAATATATCGACCAGACAGATTTGCATATCGACCGAGGACGCAGTCCGAGATCGATATTCATCTGTTGGTCGATATATTCTCGTATTGACCGAATCTTAAGCTATAATTGTTATATTATTAATATAACCTATTGTCATGATTGTTGAACAATGTTTCCTTTTTTGTGTGCACACCATTTGTTTGACAGATTTTTAAAATGTAATATAATTACGAGTCTACATACATAATAAATGTATAATCGTTCTATGACAAGTATTCCACATCACAAAATACAACAGACCCCCTTTTCTTCATAAAATTGACCAAAATAGAACCAAACTGTTAACCATATAATAAACATGTTGAATAAAAATCCTCATTTCTTGTAACCATTTTTTATCATGTGATATACCGATTTAACTTTTGGAATTTTTGAAATCTATTTTTAGTAACGTGCTGTATAGGTATGCAGCATAACAAAATACCATTAGAAAATTCTATTTTTAGGTATATTATATGTGCCCAAAGAAATACAAAATGACCACGTGGTATCGTTAGACAAATCAAAATAAAGAAAATATCTAATATTAATAATATTATACAATTATAGCCTTTAAATTAGGTCGATATGTTATCTCATGTCGATATTTTTCATATCGACCGTAGTTAAAGGCTACAATTGTTATATTATTAATTGATATTTTTATGCACATCTGTATATACTAGTATTTTAAAGGAATTTAGTTCAATGTTCTTTTGATTAGTTTACTGTTTTGATCGGTTTTGACACATGTACAAAAATATCACATTTCTTTTCAATATCATCTGAAATTATGAAAACTTTCAATTTAAAAGATTTATAACTACAAAAAATGCATGCAACATATTGAAATATTTGCAATTTTTCACATTGTACATACTTTCCGAACTTTCAAACCGGAAACAGACAGAAGTCATTCTGATTGGCTGTTTAAAGGGGAATTCCAATTATTTAAAAATAGCCGTGCAATATCATGTTTTCTAAATATAACCGTGCAACATCACTTTTCTATCAGCCGTTTTCAAAGAACCTTACCAAATACAGCATGTCATGTGACAGGCTTTACACTAATCAAATTTATCAGAAAAATATCAATTAATAATATTGCAATATACGGACATGTTTCCTGGCGATACAAAAAAATACCGTCACAGACTGAAATGCTTCTGGCGATACAAAAGATTACTGCAACAGACTGACATGCTCCTGTCGATACAAAATATTACTGCAACAGACTGACATGCTCCTGTGGATACAAAAATATTACTGCAGTAGTCTGACATGCTCCTGGCGATACAAAAAATACCGCAACAGACTGAAATGCTTCTGGCGATACAAAAAATTACTTCAACAGACTGACATGCTCCTGTCGATACAAAATATTACTGCAGTAGTCTGACATGCTCCTAGCGATACAAAAGATTACTGCCAAAGACTGATATGCTTCTGACGATACAAAAGATTACTGCCATAGACTGACTTGCTCCTGTCAATAAAAAAAATTACTAAAATGGAATGACATGCTTCTGGCGATACAAAAGATTACTGCAATAGACTCAAATGCTCCTGGCGATGCAAAATATTAATGCCAAAGACGGATATGCTTCTGACGATACAAAAGATTACTGACATAGACTGACATGCTCCTGACGATACAAAAGATTACTGCCATAGACTGACATGCTTTTGGCGATACAAAAAAACTGTCATTGACTGACATGCTCCTAGCAATACAAAAGATTACTGCAACAGACTGACATGCTCCTGGCGATACAAAAGATTACTACCATAGACTGTCATGCTCCTGGCAATAAAAAAGATTACTGCCGTAGACTGACATGCTCTTGGCGATACAAAAGATTACTCTCATAGACTGACATGCTCCTGACGATACAAAAGATTACTGCCATTGACTGACATGCTTCTTGCGATACAAAAGATTACTGCCATAGACTAACATGATCCTGGCAATACAAAAGATTACTGTCATAGACTGATATGATCCTGGCGATACAAAAGAATAATGCAAGAGACTCACATGGTCCTGGAGATACAAAAGATTACTGTCATATACAGATATGCTCCTGGCGGTACAAAAAAATTACTGCAATAGACTGATATGATTCTGGCGATACAAAAGATTACTGCCATAGACTGACATGATCCTGGAGATACAAAATATTACTGCCATAGACTGATATAATACTGGCGATACAAAAAAAATGACTGGAATAGACTGACATGCTTCTGTCAATTTGAAAGATTACAGCAATAGACAGACATACTGATGGCGATATAAAAGATTACTGCAATAGACTGACATGCTCCAAGAGATTCAAAATATTACTGCCATAGACGAACATGATGGTAGGATAAATGACACCAACGGTCATGATGCTGATAATAAAGTATTTCCTGTCATAATTTTTATAATAAACGAAGAATTTGTGCCATAGACGGATCAAATGGTGGTGACGAACAGATGATAATAACCGCGACCATTTTCATCAGCTAATTTTCGTAAGCCGTTATATAAATTTTGTCTGTAGACATTTTTATATAAACGAATATCTTTGACTAATGTTAATACAAATCGGATGTTTATTAATATATTATAAGAATGCTAGCCTTTGTTCATTTCTTTCAGTAAAGAATCCATCTTTTAAAGGATCATTCGACTGTATCATTCAACATGGTTCTAATTTGGTCCTAAAATTCAATGATGATGTGCTTTCATTGCAGCCACTGATTGCGGAAGATCGATATTTGGGGAGGCGTAAGTACTTGGTATATTTGGTTACATGTATGAAGTTTATAATGTAAGAAAATATCAATAATTTGCCAAAAGCAAAAGACTGACAGATTTCCTTTGCGGATGTTTTTTGTTTGGTTGCTTTGTCAGTTATTGTGCCGAAAGGAATATAAACTAGTATTATACTGTTAATTCGAAATAAGAAACATGAATAGCATAGATGCTGTTGTATGTGTTGTTGGATTTTTCCCAATCTTGAATCTAATTTTGATGTTAAATACCTTACATATTCTTGAATCTGATTTGGTCTTTCCTTCCGATAAGAAACAGATCAAAATATAAACAGTTTGACCTTTGAACGTTCATGATGCAACATTTCTTGCATGTACTAATGCCATTCGACTCAAAAAATCGAAACAAGCATGTTTGAAACGATTAAATCCAACAGCCAACACATTTTAATTTTACGTTACTTCCATCGCATTACTAAGTCTGTTTGTGCACATTTAATGCATGGAGTTGTACACACGCATGGTAAAAGTTCAGTAGATTTATTAACCGTTACATATGTAAGAATATTTCATTTTAAAAAATTTAATTGTACATTTTGTCTCAGAACAAATGGCGCACCCGAGTCCGGAGATTTTTTTTATATAATGATATCCACAAATCATACAAGAGGCGGTTTATAGTAAATTTATGGCAATTAAAAGTTGTTAAAATTCGTGAAAACCACATATTAAGACAAATACGCCTAAAACAGAATATAATTAAAGACTCTAAAATATATATCATATGATTTATAACTATAATATATAAATTATATCAAGAAAGACCTTGAAAACTGACAGAAATCAATCCTGTTTTTGTAACCTTTAATGGTAGAAATTTAAGAATGCATGCGTATACATCCGCACAATTTTTCTTCGTTAATCATAGGGATGGCTTGATTTGAAGAAGTATTATGTTTATTCAATACATGCAACTATTATTAAAAAATAAGTTTCGAGGAATTAAATTTTTTTTCTTTTATTCTTATTACCTTCTTCCAGATATATTTACTTGCCATATGTTCCATGGAATCCTATTGGACAACGACAGGGCAACACCAATATATTTCTGTACCTTATGCTGTAGTAATAATCCTAATAATTTTGTAATTGCTAAAGACAACAAAACTGTTGAAATAGCGGTAAGTTCAATTATATAAAATAAATGCATTTTGTCCTAAAAGTTTGGAAAAGACTTCCCTACGTTACACTTTACGCTTAAAATATATTATTCATGAGTAGTGTTTTTAAAATAATTTTTCAATAATCTATAAAGAGTTTACATTCAGTTCTCATGGTGGGAGGCGGTTGTGATTGACACTTTCTTGGCTGCCTGTTCTCCTCCAAAAATAAATTATACTTCATTACCTCGCTCTTTTTGTGATCTTTGTCAATTGAGGGAATGGGCCCTCGGGAGCCGAGTGGTTAGGGTAGTTCGTCTACTATTGATCACGTGGTCTGTCAACACCGAGATTGCGGGTTCGATGATCACTGTAGGCAGGGTGAACTCGACTCCAATCTGAATTGACAAGGATTGCCAGTTTTCCTACCGCAGGTCGGGGGTTCTCCGTCTTCCTCCCCCAATAAAAACTAGACGCCATGATATAGCTGAAAAATTGCTGAAAATGGCGTTAAACGCAATTCAAACAAAATCAAACAATCAATTGAGGGAAGCGGTGCGCACCTGCAATTATCCGAACAAAAAATCCGAGGCCATCTTACTCTTTAAAATAGTTGTTCCCTTAAGTAAAACAATTAAAATGTTATACTAGTAGATAATGCGATATTTCAGGCACAGTTTTTGTTAAAGTATATCAGTAAATTTACGAGTCATTTTACAGTCTTTATAGAAGGGGACTAGATTGGTGCCCATTGATAGGTTAACAATGTTGTATTTTTCCCAGAACAGATAACAGTAAATTGTTTAAAAATGATACATGTAACAGATAACAACACTTTACATGAGAAAACAGAAAACATAGAGTTCAAAAATAAAAAAAAAACAGATAACAGCAGAATATCATCGATTCCTCACTTCATAGGAAGACTCAAGTACATTTAAAAAGTGGTGAATAATATGAATTAACAGATAACAGAGAATAAATTCTGTAAAACAGTTAACCGTGTTTTGACTATTAACAGTGTTCTGACTATTAACAGCAAACATGGTTTTTATTTTCATTGTTACAGTTAACAACAATGTCAGTTTTTAAGAAAACAGATAACAGCTAATGGATGAAAACCAGTTAACAGTTATTTATTAAAAAAGACAGTTAAATCACGTGTAAAAATGCACAAAAACACGGTAAAGGAATTGATCTTGCTTCCCTTCTTTGTATGTATTTAATTTTGCCAAAATACTTTCTTTACTTCGGTTGTGAACAACAACAGCCAATTATTAACTAATAGATTTTTCTCACATTGCAGCATTGCACACAATTGTCCGTTAAAAATTCGGCGAAGTTCTTGGATTTGAAGTTTCCTGAAGTATTCCTCTACAGAACAACAGATAATGGAAACGCTATTTTTGAATCGTCGCTATTTCCAGGTATAAGAGTTACATGTTGTTTAAAATTAATGTTCATATAAAAAATAACCATGTAAAAACTTGAAATTGATCTGTCATGTCTGTAAACAAACATAAGTTAATTATAGATTTATTTAAATGCAACACAACATGACTTTTTTATGTTTTCATGCGTACCGTCATTTTCTGCCACAGCCGTTCAGGAATAATTATTATGGATGTTCGCTGGTCAGTTAAAAAAAACTCCAAAGTTTTGAAATGTTTGTTCAAGTTTGTACAGAAAAGTACTTGTTTTGTAATAAGGTAATGATTTGAAATATAAATTAAATCTGTGCTTTTTGTGCAAATTATATGAAGGGAGCGACTGACGAATGTTGACGAGGATGAATTTAAAATAATTGCGATTTCTTGATCAGAATGTAAGTGTCAACTTAAAAAACATAACTAACGTAACTGGGTACAATTTATTTAAAATGACACGTGATTTCTCTGGTTTCTCTTCTGTTCTTGAAACATAATATGTACGTGGCCTACCCGCTACACCTGGTGATTATTCTATTAGCATCGTTCCGTACCGTAAAATGCAATGTACTCAAGGAATAAACACAATCATATAGATCAATAGAAAGGTGATTGTTAATCTGTACGAGCAGATGGCGTGACAGATATCTACTAATTTAATCAATTATTCTTATTTTTGTAACTTTTATTTGTAGGTCTGTACTTAACATGGGACGGCGTGTGCGTCTCGTTGGCAAAGATACCACGAATACAAATGTCCACCGATAAGACAAGTAATTGCCATCATTTTCAAGTTGTAAAATGCTCCATGCTGGAATAACCGTTCACAAGACTGCAAATACAATGATGAATTCTGATTTGAATATAGTGATCTAGACAGTTTATGAGAGATGTGTTGGTTGAAGTGAATCTGTTTCAAAACGCCCCAGTAATGTGTCGTTTGATAATGTAACATTCAAGGCATTATTCATGTACGCGAAGAATACTCTTCGAACCAAAAATACAATCATACGTGTGACAAAGTGAACATGAATATACAACATTGCACATGAATATTTTTTTTCGTACTATATTATTTATAATTTAATAAAACAAATATATCATGATTATTGGCTTTTCGTCCAATATTATATGTTATATGTTATATGATTCTAATTGAATATTATACAGAAATCAGAAGGAAATAATTGATACACGATCGAGTAAAATACGAACATTTGTCGTTACACGGCTTTGTACGCTTTCATAAAGCGTCATTTTTGTAGTTTTATTTTATAATGATATATGGAGGTTTTTAACTCATCACATAGCCTGTTTGTTTTAATCGTTCTCTCAAATGTTATAACTCTGTGTTAAATTAAGTTATGTTTTTTTAGAGATGATTTGACACGCTTTATGAATGACATCTACATTTACAATAAAGCTTATATTTTCTCGTGTTAATAATTGTAGGTTCGGACATGATATACCATAATCAACCTCATCATCAAATTCAATAACATTAAAACGGCATTCTACGCATATTTGTGATTGTTGTATATAAAATGCCCATTTAAAAAAATGTATATATTCAGATCAATTTTCTAGCCACTCTACCAAACAATTAAACTCAGTTGTAGGGTTGAAACTTTAGTTTAAACAATTAATACCCCTTGTATTACAACATTGTTGAATTTTGTTAAGTTACAAATACTGCCTAACACTGATTGCCTCTGGAGTAAAGAGAACGTGTGTGTGTGGATCAAAAACACGTAAATATTGTACAAATAACTAGCTGTAAGTGATCTGTGAAGACCTCGGCGGAGACTAGCATTAAATGATCTATGACAACCTCGGAGGACACCAGCTGTCAGTGGTCTGTGACAACACCGGTAGAGACTAGCTGTAAGTGATATGTGAAGACCTCGGCGGAGATTGATTTTACTGGTCTGTGACGAACTCGGTGGAGACTAGCTATAAGCGATCCGTGACGACCTCGGTGAAGGCTAGCTATAAGAGGCCTGCGACGACCTCGATGTAGACTAGCTGTAAGTGGTCTGTAACGACCTCGGTTAAGACTAGCTGTAAGTGGTCTGTGACGACCTGGGTTTAGACTAGGTATAAGCGGTATGTGACGACCTCGGTGGAAACTAGTTGTAAGTAGTTTGTAAGAACTCGGTGGAGACCAGCTGTGAATGGTCTATGAAAATCTAGGTAGAGACTAGCTGTGAGTGGTCTTTGAAACCTCGGTGGAAACTAGCTGTGACTGGTCTATGTCAACCTAGGTAGAGACTAGATGTGAGTGGTCTGTTAGACCTTGGTGGGCACAAGCTGTGAGTGGTTTGCGAGACCTCAGTGGAGACTAGCTGTGAGTGGTCTTTGCAACCCCGGTGGAGACTAGCTGTGAATGGTCTATGACAACCTAGGTAGAAACTAGCTGTGAGTGGTCTGTGAGACCTCGGAGGGGACTAGCTGTTAGCAGTGTGTAAGACCTTGTAAGATAATGGCTTAGATTGATCTGTGAGACCTCGGTGTGTATTGATTAGCTGTATTTTTTCGTTTGTGTATTAGAATACCGTTGGGAGCCTACAGATACAACTGATATTTCTGTAGATTATTTTTTATAGTTTTAATAGTTAAATACATAAGCACGTGTATAGAAAGTAACCAGATCGTAACTAATAATATATAATCAAATACGACGAATGTTCATAGTTAAAAATTTACACATGTGTGATATTGTACAAATCTGTTGGTATTATTCAAGTTCAAAATAATAGTTTTTTAATGGGATTTTTCAGCAATCAGTGTCTATTTTTAGGGGTAGTAGTACCCGCTGACACCCTCCCCCCTTGCGAAAGGAACACTGCAAATCCTTGTCGATTAAGGTCACACTCCGCCACAGTAAGGCTCGAATTCGAAACTTCAGAGTTCACATCAGTAGATGACTAACTACCGAAACTACTCCAAAAAGATCCCTTAAAATCTTTTTAATAACTCTTGCTTTATTACATTTATTTATCTACTCGCCTACTATTAAATAAGAGTATTCGTCGTCTATTTTTAAGCTCTTGCTTTTCGAGAAAATGTCAAAATTCATCATACAGCTATTATTAACTTATATTATAGTGTTACTAACTGGATGATTCTGTGACTATAGGCCAAATTTTACTGCCGTTATAATCCGAAGTAAGTTTTGTGATTTGTCGGAAATTTCTAATTGCGGTCTATTTATACAAAATTCAAACATAATATTCATCTTCTTTACGTTATTAAAGCTTAAGACATTGCGAAACTAACGGGAAACGATCTTTATTGAAGAAATTTATGTTTTCGTCTTTGAAGATGCACATGGAAAAAGCTATGTTGATCATTATTCCGTATATGGATATGTGACCTAATTTTATTATAAACGTGCTAATTTGCATACTATAACAACCATTCTTTAGTAAGAATCCAGTAATTTACATATGTATTACCCAAGATGCAACACGCCTTTCAGTTTCGGGTTACTCACTGTTTTTCATGTAGTAAACGTAATAAAAAAAGACACGAATGTCAATTAATACACAACGCACTGCGGGTTATTAAAAACGGCAATAACTATCATATGGGACTAAATTCGTACCCTCACAAAAAAAAGAAACAATAAATAAAAAGCGAGGGTACGATTATTCGTTCTAGATTCTTTATTGACCCTGACATTTATTTGCAGTTGGCTGTATTGGTCCCGAGACCACATGGCCTCATCGAGAATCAATACAAGATCATTATTAAATATATAGTAACATCCTGCGTCACAATTCGGGGTTGTTATTTTCAAAGACAACTTATAATTTGTCTTTCACTAGCGACAGCATGCCATATGCAGTCCTCCAATGCTTAAAGTGTATACAAATTCCAGGCCAAAATTAAAACGGTGTGCAAATTAATTCAATTTTAGAAAAAGTGTATATCACTGACAAAATCCATATCAAAAGCAACAACCAAGTATAAACAAAAACAATATTTTGGCTGGTAAATTTCATGGCTTTATTCACTTCAATACACAATTCATATGAAACAAAATTATTCTTATGTGAATACACAATTCAAATCAATCAAAAAATGTCCATCACAAATGATGAAAATTAAATACAATTGGGCGACACAGAGCTGAATTGTATTTCGAAATCTGCCAGCTGAAAATCAGAAAATCACTGATTTACAGTCAGGAAACAACAAGTAGAAACTGGAACCCGACATCGAATAAATGTCCCATAAGCCATAACATATTCATAACTAAAATAGAAAACTAAAAAGATAAATATATATTATAGAGGGAGGGCAAGGAGGCTTTTTTCGTTAAGAGAAACGTGGCGTTGCGTGGTCAAAAGCACGAAAAGACCGTGGACATTGAGTGCACCGTTTTGATACATAAGTGCCGCTTAGGTAAGTGGAGAGTTACAAGACAGACAACTCGTCGAATTATTATAATAAACATATGTATTTTTTATTAAATAAATTACGTTACAAAATCAGCCAATTCGTAAGAAATTAAATTAAATAATCCAAACATACAGTATGACTAGTTTGTATGAGCAGTCTGTAAGTTCATAGCGCTGGTCTGTTTAAAAAACAATATTAGCCCGTGCAATATGATTTTCCATATGTCCTGTGGTCTGAAAAAGCGTTTTTAACCGGTTAGCCTTTCATATTAATTCAGTAATCAAGATATTGATAGTAAAGATTTAAGCAATGGTGGACTGATTTATTTATACGTATTATTAAATACAAATACAGATAGACGAAGAACCATATACAATAGTCTGATGTAAAGTTTTCTCTAGAAGTAAAAAATTACCCAGATGTTAACATTCATTATTTCATAAATAGAATTTTGCGTGTTTTTGATTGGTCTAAAACAACTTTTGGGTCACGATAAATCGCTACAATTCTAAAATTACATTAAAATATGAAAAAAACCCGGCTTGAACTAGTAGTTATCATGTCGATATTGGATTCCGCTTGACTACTATGCAGCGGAATCCAATATCGACCTGGTAACTGCTAGTTCAAGCCGGATTTCATGACTTTAAATTTTTATTTTAGTGGTCATTTAATTTTATCATATGTATTTATAAAATATACTGTTAAAATGTTAGAATAAATGTTGATTTATTTATACTCTTCTCAATATTTGAAATGTACGAAAGCCCAGAAGGCTCATTCGTGATTCGAGAATCAAAGTTCGAAACTCGAGATTCGAGATTCGAAATTCAATATAGTTATAACCAATCAAATTGCGTGTGACATAATCGTCTACCAATCAGAATAGTTTTTATATAAACGTAGCCACTTGCTATCAAGTTTTAAAAATTGTTAACATTTAAAAAGTCTGTCCAATTATCAACACTGAATAATATCCGTCAGCAATGAAAATTCTTGTATAAAATATAAATATATAATATTATAATATTTAATATATATATATATATATATATATAATTGTCTATTTATATATGCCCAACATTCTGATTGTATTTCAACATTGGATCTTTAGAAATGCACTAAAGATACATAGTTAAGATAAATGATATTTATAAGTGTCTAATGAATTAACCAAACAATGTCGTTGTAATTTCCACTCTGAAAATCATCTGTACACACAGATTTGATTTTTGAGCCGTCCCACCTCGGGAATCGAACTCGTGTCAGTTTATAACATCTATGGCTACTGCGCCTAGCATGTAAAGACAGAGGTGTAACCTCTAGACCAGATCCGTCCGCTAAAAAACGGAGTTTCACTGGCCTAGTGTTACTTTTGGTTGAACATGTCATTTACATACACAATGTTTTTGTGCGACCTGAGCTTTAATTACAACGATTTTCATACAATCAAAAATCAAATCTGTGTGTACAGATGATTTTCAGAGTGGAAATTACAACGACATTGTTTGGTTAATTCATTAGACACTTATAAATATCATTTATCTTAACTATGTATCTTTAGTGCATTTCTAAAGATCCAATGTTGAAATACAATCAGAATGTTGGGCATATATAAATAGACAATTATAAAATAGAAATTCAAAACAACTATATGCACGCATCTGTATAATTGCTTACAGATCCATTCTGATTGTATGAAAATCGTTGTAATTAAAGCTCAGGTCGCACAAAAACATTGTGAATGTAAATGACATGTTCAACCAAAAGTAACACTAGGCCATTGAAACTCCGTTTTTTAGCGGACGGATCTGGTCTAGAGGTTACACCTCTGTCTTTACATGCTAGGCGCAGTAGCCATAGATGTTATAAACTGACACGAGTTCGATTCCCGAGGTGGGACGGCTCAAAAATCAAATCTGTGTGTACAGATGATTTTCAGAGTGGAAATTACAACGACATTGTTTGGTTAATTCATTAGACACTTATATATATATATATATATATATATATATATATATATATATTTATACAAGTCTAGAAGATTATGCAACGATACAAATGACGGTGTTTCTTGTCAAAACTATCGAAACAGACTGACCAACGAAAGGCCTTAGTCATTGAGTGTCAATATAAATAAATAACGCAAACAAATCATAACATATTGATCTTAAACTTTCTCACTCCAACAACTATATATATTGCTTCCTTGTACGTCACAGACGGACGCGCTGTTACTTGGCTTTGCTCAAATATTCCAACAAGATGTAATCAAAATTACCAAGGTGACAAATTCATTACGCCAGACGCGCGTTTCGTCTACTCAAGACTCATCAGTGGTGTTTAACTTAAATGCTTAATTTTTTTTTCATTTGGAGATGGAATACTATAAGTAAACTGGGATCGTGTAAATACACAATACAGGTAGTTCAAAATATATTTTATAAATATAATTTACACGATCCCAGTGGAGTGGGATATATGTATATTAATATATTATATTATATTAGTTATTATATATATTTAACTTTGTCATCCTATATAATATATACAAAAATGCTGAATTAGATTACTGTCAAATTAATACGTATTGGTTACGAAAATTCCTTGGTCACACGCTAGTACACATGTACTATGTCTATGTCTGAGGGTAAACTAAAATTTGACAGTGTTAAAAATCTAATTCTAACAGTGTTGGGCTTAATTTGTAGACGTATATATAAAAAATTTGATATTAACCCTGTATTTCTGATGAGTCAGAAATCCGCTGGATAGATATATTATATGGTTGTCACAATACTTAAACGTTTGTAATTTACTTACTGTGACTGTATGACAAGTAACTTTGTCATTCTATATAATATATACCAAAATGCTGAATTAGATTACTGTCAAATCAATACGTATTGGTTACGAAAATTCCATCGTCACACGCTAGTACACAATCATGTACTATGTCTATGTCTACGATTCACCCCGGTTAATGAAGCTATTTTCATATGTTCGATCTCTTCTTATTATCTCTTTATGATATATAATTGTTTTCGGGTAAATTGAGCAAAAAGGTAAAAACCATACTCTACAATATAGTTCATGTTGTAAGTGATAAAATGGCTAATTTAATATTAAAGAAAATATTTCAATTACAGTTTTTCGTATTTGTTAAATCCTTCAAGCTTTAAAATACATTTTTTTATCCTGATCTAATAAGAAGAAGTAAAGATGTACAAAATTGTATATTAATGCGCTTTTCACCTCGCTAGATAGGATCATCGCTTCATTTTTATTTCTTTGATTATTTCATGATTTATAGGGTATGCTTAGTATTTTTTTTAATGCATTCTTATCTTTACAATATAAAATGTATATATTTGTGTTTCTTTTATCATTTAATTAGATAATTTTATAATAAAAATGCATTTTTAGATTGTGTTACGTTATATTACGAAATGTATATGTTAGAAAGACTTGTTCGGTTCAATTTTATCATAATATATTTTGTTTTGTTTGGATTATTTCACGAATGATAGAGCAAGCTTCATATCTTTTTTTTTGCATTCGTATCTTTATATAAAATGTAGATGATTATAAATTTGACTTTATCGATAATTTTCAATTTTATTTCTTTCGTTATGTCAGAATTTATATGGTACTTAAGCTTTGTATTTTTATGCAGTTTCTAATCTTCACATAATAGAATGTGAATGTATTTGTTTTTATAGGAATTCACAAGATGATTTGATAAAAATAATGCATTTAAAATTTTGTTGTATTACGTAATGCATGACGTTCCCCTCGTGCATCATCATTAGCCGAACAGTATTTTTAACGCGCTTGTGACCACTCATCCTGAAAGCCTTGATCGAATTTTCAGTATTTATTCTGGATTATTTCATAATTAGGGTAGAAAATGAAACCTTTATGTAGAAAATTCATCAATCTTGAACATTAAATTTAATTTCCATGTGTTTTGATTATTAACGATTTCTTAATCCCAAACTCTCTCGCACGAGATTGGCGAGAACGAGGCGTGTGTGTGTGTGCGTAGTGGTGGGAAAGGGGGGGGGAGTAAGAGATATTTCTGTGATGTAATTGTTAATTGGAAATTAGATGTGCCTTGTTTATTTGCTAATTGCTTATTTATGTCACTGAACTTTAATGAAAGGTTATAATGAAAGACCATTTAGATTCACATAATTAGCTACGAAAATGCTAATTTAGATTATTATTTGTATAAGAAAATAAGATTTTAAAACAGGCATGTTATTTAAGAAATCAGATTTCTAAATTAGTGAAAAATGTCATAGATTTTGGTAGGGAAAATAAATTTCTTTATAACAAAAAACACTAAAGGTATGGATTTTTATTTAATTCAAGATTTAAAATTGTTTATGTTAAACTATTTTAAAGAAGCAAGTTATATTTAGATACTTATAGAATTAGATTAAACATACCTCTATAAAGATCGTATATCGGAAGTCCTTTAAACAAACAAAAATTTTAAAACGCTTAACGAAATTTTAAAAAATGTATATAATAATACAATAGAAAAAGAATTCAGTTACATTCGAATAAAGGTCATCAACAGTGTAAATAGTTGAAAATAATTTTAGAAATTATTGTTTTTGACGATCTTAAATTACCCCCCCCCCCCTTTTTTTCCACAGAACCACGTGACTATGTGATATTTCGAAAAGGTCAATGTATTGTTATTGTACGGTTAACATTTGTCTTTCCAACACTTTTGCTTTTTCCGACGCAGTAGGTATTATATTCACTTTTTAACCTTTGACCTCATGACACTTCACCTCTCGAAAAAGCAAGTCACGTGATCGTAATTCTGTTAATTGGCAATACACCTTTCAAATTGTGCACAATTATTATTAGATTTTACCGTCTGTTTGTTTATATAATTATTTCATAGTGCAATATAAGCATTATTAAGAACGATAGCTCTAGATGAGCTGCAGTTTGTAAAATTTTATATCGAAAATGTTAAATATTTTTTATTTGAAGTACAGCGCAAATTAAAACGCATATTAACACGCTAGATTTTTGCGGGCTTTTATGAAGTGTAAAAAAGACGAAGAGGAAGAAATTTTAATTAATTTCTTTAATAAATACAAATTAGCAATCATTTTATATACATGCTGATATTAAATCAAATGTATTATTGTTCTTAAGCGTCCGTCGTAGTACACACATAGATAGAGAGTTGTAGCTAATTGTGAAGTATACTTTGCTTATTCAATAAATTTTAAACTATAAACATTAAATAAAAAAAAAAATCTAATATTCAATTTGTTTACTTTATTGTATAACTGCTTTGGTGCTCACAGAAAAACATTTCTATATCTTAGGCAGTGGGTTTCAATACATAATGGCAATAAACGTTCTGGAATACATGTACATGTACAACAAAACAACAAAGTACATGTAGTTGTATGTAAATTATCAATTTTATGTTGACTGTATGCTTGGTAAATCTGTTAATATCGAAAACACGTAAATAAAATAATCTGTTGAAATATAAAAACACATATGGTTTGGGGGGGGGGGGGGGCACACATGTATAAATTAATGCTTGCTTGAAGTAAAAAATTACCCAGATGTTAACATTCATTATTTCATAAATAGAATTTTGCGTTTTTTTGATTGGTCTAAAACAACTTTTGGGTCACGATAAATCGCTACAATTCTAAAATTACATTAAAATATGAAAAAACCCGGCTTGAACTAGTAGTTATCATGTCGATATTGGATTCCGCTTGACTACTATGCAGCGGAATCCAATATCGACCTGGTAACTGCTAGTTCAAGCCGGATTTCATGACTTTAAATTTTTATTTTAGTGGTCATTTAATTTTATCATATGTATTTATAAAATATACTGTTAAAATGTTAGAATAAATGTTGATTTATTTATACTCTTCTCAATATTTGAAATGTACGAAAGCCCAGAAGGCTCATTCGTGATTCGAGAATCAAAGTTCGAAACTCGAGATTCGAGATTCGAAATTCAATATAGTTATAACCAATCAAATTGCGTGTGACATAATCGTCTACCAATCAGAATAGTTTTTATATAAACGTAGCCACTTGCTATCAAGTTTTAAAAATTGTTAACATTTAAAAAGTCTGTCCAATTATCAACACTGAATAATATCCGTCAGCAATGAAAATTCTTGTATAAAATATAAATATATAATATTATAATATTTAATATATATATATATATATATATATATATATAATTGTCTATTTATATATGCCCAACATTCTGATTGTATTTCAACATTGGATCTTTAGAAATGCACTAAAGATACATAGTTAAGATAAATGATATTTATAAGTGTCTAATGAATTAACCAAACAATGTCGTTGTAATTTCCACTCTGAAAATCATCTGTACACACAGATTTGATTTTTGAGCCGTCCCACCTCGGGAATCGAACTCGTGTCAGTTTATAACATCTATGGCTACTGCGCCTAGCATGTAAAGACAGAGGTGTAACCTCTAGACCAGATCCGTCCGCTAAAAAACGGAGTTTCACTGGCCTAGTGTTACTTTTGGTTGAACATGTCATTTACATACACAATGTTTTTGTGCGACCTGAGCTTTAATTACAACGATTTTCATACAATCAAAAATCAAATCTGTGTGTACAGATGATTTTCAGAGTGGAAATTACAACGACATTGTTTGGTTAATTCATTAGACACTTATAAATATCATTTATCTTAACTATGTATCTTTAGTGCATTTCTAAAGATCCAATGTTGAAATACAATCAGAATGTTGGGCATATATAAATAGACAATTATAAAATAGAAATTCAAAACAACTATATGCACGCATCTGTATAATTGCTTACAGATCCATTCTGATTGTATGAAAATCGTTGTAATTAAAGCTCAGGTCGCACAAAAACATTGTGAATGTAAATGACATGTTCAACCAAAAGTAACACTAGGCCATTGAAACTCCGTTTTTTAGCGGACGGATCTGGTCTAGAGGTTACACCTCTGTCTTTACATGCTAGGCGCAGTAGCCATAGATGTTATAAACTGACACGAGTTCGATTCCCGAGGTGGGACGGCTCAAAAATCAAATCTGTGTGTACAGATGATTTTCAGAGTGGAAATTACAACGACATTGTTTGGTTAATTCATTAGACACTTATATATATATATATATATATATATTTATACAAGTCTAGAAGATTATGCAACGATACAAATGACGGTGTTTCTTGTCAAAACTATCGAAACAGACTGACCAACGAAAGGCCTTAGTCATTGAGTGTCAATATAAATAAATAACGCAAACAAATCATAACATATTGATCTTAAACTTTCTCACTCCAACAACTATATATATTGCTTCCTTGTACGTCACAGACGGACGCGCTGTTACTTGGCTTTGCTCAAATATTCCAACAAGATGTAATCAAAATTACCAAGGTGACAAATTCATTACGCCAGACGCGCGTTTCGTCTACTCAAGACTCATCAGTGGTGTTTAACTTAAATGCTTAATTTTTTTTTCATTTGGAGATGGAATACTATAAGTAAACTGGGATCGTGTAAATACACAATACAGGTAGTTCAAAATATATTTTATAAATATAATTTACACGATCCCAGTGGAGTGGGATATATGTATATTAATATATTATATTATATTAGTTATTATATATATTTAACTTTGTCATCCTATATAATATATACAAAAATGCTGAATTAGATTACTGTCAAATTAATACGTATTGGTTACGAAAATTCCTTGGTCACACGCTAGTACACATGTACTATGTCTATGTCTGAGGGTAAACTAAAATTTGACAGTGTTAAAAATCTAATTCTAACAGTGTTGGGCTTAATTTGTAGACGTATATATAAAAAATTTGATATTAACCCTGTATTTCTGATGAGTCAGAAATCCGCTGGATAGATATATTATATGGTTGTCACAATACTTAAACGTTTGTAATTTACTTACTGTGACTGTATGACAAGTAACTTTGTCATTCTATATAATATATACCAAAATGCTGAATTAGATTACTGTCAAACAGGGACAGTCTATACTAACGGGACATGTCACTCCTAACTAAACCTATATTAGAGTTCGATATTTCTGTGCCACGGCTGAAATTTGACGTATCCGCTCCGTTCCGTTTCCGGAATTAAGATTCCGCCATTTTATTGTTGGTGTGATTGGAATTTTTTCTCTCTCGAAATTGGTTATTTCACGAAAATATAGTACAATAATAGTAAGTATTTATTTTTTATAGTTTATTATTCACTTATGAATTATGATTTCGTTAAATTACAAGTTGTCATTCAACATTTAGCCAGAAAACAATACGAAAATGTTGTTGTCTAACATGAGCGTAATATCGTAGCGGTTTTTTCCTTCAGTCAACACCATTTGTGAATGGGATAACTTCATCACCCTTTTGTGTGATCACAACAAACCTTGGTTTTTATGACAATTTATAGATACTCCTGTGTAGTAGACTGCTTAAAGTAGGTTTTATGTGTTTTTTTGCATAAATTTGGGTGCTTGGAAATTTGTTTATATTTTGGAACACCGGTCCCCATCTTGGCTACATACACCAACCATACACCCATTTGTGAATGGGATAAATTCATCACCCTTTTGTGTGATCACAACAAACCTTGGTTTTTATGAAAATTTATAGATACTCGTGTGTAATAGACTGCTTAAAGTAGGTTTTATGTGTTTTTTGCATGAATTTGGACGATTGGAAATTTGTTAATATTTTGGAGCACCGGTCCCAATCTTGGCTACATACACCAACCATACACCCATTTGTGAATGGGATAAATTCATCACCCTTTTGTGTGATCACAACAAACCTTGGTTTTTATGACAATTTATAGATACTCGTGTGTAATAGACTGCTTAAAGTAGGTTTTATGTGTTTTTTGCATGAATTTGGACGATTGGAAATTTGTTAATATTTTGGAGCACCGGTCCCAATCTTGGCTACATACACCAACCATACACCCATTTGTGAATGGGATAAATTCATCACCCTTTTGTGTGATCACAACAAACCTTGGTTTTTATGACAATTTATAGATACTCGTGTGTAATAGACTGCTTAAAGTAGGTTTTATGTGTTTTTTGCATGAATTTGGATGATTGGAAATTTGTTAATATTTTGGAGCACCGCTCTCCATCTTGGCTAATACACCGACCATACACCCATTATAGAATGTAACAACTTCATCAACCTTTGGGTGATCACAACAAACCTTGGTTTTTATGAAAATTTATAGATACTCCTGTGTAGTAGACTGCTTAAAGTAGGTTTTATGTGTTTTTTGCATGAATTTGGATGATTGGAAATTCGTTTATATTTTGGAACACGTCCCCATCTTGGCTACACACACACACTTGTATATGTAATGACTTATCACCCTTTGTGTGATCACAACTTACCTTAGTTGGTTTTTATGAATTTATAGATACTCCTATGCATATCCAATATTAATAATTAATAATTTTGTTGTTTCAGATGCCTTCTCGAAAGAAGTCACGTCACCTAACACAGACAGACAAATTTTTTAATTAGTTTATTACTGTTATAACATCCTGTAATTCCTACTGTGTTTACCTTACATGTTTATAATTATACATATTGCCTTGGTTGCACCACATGGTGTGAGACAGACAGAAAATTTTATTAATTAGTTGATTAGTTAATTACTGTTTGCAATATCATCCTGTAATTTCTACTGTGTTTACCTGACAGGTGTGTTTACCTGACAGGTGAATAATTATACAGAGTGGCTTGTGTTTTGTTTATTTTCTTTTTCCTTATCATTATCAAAGAATTGTATTCTTTTTACCTCACAAATAAAGTAATTAAAGATATATGTATGAATACATTCAAAGCTGAAAAGAAATTCAATAAAATGTTAATTGGGAAAGTTGTTTTAGTTTATTTCACGATTAAGGTGAATAAAAATTTATAAAATTTATAATTATAATAATCCGATCTGACATGAAAATTTTTTATTGTATAATATCGATAAACGGACGGAAAAACACTAGAGAATCGTAAATAATGTATTTAAAAAAACGGAAATCATATCATACCGCACGGAACACGATTACATTTTAACAAAGTTCGAAACTAAAGCTAGCCGTATGTGACTCATGTCTAGATACGAAAATTTCCGACCGAAGTGCTAGCTCTGCGTTCGTGTCCTAGAAATTTTGCCGAAAACGCCAGTGACATGTCCCGTTAGTATAGACTGTCCCTGTGTCAAATCAATACGTATTGGTTACGAAAATTCCATCGTCACACGCTAGTACACAATCATGTACTATGTCTATGTCTACGATTCACCCCGGTTAATGAAGCTATTTTCATATGTTCGATCTCTTCTTATTATCTCTTTATGATATATAATTGTTTTCGGGTAAATTGAGCAAAAAGGTAAAAACCATACTCTACAATATAGTTCATGTTGTAAGTGATAAAATGGCTAATTTAATATTAAAGAAAATATTTCAATTACAGTTTTTCGTATTTGTTAAATCCTTCAAGCTTTAAAATACATTTTTTTATCCTGATCTAATAAGAAGAAGTAAAGATGTACAAAATTGTATATTAATGCGCTTTTCACCTCGCTAGATAGGATCATCGCTTCATTTTTATTTCTTTGATTATTTCATGATTTATAGATTGTGTTACGTTATATTACGAAATGTATATGTTAGAAAGACTTGTTCGGTTCAATTTTATCATAATATATTTTGTTTTGTTTGGATTATTTCACGAATGATAGAGCAAGCTTCATATCTTTTTTTTTGCATTCGTATCTTTATATAAAATGTAGATGATTATAAATTTGACTTTATCGATAATTTTCAATTTTATTTCTTTCGTTATGTCAGAATTTATATGGTACTTAAGCTTTGTATTTTTATGCAGTTTCTAATCTTCACATAATAGAATGTGAATGTATTTGTTTTTATAGGAATTCACAAGATGATTTGATAAAAATAATGCATTTAAAATTTTGTTGTATTACGTAATGCATGACGTTCCCCTCGTGCATCATCATTAGCCGAACAGTATTTTTAACGCGCTTGTGACCACTCATCCTGAAAGCCTTGATCGAATTTTCAGTATTTATTCTGGATTATTTCATAATTAGGGTAGAAAATGAAACCTTTATGTAGAAAATTCATCAATCTTGAACATTAAATTTAATTTCCATGTGTTTTGATTATTAACGATTTCTTAATCCCAAACTCTCTCGCACGAGATTGGCGAGAACGAGGCGTGTGTGTGTGTGCGTAGTGGTGGGAAAGGGGGGGGGGGAGTAAGAGATATTTCTGTGATGTAATTGTTAATTGGAAATTAGATGTGCCTTGTTTATTTGCTAATTGCTTATTTATGTCACTGAACTTTAATGAAAGGTTATAATGAAAGACCATTTAGATTCACATAATTAGCTACGAAAATGCTAATTTAGATTATTATTTGTATAAGAAAATAAGATTTTAAAACAGGCATGTTATTTAAGAAATCAGATTTCTAAATTAGTGAAAAATGTCATAGATTTTGGTAGGGAAAATAAATTTCTTTATAACAAAAAACACTAAAGGTATGGATTTTTATTTAATTCAAGATTTAAAATTGTTTATGTTAAACTATTTTAAAGAAGCAAGTTATATTTAGATACTTATAGAATTAGATTAAACATACCTCTATAAAGATCGTATATCGGAAGTCCTTTAAACAAACAAAAATTTTAAAACGCTTAACGAAATTTTAAAAAATGTATATAATAATACAATAGAAAAAGAATTCAGTTACATTCGAATAAAGGTCATCAACAGTGTAAATAGTTGAAAATAATTTTAGAAATTATTGTTTTTGACGATCTTAAATTACCCCCCCCCCCTTTTTTTCCACAGAACCACGTGACTATGTGATATTTCGAAAAGGTCAATGTATTGTTATTGTACGGTTAACATTTGTCTTTCCAACACTTTTGCTTTTTCCGACGCAGTAGGTATTATATTCACTTTTTAACCTTTGACCTCATGACACTTCACCTCTCGAAAAAGCAAGTCACGTGATCGTAATTCTGTTAATTGGCAATACACCTTTCAAATTGTGCACAATTATTATTAGATTTTACCGTCTGTTTGTTTATATAATTATTTCATAGTGCAATATAAGCATTATTAAGAACGATAGCTCTAGATGAGCTGCAGTTTGTAAAATTTTATATCGAAAATGTTAAATATTTTTTATTTGAAGTACAGCGCAAATTAAAACGCATATTAACACGCTAGATTTTTGCGGGCTTTTATGAAGTGTAAAAAAGACGAAGAGGAAGAAATTTTAATTAATTTCTTTAATAAATACAAATTAGCAATCATTTTATATACATGCTGATATTAAATCAAATGTATTATTGTTCTTAAGCGTCCGTCGTAGTACACACATAGAGAGTTGTAGCTAATTGTGAAGTATACTTTGCTTATTCAATAAATTTTAAACTATAAACATTAAATAAAAAAAAAAAATCTAATATTCAATTTGTTTACTTTATTGTATAACTGCTTTGGTGCTCACAGAAAAACATTTCTATATCTTAGGCAGTGGGTTTCAATACATAATGGCAATAAACGTTCTGGAATACATGTACATGTACAACAAAACAACAAAGTACATGTAGTTGTATGTAAATTATCAATTTTATGTTGACTGTATGCTTGGTAAATCTGTTAATATCGAAAACACGTAAATAAAATAATCTGTTGAAATATAAAAACACATATGGTTTGGGGGGGGGGGGGCACACATGTATAAATTAATGCTTGCTTTTTTTACAGCACTCTTCTCAAAGTTGAGATATTATAACCAAGATGATTATTTCTTGCCTTCCACAATCGTCTATATTTGTAACCCTTTACAGCATATGATGATATTATAAATAAAACAAATTAAAAAAAAGCTATTAAACCAAATCGCATACACCTATAACATATAAATCGAACATCTCTGGATATGGGTGTAACCCATATCATTTCTTGTTATATAGCGGATTTGGCCGAGGGGTCTAGACCGCTGGACATAGTGCAGGCGATTTGGTGCCACAGTGTCACAACGGTGTGAGTTCGAATCCCGCTGAGGGTAAACTAAAATTTGAGAGTGTTAAAAATCTAATTCTAACAGGGTTGGGCTTAATTTGTAGACGTATATATATATATATATATATATATATATATATATATATATATTAATATAATTAATATTATCTAATTTTAATAAAAATTTAATATAAATTTGATAATTATAAAATTATGATTAAATTTTATAAAATATAAAATATTAATATTATTAATAAATTATATTAATATTTATTATTATTAAAAATATATAAATGTATATTAATATTAATATTAGTATAGTGTTCGTAGCTACGTTTATACAAGAACTATTCTGATTGGTAGAGATTATGTCACACACAATCTGATTAGCTAAAACTATATTGAATTTCGAATAACAAATCTCGAGTTTCGAATTTCGAGTACAACAATTACAAAATATAAGCATCCTTCAGGTTTTCTGATTAAGGAAGGTTGTGATTTTATCCATGAAAGAAAAACAATTACTGACTTTGATATACGGTCTCGATCAGGATTTCTCAGCCTTCAAAAATGTATATTCACCTCGACCAGCGGCTCGGTGAATATTACATTTTCTCTGGCTGATTAATCCTGATAGCAAACTATATCAACGTCATTAATTGTATAGTAACAAGCGGATCGTCTCCATATAATAATAATATTTTGAACTGCGCTAGTCGTTTTGTGGAACAACATACATGTTAGAAACAATTAACGTTTTATCTCGAAAACTTCTGTAAAAAAACATTATCAAGCAAGACAAACAATTTTAGAATTAGTTGAAAAAGTTATGTGGCCCTGTTATTCCTGTCTTCCTGTCAATATTTTAATGCACTGATTTCACCTAAACATGTGCATATACATGTACAATATTCAGAATATTTATATAAATATATCATATAGAATTGCGCGCATTTCTCGATCTTTAGCGTACAAATTAACCTTTCTTCTGAAAAATATGTACGAATATTGTTTTTATCTTGTATGGATTAAAAAGAAACATAAAAACAGCATTTCTAGTGAATTTTAAGGGTGAACATTTTGGCGCTTTTTTTAAATAACAACATGCACGTCATGAAACAGCTTTAGGGCGAAGATAAATAGTAGTTTTTTCTATGCTCAGTCAAACAAATTTGTTTACATAAATGTCAAAAAGTCCAGGTCATACATTTACCAATGCAAACACATAACAGGTTACGACAGTGGTGACCATGTAAGCTGTAAATGATCTGTTTCTTGTGATGCAGCAATTAGTTTTCTACTAATTGCTCATTGCGAACGGGTTTATTCCTATTAAAACACAAAGAGATCATAACACACCTTTTGGGGAAAGACCAGGTGATATTCCACAAATTGTAGACTTTTGTCGTTTTGAGAGAGAAACAAACGGTAAATAAAGAATCTTGTGATCAATATATATTTCTTAACAATTCTAGAAATATTTCAACCCAGAAGTAAAATGTTAACATACATATCTAGATATCGACTTGGGATTTGAACTGTCATTTTTTTAGGTTATGTTAAAAATGACTTGCTCGTATAAAGAGATAGAGCGACCATAATTTCTAAAACATGGTTTATTCTGTTTGCAAATTCTTTTTACGCCAAATTTTTGTTTTTAAAAAATGCTAAATTATAGGACAAGTGTCTAAATGCGAATCTTAAACATTATATATATCGTAGAAATAGTTCTATAATTCACTTGTGACAAAGTGCTTGTCAATAATGATTTTTTTATATTTTAGAAGTAAATACTATGATTTTTGTTAAGAGCTTCAGTAGTTTTAGTGGATTGCGTGAGTGATTATTGTTTTCATCAAATGTCAAAACATCACTCTTAAATGTATCAAATATATATCGATTTTACTTTGAAACTTTCTAAACTGAAACAACCAGACATGGGGTTGTCATAACGAGTCATTCTGGAACTTGATGTCAAGAGACAAAAGGTGAAAGGTTAACTTGTACACCTTTAATCTGGGTCACAGGCACCTGTTCAAACGTCAATGCCAGTAGCTAATGCATTACAGTACTACACTTAAACACCGGGACTAAGGAAATAGTCTATTTTAAGGAGACACTAAAATACAATGTCGTATTCTCGCCCTTTATAGTGCAATTGCTCATTTATAATTTAAATACAATAGTTATATGTTTAATGTTGTTTGCAATATAGTTTACCATTCAAGGATGAAAATCCATATACTTGTTTATCTCAACATCCTGATGTCACACGATATCCATTGACAGATATTAAACTTTATAAGAAATCGTTGCTTGACATAAATAATGATGAACTTAACTTCTATATTGCACTTGGTCCGTTTTTAATAGTTTTTTTTTAATCTGTAACCTAAACATTATTCCGCATGTCGAAACGACATTTTTCAGTCAGAATACGAAAACATCCAGAATACAAAGAACACCAACATACTACAAGGCATAATATTTGTAAAGATGAGACGGATTCTCTTCAAGATTAAACTACACAACGGAAAAACATAATAGAGGAAGAGTTTGATAACGAGTCTGAAATCGACAAAAGGAATGTAGCAAGGACATTCTTCTTTATATACTAGTAATTTAATTATAGCATGGTGATGAGGTCGATGATTAATTTTTATCGCATCAAGGAAGGATAAGGGTATTGACCACTGATAAAGTCCGAGGTCAATAGTCTTAACCTTGGTTGGCGCGATAAAATCATGAATCGACAGAATAACCATGCTACAATTGCTATATTATTTGTCCAACTTTCAAAATCTTAAAATTTCAAATGTTCAGTCAGAAGAGCAATTATAAGATATTATGTGTGTTCTGAAAAGTTTGCCTGCCGTTCTAGTTGTTCTTGTGGCATTTGGTGCATCAATATTCTCCCAAAATCTGCCATAGTATTGACGTTAAATAATAAACGAAAAATATTCTCCAAAATCCGCCATATTATTAACGTTAAATACTAAAGGAAAAATTTCGAGGACAAGATAGACAACCGATCGAAAATGGCGGGGATATTTAAATTCAAAGCTATATATATAAGGTATAGGTTTACAATAATATTGTAGCATGCTAAACAATGTTTTAAAATTTCTCATGTGGTACAAAATAATCCAATCATAGAAAGCTAATTACAATGACAGTATAATAAAACTCTGTTAGCACTAGGCACAGATGACATACTTGAAACTAACAAGTAGACAGTGCTCATTTCATGCGGTATCACAATAAAGAATTAGGATATATGTACGTAAAACGGAAATCTAAATTCTATGATGTTGTTATTGTAAAACGGAACATAAAACCTCTTACTTCAATGCTCACAATCGTAAACGTAGAGAAGTCATTTATGGGATTTAGACTTATATACAATTGAAAATCTACATTAACCTTCCATTATAGTTTGTTCTGTCATAAAAACTACCTGCTTATTGTCACGAAACTTAATGCCTGTATAAAACAAACTTGTTAATTTATACTTTAGAGATAGAAGAAAATACATAATCAAACATAAGTTAAATCGTTCTCTCGAACGATTAAGAGACTTTCTACGTAAGGGAATAAAAAAGAACCTACATCTACCTGAACCAAAAGACCTTAAAATTTGACCATAAACATTATTTGTGTTCTGTTTGATGACAGTGACAAATTTAAAAGAAAAACTATTTAGGTAGCTGTTAAAATATAAAAGGTCAATTTGTAGGACACTATGACCTTGACCGTAACACCTTTCATATGGAAATTAAATCCCATTTTACAATATAAATTTTTCAAAGGAAAAACCATTTGTATATCTTTTGAAACAAAAAGGTGAAAAAATAAGATTAGAATGACCTTGATCTTTTGACCTTTGCATATGTTATTTACCCAAAGTAAACATTTATTAAGAGGACATATACATAAACAATGAAATTAAAAAAAAATAACTTGACCTTGATCTGTTAACTCGTGACCTTGACCTAAAGGCCAACAACAAAAAAAAGAAGATCCGATGTCAAAATATGTTATACATATAGCGCTTTTTACAACATATTTTATTGATCCAGGGTAAATGACTCTTTCAAAAGTAAAATCATTTATTGTGACCTTTCAAGACCTAAATATGCTCTTCATTTTGGTAAAAGATTTATTTCTGTAGTTCTAATGGTTCAGGAGGAGAATCGCACACACTGCAATGCTAAAAAATGAGAATATGACATTTGACCGTGTGACCTTTTTCAAGGTCAATGATGACAGACATTGAAAACTCCAAGCCTCTATCACATGATTAATTAGTTACCATATGAACTTGCAATTAAAGAAGGAGAAATAACTCTAAAAACCCTTCCGCAATATGTAACAAAGTATCGTAATCCATCACAGAACATGTTGGAAAAACTTTCATTGCGCCATCTTTTATAGTTTTAGAGTTAATCTGCACACAAGCTTTTCCATAACAAGGGTTAACTGCGAAAGTCTAATAAATCCATAATACAAAATGTCTTTACGACATGTCGTCAAACTAAATTTATAAAGGAAAGAAAACTTGATGGAAAAAAATAAATAAAAAAGGTAGAAATGCGCGGCTCTGTTAAGCATTTCTCTCCTATTTTGCGGCGAGTACAAATAAACTGTATATCTTCGGACAGTGTATGAATATTGCATTTATCCCGCAATCATAAAATAAATTTTATACTAAAGAAAAAATATGAAAAAGTGTACTTTTAGCTAATTTCTTACTTGAAATTGTGGTGCGTATTCTAGTGATACCCTGACATAACAAACAAATATTGAACAGACTACTAAATATCGTAAGAAGTGAGGATAAGCCGAATAAGGCAAACATTTATTATGCTACCTTTATTGTACAGCAAATGTAATGATTGCATGATAAAAAATTCTTTGTTAATTTTAAGGAATCATTATATTTTGTAAAAGGTAGTAAATATTTAAAACGAAATTTACTGAAGATTCGTTTGACCCACCCCATAGTATAAATGTTAAGTAAAACACTATGGTGTTTAAACATTAATTAATTTATGTTTACATAATAAAACACACGCCATCGTCACAATGCAGAATACAGTTCAACTTATGTGAATTGTTTTATATCCAAATACCCAAACTTATTAATTGTCTTTACAGTGTTGATAAAGGATCATTATTTAATCATACAAGATCTTAACATTGCCGATTACTGACAGGTATATTTGTAATACACTCAAAATACACTTGGAATCAGTTGTTTCAAATTCTTTCTTAAACGTGGTGGTTTAAATAAATAAAGGTCTGTTTAAAATATTACAGCACTAAAAGCAAGTGATATGTGTATCTACTTGGTAAGAATACAATGCATCTGCTTAGAAATAATATAAAGTACATTAAGCGTTATTTATATCCCAAAATATTCACAGCAGGAAAACAACAGTACACCAGAAATACTGAAATTATCCTATTGGCAGCATTATATTATTTGTCTACAGTTTATCAAGTTCAGAAGTAAAACATATGAGACAGATGCATATATATACTCACTCAAACAGAAACGCAACATACAAAAAATGGTTATTTAACTTCATATATTATTTTAACAATTTATCATATAATTAATTGATATAGAAATGTAGAAATGGGCACAATTTTTGTTCATGAGTTCTTTTACCATGGAATATAACATTTTGTCGCATATTTTCATTAAACAACGCAAAAATGTCAGTATCTGCTGTGCCCACCATTTGCTTGTAACACAGCCCTTACTCTTCTTTGTAAGGATTCAATTAAACGTTGATTACGAACACGCGGTATCCTTTGCCACTCATACTGAAGTGCCTGCTCTAATTGTTGAAGATTTTGCGGCGGTGGTTGTCTTTGGCGCACGACCCGATCCAGTTCATCCCACAGATGTTCACGTGGGTTAAGATCCGGAGACAACGGATCACATTGACATTCTGTTGCTCTAAAAAATCTACTGTTACACGTGCTGTATGTGGTAGCGCATTATCGTATTGAAAAATTTCTCTTTGAATGTCAATTACAGGCAATAAATGCGGCCGTATAAATTCGTCTCTTTACCTAACAGCGTTAAGATTGCCTTGGATATGTATCAGCTGTGTGTTACTTTCTTAAGAGATAGCGACCCACATCATAACACTACCTCCGCCAAAATTGTCTCTTTCTACAACACAGTTTTACGCAGAACGTTCATTTCGGCGCCTGTACACTCGTATGCGACCATCTCGCTTTTCAAGCTGAAAACGTGACTCATCGCTGAACCACACTCTTCTCCAGTTCTGTAAATTCCATACACGAACTGTAGTACACCATCTAACCCTTGCTCGGCGGTGTTGGCGTCTCAGTGTTGCTCCGACGTAAGGTCATCTTGCCCGCAATCCATTAGAGCGTAACCGATTGCGCACTGTCTGTGGTGATACATTGTAAACTGCACAACACAGAGACGTTTACAGCTGTATCTGTTGCAGCAAGAGTCATGTTCCGTAGATATAATAATCTAATATAACGATCCTGCGCCCGAGTTGTAACACGCGGACGCCCCGAACGTAGTCGGTCTGTCGTAGTACCAAGCTGCTGTAAGCGTCGTTAAATTGTGCTACGATGAACATTGTACGTTCTGGCAACAGCATTTTGTGATTCCCCGGCCTCCATTCGACCGATAGCCATATTCCGGGTAGCAGCATCTAACCTTGTCATAGCGTCACCTCATCAGAATTGTATTTTACCAATGCAGTCAAGAAAAGAAATAGCGGGGTTTTATACCGATTGCCTAAGTTTAAAAAAGTACCCATGATTTGCACGTGAAAGTCGACCCTGTTTTTAGCAATGTGTGTTCCAGATTTCGACCACAGTCGTTCACGGGTGTATGAACTCAAATGCTTTCACCTGGAAACCTTTAATTAAGGTGTAATTATAATGTTGTGCATATATATTTGAATATTAATAGGTTATTAGTCCGCAAGAAAATGATTTGAAAAAAATGTATCTGATGTTGCGTTTCATTTTTTGAGTGAGTATATTTTAGCCAAAGTAAGAAAGAAGGAATCTTCGAGTTTTATTTTGACAATTGAGGAAAAAATGTCAGAATGATCTTCTATAATTTACGCGTGGGAATTTGTATTTTAACAAGTATAGGTTTACATCGGTAATGAATATTTTAGTTTTCATGAGAGCCAACATGAAAGGCGGAAAGAGTGCAATGCACGATTGTAACAGCTTTAACAATCTGGCTTATTGATTCAAACTTGATTTTGAACACTACACACTATCCAAATAAAGTAAAATAAATCATATACAACATTCTTCCACGTTACAAATCTTATTTCTATTCCACTCAACAGGCACAGACCTAAAAGGGGGGTCATTTTGTTCGTGGTCAATGCATTAAATAATGTTTGAATGTGGCTTTCCAATCTTCCAGCTATGTCGTGGACACAAGCACCCTAGAGCGAACCCACACAGAATAAGAAATGGCAATATTTTATAATTAAATTGCCTTGCCAGACGTCAGACCCGCACCAATCCCGCATATCTAAGTACATATACATTTTGTACGTCGTAATAAGATAATTACTTGAAACGGCAGATATAACCAATAAGCATCAGGGTGTATTGCAAGATGGGGTTAATTTGTCCTGTATAAAATCATAAGTAAGAAATTGTCATCCGTAATAGTGTACCTAAATATTAGTAGGGGTTTTATAAACACTATTGATTTGAAACTGATGTCAAGTTTGCATGTTTTAACTATAATGGATACCATTATCCTACAAAAATCTTTCAGTCTTTTAAGTATCCGACAGGTGTTTGTTAAATAAAATGAATTCTGTTATGTTCATCAATCTACTGGATTACTTGTATACAGCAAACTAGACCAAAGAGACTTTTGTTTTTCAATCTATTAATTAAACTAACCATGACCATTACTACGGAAGCGTATTAGGGCCACAAATTTTTTTTTTCTAATTGTCAACTTTTTTCTCGGAATTATCGACTTTTATCTCGGAATTATCGACTTTATTCTCGGAATTATCGACTTTTATCTCGGAATTATCGACTTTAATCTCGGAATTTCTGACTTTAATCTCGGAATTATCGACTTTTTAATCTCGGAATTTCCGACTTTAATCTTGGAATTATCGACTTTAATCTCGGAATTTCCGACTTTAATCTTGGAATTATCGACTTTAATCTCGGAATTTCCGACTTTAATCTTGGAATTATCGACTTTATTCTCGGAATTATCGACTTTATTCTCAGAGTTATCGACTTTAATCTTGGAATTTCCGACTTTAATCTCTGAATTATCGACTTTAATCTCGGGATTTCGGACTTCCATATTTACACAAAGCGTTTCACTCCCCTTTCTGTTTTCACACTGCCTAGACAACATTGAATATTCACAAATTAAATCGCTTAGCTCCGTATTGGCTAAACAGTGAAAATATAGGTTAGACATGAGTGTATAAGCTTTTTAAGAGGCACAGAGAGGGATGAAAACAGAAAGGGGAGTGAAAGATAGAAGTCGGAAATTCCGAGAGTAAAGTCGGAAATTCCGAGATTAAAGTCGGAAATTCCCAGATTAAAGTCGATAATTCCGAGAATAAAGTCGGTAATTCCGAGTTTAAAGTCAATAATTCCGAGAATAAAGTCGATAATTCCGAGATTAAAGTCGATAATTCCGAGATAAAGTCGATAATTCCGAGAATAAAGTCGATAATTCCGAGAAAAAAGTTGACAATTAGAAAAAAAAAAATTGGTGGCCCTAATACGCTTCCGTACATTACAGAATAGTGGCGTTCTTCTAAGTTTTGTATGACGAGTAGACATTTGAGGTTAACAACGTGATTTGCTTTAAGTTGATCTGAATATGACGGTGACAGCATTCCATGCCCTTTGGTATGGAATTAAACGTTAGATGAAATACCACTTAAAACGTTCAAATATGAACACATTTAAAGCAAGTTTGAAAGGACAAAATATAGGTACAGTTGTGTCTTCAGTGAAAACATACTTGCGTAATATTTTATCTTTTGCTGCAAGCCATCGGCTCAGTCTAATCCTTCACAGAGTGCAAACACATTAAAAGCTTTATTATTTGTGATTTTGTCTCGGGAAAAATACATTATCAGGTACCTGATTACGTTTGCTAGCAAACGTATAAATCTTCTAAATGGCAAGTCAATGTAAGCAATTTCACCACTTAAGCCATTCATAAAAACATACGAGTCAAATTAATTTTCATTGGGTTATGAAATTAACTTTAGGTTTTAGTGTTTGTTCCGTATAAATGCTTTTATTAGTCATTCCGTTTACCTTTCTGACCACGTGTTTGTTTAAAATGTTCATTATCAATGTTATAATTAATGAAGGTGATGGCAGAACCAACCCCAGAACCAACAACCAAAAATATAATAACTGTAGCAATGGTCATAACTGGGTACAGGTATTTTAAAAGAAATGGTGGGTTAAACCAGGTTTAATGGCATGCAAATTGACACGGAAACTAAAAGTATTCGTTTTAATAAAATCGTATTTGAAAGTCTGTCTGTGTACTACTGTGCGAGTTTTGATTAAAAACAAGATTTTCTTTTTAGCTGTGACATGCAGATAGTCAATAAAATAGTTTATTAAAGTAAACAATGTGTATGTTTAAGTTTTAGATTGTCAATCAAAGTAGTCATCTAACGACTGTCTTGATGACACAATAGTAAACTACATAATTTAGGTGACAACCACAGTATTGCTGCTTGTTATCTAATTGGTCGAAACATTATGATATATTTTTAAATATCAATTCATATGCATGTTCGTCCCGACATAACATTATTTTTCGTTGAAGAGCAGTGCTTTATAACATATTTACAACTTTAGCAATGTTAACTGCAGTTATTTATTACCTATTTGTTGGATTCTATAATTTAAACACTGTTCACAGTTCAGGAGGTAAATCACTTTCTTAACAATCATTTCATTTCTTTGTGTTGTGCATTTAAAGAAGCTAAACTTATCAAGTACAACTGTGTTTTTACTATGGTTTCAGTTGGAATTATTTTGAACCCTCTAGTCAAATCACTACGCAAGAGAAAACTTTAAAAGTAATTTAGCAACGACTACAGTTAAGTAATCAAACAAGTTTTAAGCTAGGAGTCTCAATTTTTTTCTCTTATCGTCTTTATACTATTGAGAACAATCCAGTTTTATTAGTTTAAACATATTCATTTCAATAATAATTTATATAATGTATAATCATACAAAGTTACAAGCAGACATATACATAAAAACGCAAAGGAGTCAGAAACAATCTAATAAAGCTTATATCATGTCCGTTTCCTAATTGTTGAAAAAGTACTACATATTAAGATGAGTAAACATGCTACATGAAGGAAATATGTTTATATAATTTAACCCTGTTTGACAATATATAACTAAGGAATAAAAGAAACAACTCAAATATAAAAAAACTGTAAAGTAATGATGAAATGCAAGAACTAATATGATATTGCTTAGAATCGTGTACTAGCTATGATGAAATTTTGAGATTTTTTAAAATATATCTGTATTTTGTTCAAGCTTTAGGCCACCTGACCCAAATAGTATAGGTTTACATCAACAGGTATATTGCCGTTAATAGTTAAAATGGTATTGTCTCTTATGTTTTTGTATATATGGCAGTAAAGTAAGTAATGAGTTGTTGACTCAGTGTGCCCACATACACAGTTGGGTGAGTCGATTTATGCGTAATCTAGAGTGGAATATGTGACCTTGTCTAGAGCCAGCATAATAATATTTTGGAGGTAACGTATCATCTTGATTTTTAAAATTGTTTTTAAAAATATTAATAGATTTAGAATTAAGAGTTTTATCGTAGACGGTAGAAAGTAGTCCGAATAGAGGTTACTTCAAGTGCGTATTTCAGATATTATTTGATTATCGAGTTAAATGGCCATGTACAGACGCAACTGAGTTTGGAACTAGATTTCTTAAATACTCTGGCGTTTGTTGGTTGATAATCTTATATTAAACCATTAATCGATGTTTTTCCCTCCTGGCCGAAAATTTCTCCCATCGCATTTCTGTGTCAAGTTTTTGAATAGATGTCAATTTTGTCCCGACCGTAACAATACTCACCGCCTCAATTTGGACATTTTCTACCTTATCTACAAGATACTGGGTACTAATATTCCATATCACATCACCGTATTCAAATAATGGTCAAATACATTCTTTCGATGGTAAATCGATCTAAAATAAAGCGCACCTTTCTCAGAAAGTTAATTCTGTCATAAGCCTTTTTAACAATTTACTCAATATGAGAATTCAAACTACCAATGTTTAAAAATTATAAACCTAATTGCTTCTGGTTCGTGACCTTTTAAAGAATGTGATTATTCATGAGTAGAGGTGGTGGACTACCTTCACTGACTTCCTGGATATTGTAATGGTTTCGGTCTTCTGTGGATTGAATTTAACAAACCAACTTTGTGACCATTTATTAATACGATCGAGATCCCTGTTTAAGACTGATGCTGCATTTTCAGGAGTGTCGACAATTATATAGATACTAGTGTCGTAAGCCAAAAACTTAATGCAGGCACGTAAATCAATTACTATATCATTTATGAATATTAAGGACAAAAGAAGGCCAAGAATTGAACCCTGGGACACACCTGCCCCAAAAGTTTTCCACTCTCAGTACTCTCCGTTTAACACCACCCTTTGAACCCTTCCCGATAAATTATTTTTGAACCATGCCAAGATTTTACCTGAAATACCATAGTTATGTATTTTAAACAGGAGACCTTTGTGCAAAACGCGATTAAAGGCTTTGCTTATGTCACAAAATACAACTCGTAACCTTTTTCTCATCATCTGAGGCCTTTCCAATATCATTTGATATGTCAATTAGCTGGTTAGTGGCTGAAGTAAATCCTGACTGAATTGGAGTAATTAATTTATTCTGTAGTAAGATGTTATGAATATGTTTATAAACATATCTCTCCATACATTTTGAAATAATACTTAGTAAAAAAATGGATCCATAATCCTTAATTTCACAGGAGGAACCACTCTTAAAACCTGGTGTTAAGTTTAGATTTAACAGAAAAATAGGACGACGAAAACGACAGAGTGAAGATTTTTCTTAAGGGTGTGTTTAGGACCTGGCACATTCTTTCAACAGTCTTGGATTTACAAGTTCAGGTCCGGAGACTTTATTTATATTTAATATAGTAAGAACATCTCCTACTTCGTTGTCAAACAGTAAAACTGCGCTTAGATTATGCCCAGAGTGAATACTCATATCTGGAAGACTGACAGAAGAATCTTCCAGTTGTGTTTGGGATACGAAAAAATTATTAAACCATTCTGCATTTTCAGAGTCGTCGGATACAATATTATCGTTAATTAATAGAGACGGTATTTCAGAGTGAGACGTTTAAATGCCGGATATTTTCTCACAGATAGTCCACCATGACTTCGATAGACAGTTATCACTAAAGAGCTTAATTTTGAGATTTTTAGTATATTTCTCTCTAGCTTGTCTGATTTGAGATGTTACTTTATTTCGTATGGATCTAAATTTACTATAATCAGCTGGACAAGTAAACCTCTTAGTTTTTCGGTGAACGCGGTTTTTCTTCTTGATTGCCTTCCTTATATTATTAGTATTCAATCAGGATCAGATTTACGCATAGTAACAAAGCAGTTCGGAATGCAGGCTTCGGCTACACATAGGATTCTGCATTTAATTTCATCAACTAGTTTTCCTATTGGTTTTAGGGGAGTTTTTAAAACCAATAGCTGGGACCATACTGGGAGGGTTCCCAGTGCTCGACCCACAGAGCAGCCCAACGCGTGCCCGGGTGGCGGATAGGGGAGACCCTCTCGTTGGGGGTTGTCAGGTCATAATACGAAAAGCCTGACCGCGGACCGTAATGGGTAACGTGTTTGGAGAGTGCTACGCTCCTTGCACGATAAAGACCCCTTTTGTAGATTTCGAAAAAGAGTAGGCTCATTGTAGCCGCTACAAAAGGCTAAATTTTCCGCCCCTACCCAAAACGCCATACTTTTACAGTGGCAGTCAAATTTTTTTCCCTGTGACCCATATTACCCCCATTTTCCGTTGATTTATTGTTTGTTAACTTGTTCCCGTCCTGAATATAGATGAAATACTGCTCGCTGGACGTAAAGCAGACATCCAATCAATCAATCAATAAAACAAATAGTGGGGCAGTGATATCTTATTTTATTACATTGAAAAAGATTTGTTTCTATTTAATTTTTATAATGAAATAACAATAAATATAACAAACCTTTGTTTACTAACAGGAAAAGATAATAAGGGAACAAAGTTCATATTTAGTTTCATGGATAATTTGGACAGTCCATTATTGAAAATTTTCATAACAACACAAAGTCCCGGAATTACAGACGTAGATGTGTCAACTCCAAGGTATAATGAACACATCCTTCACACGTTTTCCTTAGCAAAAGGAAAGGTTAAAGAGATAACTCTGCCCGCAGATATCAGAGGTAGAGGTACTGAGCTTGGCAATAAAGGAGTTCAGATTCTATCGACCGCTGAAGTAGCAGTATTTGCCGTTAACAAGCACGAATATAAAACCGACGCTTATGTTGTTTTTCCTACTGACACACTTGGTAAAACATACTATGTAATTTCTTGGCCAGGACAGTCCTCATTTATGATTGTTGCCACTAAAGACCATACAACTGTTAACATAATTTTTTCTGGCGCTGCCTTAGTGTACAATGGTACCACTTACATATCTGGTATGACTTTATCAATACGCTTAGAGAAGTGGCAAACTTTTCACGCCTACAATGAAACTGCAGACTTCACTGGTACGCTTATTAATTCGAACAATGACATAACCGTCATAAGTGGAAATAGATGTACAAAAATTGTACACGGAGGATGTGATCACACTGTTTCCCAAATGACTCCAGTTGAAACTTTTGGACACGATTTCATTGCTATTACTATGCCAAACTGTAACAGTCCTGTCAGCTACAGTATATTTAGCAGCGAGGATAATACACATGTCAAAATATCTGGTATGCCAGCAGTTCAGTTGTCCACGGCTGGAAAATTTTTTACTTTCGACATACAAGCAAAATCATCAAAAGTTGTTTCAGCCAACAAACCTATTGCACTAACTTTTTTTGCTCATGGTCAGTGCGATGGCAGCAACCTTGGGGGTCCCGCGATGATTCTTATACCACCATTTCCACAGTTTGCAGCAGATTATACATTTGCTACGATAGAAGTTCCAGCCAAACCCTTTCGGAATTACCTGACGATTGTTATTCGTGACATTTATATAACGGGACTTGTATTAGATGGCCAATATATTACTTCTTCAAACTGGAGAAACGTAGACGGAAGTGCATATTTAAAAGTAAACGATTTTCCATTAAATGATGGTTCTCATACAGTATTTCATGTCGATCCAACAGTTACTTATTTGGCGGTTTCAACAGGTCTCGCAGAATATAATTCGTACGGTTATGCAGCAGGACAAAGATTAGCACCCATTAATAGTGTGAGTACTGATTTAATTGTATCTTTGCATAAATTTATATTTATGGTACCCAAACTATATTTACCTATAAGTGATAAAAGCAAAACGTATGATATTTTTCATACATATTGCGGGTGATAAAAAAATGAAATCGCCTTTAGACCATGCATACTTAATGTTCAACAATGAAACCTTACAGACTTGGAATTACATATAAGTGGTATAATTGCTGAACCTCTGGATTTAAATACGCCAAACTTTTTATTATTTTGTTATTAAATACCTACAATAAGGAAAATACGGTACTCAGTCTGCGGTAAACGGAATATCGTTTTCCATATCATCTAATCAAATATGCTGTGGGTGGCAAGTAGACATTAATTTCTAATACATTTTTGATTGACTCCGTGCTGTCGACAACATTTACCAATTTGACCATAGTGATAAAAAATTTATGTACATAAATAACAGGATTATTATAGATGACTACAATCAACAGTTTAACCAAAACAATGTCCAGCGACTTTGTTTAGGTCTTCTAGGCATGTACATTATATTTATAAACATCTTTAACACTGCAAATAGTTAATTGATTACAAATGTATTTTAAATAGTGAAACGAAATGAATTGTTGTTTGTAGATTTGTACAAAAAGTGTTACTAAACCTGGCGATATAATAGACAACGATTGTGATGGCTATATAGATGAAGAAATTCAAGATGGAAAAGGTACTTATTCTAAAACAGCTGTGTTAATTTTACTTTAAAACTAAAGTTGTGATTATTCAACCAATAAGAGACACAATGATTTGTACATGTACATGTAGACTTGCATTTACTTGGTCCAAATGTAGTGTACATTTTTCCACTATAAATAATTACGTCTAAGTTATATCTTACAGTAAAGTAGAGAGATCCCTGACTATCTTAAACACTCATCAATTATTTATTTTGTTTAATTTTAGATGATGATGGGGATGGTCGCATTGATGAAGACTTGGCTGTATTCTTCGATGATGTCATAACGACATCTACTACAACTCAGGTTACAAGCACTGAAGGTAATTACTAAATAAAATAACTATTTCAAATCCAAAATGATAGAGGCAATTAGCAACTTATTATATTTTGAACTTTAAAGATACTAATTTTGACGCAATACAGAGGAATTGCTTTTATAATTGTTTAAAAAAGGTTATATATGTAACATTAGTGTATTGACTTGACATAAACACAAGATAAGGAGAAGGCGTAGAAACGGGTATAAAGGCGAGGCTCTGTCGAGTCCTTATATTGTGTTTATGTCAAGTCAATATACTAATACTATGTTTATCCTGCAATAACAACAAGATTTTATTTTTAAGATTTAGTTGTATTGAATTATAAAACTCGTCGATTCGGCGTACAAACTTTTTTCTGCATGTTTAATGGTGCTCGCACATATAGACATTCATGGTCTAGATTTGTAGGGTTGCGCCATAAAACATTGAATTTAGCCTTTTTGAGGTGTTTGTATTAGTAGAGAAGAAACCAAAACAGACGAAGATAATATATTTATTTATGGATTAAAACAATAACACGTATTTGCGCGATTGCAACATTCCAATTTGTTTACATTTTGCAAGAAAGGTCAAAAAGTACATTACTACTTTACACAAAAGTAGTTCCTAAAGTGGGCATGGCTAAGACTCGTTTCATAGCCTGTGGCAGTGAAGCACATACAAATAATAAAACAACACATTTAGGCTGCTCTAATCGGACGATGATGCAGGATAAACATTTGTACATAGCTGTAGCTTAAGAATTCGATTCTAATTTTAATTCAAGAATAATAGAAAATGTCTAATGTTATTTTTGTATTTTACTAGACTTTTAGCAACATTTAAGCTACAATATTGTGTTAATTCTTGGTCTCGAGAAAGTGGTTAGGAATACCTCTTGCGAGTCCTTAACCTTTGACATAAAGACTAATTACCCATCCCCATGACGAATGCAGTCAGGCACACCTTGCCTTAAGTAAGGCTATTCGAATCTAAATAAGGGCATCGGTGTTGACGCGCCACTGATCACTGGTTGATCTGCCTGACTAAATGAAGAACTCGCCACAGAAGCTAAGTCTAAACGAAATCACACCAGTTTAGCTATATGTATAATCGTTTTATAAAGTAAGAAGCGGGCTCTTTAACCACAACATATGTATTTCTAATTACTATGTATGTAGCTAAGAATTGAATTCGCTAAATTATAACAATTTGAAGATGTCAAGAGGCAACATTTTCCTAATTAAATTTCTAGTCACGTTAGCAACACATAATAGATTTTTGATTAAAAATGAAAATTAGATGACCAGATTAAGTCTTGTGACGAAAGGCACATCGCTTCTTTTATGTTTATTTTAATTATAGATATACCTGGAACCACTTTTACGCTTGAGAAAACACTATATATGGCCGGAATCATTGTGCTAGCTACAGTCCTGTTATGCTCTTCTGCAACTCTACTTTTTATTTGGAAGAAAAAGAAATCCCCAAAACGTGTACACAGCCGACCAAAACCCATATATGTAGAGCGTGCAAGAAAACCAAATATGGCATGGAACCGCTTTTAAGCAGTTTATTGTTGGCTTTATGACTAAGTCACTGTTAGTACAAGCTGTGACATGATCAAAGTTAAATGATAGAAGAAACTATATTATTGGTATATATCATTAATCATTTTATAAATATAATACTAAAGATACTGAGGAGCAAATCTGTCACATGTTAGATTTTCTGATTGAAACATATTCGTCATGTTTGGAGGACATGTTTTGCAACAGACTGTTGGTATTTCAATGGGTACTAATTGTGATCCTCTCTTCGCCGACCTGTTTTTGTACTCTTATGATGTCTACTGAAGAAGAAAGAAAAGACTCTGGCCCAGACCTTTAATTTCACATTCGCTATATTGATGATGTTTTGTCCCTCAACAATGCTAAATTTGGTGACTATTTACATTTAAATAACCCTAGCGAGCTTGAAATTAAAGACACCACCAATACCCTAAGGTCAGCCTCTTACTTAGACCTACTTCTAGAAATAGACCCTGGAAAACTACAAACTAGACTCTACGTCGAGCGTGATCCCGTTTATCGACAGCAACATTCCAGCAGTTCCAGCGTATGGTGTGTACATTTCACAACTTATACATTATTCTAGATCCTGCGATCGTTATTCCGATTTTCTATACCGATCACTGCTGTTGACTGCTAAACTACTCAAACAAGGGCGTGTTTTACCTTGGTTGATATTATCTCTCCAGAAGTTCTATGGTCGGCACCTCGACTTAATTGATCCTTATGGGAAATCAGTGTCTCAAATACGAACTGACATTTTCGCTGAGTCATAGGTAGTGTTTCCTATTCCTGAATTTTACTTTTCCCAAGACAAGACAATGAGTAACTCTAATTAGAGGCAAGCACTGCTTACTCGTCCGGAGCACCTCATGCACCCATGGTTTTTATTGGGTTCGGGTTACTCTCTTTCTGTGTTTTATGTTTTTGGTTTTAGTGTTGTGTTTGTCTATATCCTGATTTGTAACTGTCTCTAGGCTTTTGGCTCTTGTTGTTCGGTCGGTTTTCTTTGCTACTTTCATATGTTATTAGTTTCTTGTTGACATATTTATGTTACAAAGTATATTAAACTCGCCCCGGCTTTTAGTGGGGTTCGTCTAGCTCAGATTTGTTTTTGTGTTTTGCGACTTTCTGTTGTGTTATCGTCTTCTGTTTTGTTTAACAATCGGTTGTCTGTTCTGTATTTGTGTTTTTTTTTCGTTGATAATTTCCAGTATACGACATTAAACGTGCCGCACCTGTACAATCGAAAGTCAACATTTGGTAATTTAATTGAATAATACTTTCATCCACAGCGAACATTACTGCAGAACTAGAACAAGTGCAAATAAACAGAAAATCAGTTGTTGAATTAAAATGGACTAACATACAAGATATTTGTGTGTGTCACTAGAAACGTGTAGAGATGCAAAGAGCGTTTCACTCACTTTTTCTAAATCTACTAAAAAGAATCTTTATCGTGACCACAGCGTGGCTCTTTCCAAACACGTCATCCACTACGGTCTGCGGCCAGACTTTCCGTATTATGACCTGACAACCCCACAACGAGAGGGTCTACTCTATCCACCACCCTTGGACGCTCTGAGCAGCTCTGTGGGTTGAGGACTGGCCGACCCATTCTAAAAAACTATTATGAATACAGATTGTGTCCGCTAAATAATGATCATAAAAATGGTTAGTCAATTTAATTAATGAGACATTATGTTAGTTTAAGTTATAGGCGTTAAAGGCAATTATACATTCAACTTTGACCAAACATCGAGTACTTTTAAATAGCAAAATTTAGGGGTTTTAGTAGCAACTGTTAGAGACAATTAGAGATATACTTATTATAACTAAAATATAAAAAGAAAGACATTAATTTAAAAAAAAACGATTTTCTTGGGAATAAAATATAACTGAGAGAACGAATCTGATCTATTAAAAACGTAAAACTGGAAGTTGCGCGTATTGTCCCTGCATTAATAAGACTGACAAATTTATGGGTGGTTAAAAATATTTTTATTCTTTAAATATAGGAATTATAGTAGCCACAGATTATTTAACATATTATAACTAAATCTTTTCTGATATGCTGATCAATCTCGATGTCTTACTTTAAAGGAAAAATTGTTTTTAAACCTGCGACAATCATTTAAATTTAAAACGAAATTCAAACTTTATTTTTAAAATTCCGGGGCCCGGATTGGGATTGTTTTGCAGGTTAAGATAAAAGTGCTACTAGCTGGTGTGGTTGCGAAAACGAAAATTTTAAACATTTTTCGCTTAAATAAAGAAGATTTAATCATTTCCCACAAAATGTCATGTTTGCATCATATGTCAGGTATACATGTCACTTCTGATCTTTAGAAGCAATCGGCTTTCAGTTAAAACCAACAGTTCAATATTTGTGCGTGTTTTGAGTTATATATAAGATACAGAACGTTTTTCTGCTTCTTTGTAAAAGGACTTTTTAAACCCTTGACGTGTGCAGCGTGTGTTTCAAATTAATGTGCATTGACATTTTTTGCTCATGTTTTCGGGGAGGGCAGTATAACAACAGATCGATGATAAAGACAAGTACTATTTACCGACATATTTAAATGTTGCTAAGGCGTTTTTTATTTGTATTTGTAGAAATCAATATGTTGTTGGGTCAGGTAAGCTATTCTCATGGAATGGTGACCGTCGTCATTGTCGTCGACCGTTTCACATTTCTATGTTCTTTGGCTAATTTAAACGAAACTTGGGAGGAATGTGTATTGCGTGGTTTTAGTTTTTGGTGCTGATCAAATATTCAACATGGCTGCCAGGGCCGTTAATGCCATCTTATGGCTGAAATTCAAAAATCTTCTGCTCGCAAACCGCTTGTCATATTGATTTAAAATATTGCGGAAATGTACCTTATATGGTCCTCTACAAAGTTTGAGTTTTTTTTTACATGATCCAAAATCCAAGAAAGCCGCAATCGCAGGACTTAGTTTAACATAGGACCGTATAGCAAAAATCTACAAATACCTTCTTTTCCAAAACTGTTCGACAGTTTTGTTTTTGTTCATGTTGTGAAAATAGATGTGTATATGATGTGAAAATATTTGTGTTTAATATGCTGTCAAGCTATACACCTACTTTGTATATTATATATTCTGACTGCTGGACATAATGCAGGCGAATTGGTGCAACAGTGTCACAACGGTGTGAGTTCGAATGCTGCTGACGGTAAGCACATATTTGATAGTGTTGAAAATCTAATTCTAACAGTGTTGGGCTTAATTTCTAGAAGTATTTATTATACAAATACAGCCTTACTCTTCGTCAATACAAGTTATATCGACTGAGAGATGTATATCGACCGAGGACGTAGTCCGAGATCGATTTACAACTAGAGGTGGATATATATAACTTGTATTGACAAAGAGAAAGACTGTATTTTTTTATACTATTGCATAATGAATTTTGTAAATGATTTCTATGGGTTGAGACCAGCCAAAACTCCCAACCGTATATTCTGATATTGTTTGATTAAAATCGATATTGACGACCTTTTTTGATCACGCTGTTGTCACGTGGTTGTTTCTGATATTATTTGATTAAAATCAATATTGACTATCTTTTTCTGTCATGTCAGGTGTTTTTTTAGTTCTGATGTTGTTGGTTATGATGATGATAAACTTTAACAGTAAAAAGTAGAAAATATAACGGTTAATATGTTAATAAGACAACATAACTTCAATGTATTTTTTTTACGAAATATTGATTTTATGCATGGCAAATATCAATGAAACAACAAATAACCCCTTTCTTAGATTATTATGTAGTAAAACAATTAAAAAGACTTTTGTATCAGTCGATATAAGTTTTAGTAGACTCAAATATTAATATTAACCTTCGCCTTCGGCTTCGACTTCTACAAAAGACTATAATTGTATATTATTAACTGATAATTTTGCTGTATTTTAATTTGTCACATAAAAAATAGAAATATAATATAAAAAATAAGAAGTCTATAACATGCTTGTATACGGATGCTCATCATTGTTTGATAATTCTTATCTTTCATTCGTTTACGTTTAAAGTCATTTTCTGACCTTAAACCAGTATTTCCCAGTTCTGTTCATACTTTGATGAACGACTTTTGGGGAACTACTTTTTTCTTGCTTAAAGTTAAAAAATATGACGGCCATGTGTCGTGTACGCTTCAGACAATAAATTAGGCCAGTACACTCGAATTTTGGCGATTCAAATATCTTGTTTGATGTATCGCTTAAACGGAAAGCTATTTAATTGAAACAGCTGTATATTAATATTATGAAATCATTCGTTTTATAAAGAAATACATACAAGAAAATATTTTAACAGTACACTTCGATTTGGATTCATTGAACATATTGCTGAATGACGGGAAATAGCCGCATTCGAATGTGGACGAAATGCGAGTGTGAAGGCATATAAACGATACTTTAAAATTGCGTTTCTTGTAATTTCAATTATGAATCATTTCAAATACACACAATAGCCGTAACGGTAAAACTACCTTCTTTTTTTCTCGGTCACAACAAATCAACGAAATGAGCAAAATGCACGGATTCGTCACCAACTCCATGGATCAGCACAGTTCCATCAATTTTCACAGATAAATCCATTGAACAATCGACAACTTTTGTTTTTCCTGTTTGTGTTTAAAAAAGAACGTCTAGCTAGGTTTACGTTGCGTTTGAACAAATATGATGTCACATATGACATTAATATAAACTGCGGGTACAATGAGGAATATTGTTTTTTTTGTTGAGTCTTCTTTTGTTTTTATTAATAATCTTCTCGGGAAATCGTCAATGCCAGTTATTCCGTTCAAACCGACCACGTCTTAGTCTTCAGTTCGCTGTATTTATTCCTATGCGTCTTACACTTATAATGAAATTTTATTTTTGGAAAAGACTGTAAATATATAAAAACAATTTTGGAAGAATTATAAGGATTAAACGCTTATTTTCGGCAAGTCATCGATGTATGAACGAGGCTGTTTATTTGTTTGTGTGTGAGTCGACCTCGTTCATACATCGATGAATTACCGAAAATAAGCGTTTAATCCTATATTGTTCTTCCATAATAAGATTGATAGCCTGGATGTAAAATATGATTGCGAAACGTCACACAGTTTTTGGAATTTTGAGTTCTATTTTTAGTAACCATGCAATCCGCAAAAGTCAAATTCAGTCAATCCGCCAAAATACAAAATAATACGTGATAGACTTTGGACAAAATAAAATACATCAAAATTATCAATAAATAACGGAATTCTTTAAGCATTTAGAGTTAAACGCCACTGATGAGTCTTGAGTAAACGAAACGTGCGTCTGGCGTAATGAATTTGTCACCTTGGTAATTTTGGTCATTTATAGACAACGTTAAAACAGAAATAATTAGCACAGTTGAATCTTATACACAAACTTTTGACAATCTCGCACCTGACGAACGAACTGCCCTAAGAAACCTAAGATCAAAAGTAAAAATAGTCATCAAACCAGCGGACAAGGTTAGTGCGGTTGAGGTTATGGACAGATCTGTCTATATTCGAGAGGCTGAACGTCAACTGAATGATGACCGGTTTTATATGAAATGAGAAGAGGACCCCACAGAGATATTCAGTGATGAAATAACTAAGGAATTAACCAAAATGAACATCCTAGGCTATATTGATGATAAAACTATCGAATACCTAACACCAGACAATCCAAAGCCGGCAGATTCTACCTTCTTCCCAAAATTCACAAACCTAACAACCCCGGTAGACCTATCGTAGCATCTAACGGCCACCTGACAGAACAAATATCTGAATTTGTGGATTACCATCTTTGACCACATGTTCGTGAAGGACACCACCTATTATCAACAAAAGATGGCAACTCTGAATCCAAATCCACCGGGTGCCACTCTTGTCACTATGGATGTTACCACTCTGCAATGAGGTCTAGGAAAGATCCTCCTACTGAATGTTTAGTCAGAATGCTGACATTGGTGCTAATAAGAACAACTTTACTTTTAATAGAGACCATTTCTTGCAAATAAATGGAACAGATATGGGAACTAAAATGGCTCCATCATATGCCAACATATTTATGTGTAAATTGGAAAAAGAACTACTCCAATCGTCTAATGAAAAACTACTATATTGGTACAGGTTTATTAATGATTTTGATATGAAGTGGATACATTCTGATGAGGGATTACAAAACTTTATCTCACGTACCAATAACATCCACCCCTCTATCAAATTTACTTATAAAATCTCAAAATCTCGTATACTTTTCCTCGATACTTCCAGCTCTTTACCCGCAAATGGTGAGTTTTCCACTGACCTGTTTTCCAAAACCGACACCAACCAATACCTTTTACCTAGTAGCTGTCATCCTCCTCATAGGACAAAGAACATTCCTTATAGTCAAGCTCTTAGACTCCGACGAATCTATTCCACCGATTATTCATTGAAAAGGAGACTATAGGGAAATTAAAGGTCACATTGGTAGAAGGGGGTACAGAAATAATAACATAAAAAAGAATTTTCAAAAAGCATAGCAGACATCTAGGAGTACCTTTCAATGCAAGAGTTCCCTGCGTACTAACTTACCACCCTTGTTTGAAAAACACGATTAGCACCATTCGTGAACATTGGAAATCTGTTGAAACAAATTCCAGGTTGTCCAGAATCTTTCCAGAGCTCCTCATGGTTGCGTTTAAACAACCCAACAGTCTCCGCAACTTATTGGTACGAGCTGAGATTGCAAAGCCCAGCGCTGCAGCTGTCAGAAGTCAGTCTTGTGGTGACAAACGCTGCAAATGTTGCAAACATATAGAACACTTGTCTATATTTAACAGCAAATTCACGGATAAACAGTACAAAATATTAATTACTGTGAACTGCAAAAGCTCGAATGTAATTTACATTCTTTAGTGCCCCAGTGGCTTGCAATATGTTGGCGAATCCGAGCAACCATTCCACAAACGACTGAATAGTCATAGAAGTGATCTAACTAAGTTTCTGCCCGTGAGCCAACTGCGAAAAAATCACACCAATATGGCATAATTAATATAAGACAGTTGCTATTTGTCCGTTAAGACGGAAAAATAGCTTTGACACTTCGTCTGGCCATTAGGCTGGCCGGAAAAATGGCTATAACACTTCGTCTAGCTATTAGTCCGGCTAGCCGGAAGAATAGTCCCTTCGCTATTTGTCCGGCTATATATGATCTAAAGATTAACTTCTGGTTTATTTGCCCGTTGAGCTTATTTTGTAATGGCTCTACCCATGCCTAAATTTCGATGAAATCAAGCTTTATTTGTTAGGAACTAAAATGTCTAAAGTTAATGCCCCTTTTCCTTGGCGACAATATCGTGACAGACTCTCTTTTGTAAAATTCTACATTTCTGCTAATTTCAAATTGACAGATTCTTAATTGTAATTCTTCATAAGAAGAAACTTTATCGCCGATATGAAGTTCACCATTTTCAGCAATAGCAAGAGAATTAAGAGATGGACGCGGGCTCCTGCTGCTGCCGCTCGTGACATGAGCATTTCTAATGGCCGGACAAATAGGGAAATCGTTAATATAATAAAAAGTATAGTGATTTAAATAATTTCCGCGAACGGGTTTTCAGTAGCTATTAAATTTCTGATTCAAACTTTTTATATGACATAAAATGAACAAAAGGATTTAGGATTTCTTTTGGTATTTCACTTGAAAGCAAATTTATTTTAAATTATTCTATGGACGCCTTGTTATTTTTTTAAAACAAATTATGATAAATATACAGCTGACAAGGAGAGCATTTATACCACATCTGAAGATAAGGACAAGAGGTATAGATTTCATGGATGCGTAATTCTATATTCACTATATATTCACTAATGAGACATAATTTGTCAAAATTGCAATATGCATACGGTACTACTCTTGTTGCTGTTCAGGTCAGTTCAACTAAATTCTGTCGCAGGTTTCAAAATGATTGAAAAGTTATAGTCTTCCAAAATGTTTTTCAAAGAAAGAGCAATGTAATAACCAAAATTGAACATTCCATATCTACAATGCCCCAAAAGCTTTTGTGGCCTAAACAAAAATCACATCGTTTTCGAGAAAAAAGCCCGATAACTATAACTAAAAAAATCTGAGATTTATCAAAAATAAAACGAATCACAACAAACAATGAACAATTCCTAAAAATCGAAATAAAATCGAAATCGCTTTAGTTAAAATCTAAAAACTGAAAAATTCAACATTTTGTACGAAGTCTAATAACCGCAAAGCGAAAATAAATATACATACATGACGCTGATATAATAAACAACTGTGATCAGTTTAAAGAAAATCTGTAAAGGAATTCTCAAAATATAGTGCGACATGTCGATGACAGACGTGTTTTTATTTAGTTATTATTCAATTAATCGTATTTTTTTACAGAACATATGGCATATTCTGGAATTTTGTATCGTTTATGTACATTTGTTGTAATTATTAGTTATGATCATGTGAGAATTTCTATTTAATTTCCCAAATGTACTACTTTTTAACATAATCTGACATTAGTGCACGTGGATTATCTAATTTCTCCAATTCCCAGAGTTAAATTATGGAATTTTAAGTCCTCGCCGGGGCTTGTAATTTAACAACACAATTGCAACAATGTGAGATCCTATATTTATTTGTTAAAAATGCCCTTCATCTCATTATCCAGGAATATATTCCCTATAAAATAGTGTATTTCTGTGATTTTTTGTGCCTGTTTTCTCTCGTTTGTGGTACTTTTTGGGCTAATTGAAAGAAAAATGTGTGATGTTTTCAGAGTCATACATGACAATAGGGATGCATACAAAGCTTTAACAAAGTAGGTCATGGTCAATTTTTCAATTTTTCATATATATTTTTGAACTGTATTGTATCTTTAGAAAGATGCCATCAGAATGAGATTGTCAATTTTTTAAAAGTTGTCCTTATGTCCGTATGATATAATAAAAAATAGGTTAAATAATTGTGGTCTATGGCCTCTTGCATACATTTCATTGTTTACGTTTTTATAGTATTTAAATTAAAGTTGACCTTATGGTATAATAAACAAAATAGGGCAAAATAATTGTGGTCTTGGGTCGTTTGCAGAGATTTTAATAATGTCCGAGTTATCTCCCTCTGTCCGGTAGGCAAATGATTTATAACGAAAATTTACTAAAATAGTTCATTAAATTATACAGTTTTTCTCTGTATATCTCAAGTCAATCAATACTCATAAATTTAGTTTCAACCACTACTCATATATATGAGAAGTATGAGATGATACAGAATAAAACTTTATTTTTCTAGAATTTTTTTTTCTTAGGAAATTAAGGAGTACGTATCGTATAACCAATACAGTGTGTTTCAGTAATGCCGATATTAATTTCTGATACATGCGGTACAAAGGAACATTTCTATGTAAGAACACACATTTTGTTTAATAAATGAAGTTTATAATATATAGTATTTGAATAAAAACAAGTGGAGCATTTCTCGAGTAAGAACGACGTCAACAGCCTACCTGACCTGCATGCATCACGATTTCCAATTTGATTGGGAATTTTCCGATATGTTTCATACACGGCCTGTTTTATGTGAATAGAACACAAGTGTAAAAAAAGACAGACATAACAGTTGAAGTTGACAGTCCTCCATTTTAATTTTATTTTTGTAAGAATCAAGTCAGTGTCCGTCCGTCCTTTTCGCACTATTCTTTACTAGAGATATTTTCTTGTTTAAAATGTTATAATACGGGTACCTTCTAGGTAATTAAATGTCTCAATTTATCTAGTCTGCATAATTTTTTTGTGGATAAGCACCATTCAAGTTCTATAATTCCTAGAATTTAGTGTATATTTTTTCAAATGACACATTTTTTACCTCATGCTTGGATCAAAATATTGTGGCAGCGCTTGTACACACAAGTGTATAGCTGGATACATAAGTTTGTAGAGAAAATCGCATGAAGTTGTTGTGAGCTGACAGTTATATAATTTACGTATAATTTGCGTAGTAAAGTTTGGTGACCAGAAAATGACAAATGCATAGAAAAATCCTGTCGAAGTTGTTATGGCTGTCAAGTTCTTGGTCAAACTAGTAGACCAGAACCGATGACACGAAATGAACTGCCTTGCAACATTAAGCCGTTGATTTATTAGGTCCGATACACAGTCAGCATTATTTTTTCGTTCTTGTCGATTATTGCTGTCTTTATTTCGAAATTGTTATAACAAACACGATTACATTGAAAAAATAATTACTTAGTTGATTTTAAAACTTTGTCTTTCACATGAGTTATCAGTGTCTATTCATACCGACAATAGACTCCAATTACGAGTCAACAATTTAAAGATTTAATGACCGAAAATAAGATTGTACATTAGAAACAACATCGTTTTGGTCGCAGGCAAACGGTGAAGTTAAAAAAATAGGTCCATCATGAAACTAATACAAATTGCTCAAGTAGAACGACACGACTGGGGTGTAGTACTTGACAAATTTCTGATAATGTATAGAAACACGGCGCATATTGTTACAATGGTAAGTCCATCTGACTTATTGTTTTGCCGAAATCCTTGAACGAAATTTCTAGATGTTTGATTAGAATGTGGTTTTACATTGAGGTTCGCGCTCGCGATTCGAAGAGAAAAGAAAAACAAAGGATATATGCAAAAAAACGCAGGCATGCACAAGAGGATTAAATTCATAAAGATGACATAGATATTTTTAAGCAAATCCATGATAACACAATGTCATCAACATTTAATCCATCACCATTAACAGTTGTGGACAAAACATGCGAAAAAAGTGTTGTGATTAAGTGTCATCAAGGTGTTAAATATAAGAGAAATTTAACTGATTTAAAGACGTTTTATGAATAACGAAATGTAAGAGAAACTGTATTAAAATCTTATATGTAAAATGATAATGTACAATAGTCTGTCTTGACTAATTCTAATCATGAATTAAAGTCAAGTGAAGCATGCACGTATAGTCACAAAACTCAATTTCAAATACAGCGTTTCAGATTGAAAAAAAATTGTCTGGCATTTTTGTAGTCATTAGTCATTGATTCTGATGCAACTGTTAGAACAACGATTACAAAAAAAAATTCTGCCGAACTTAATTATTATATTTTGTTGATATTTTTGTGTATTTTATTCTTTGGTGAAATTATGTTTCGTTGTAATCACAAATATTGTTTGTAAGTATTAGACAGGAGGAATTTTTCTTACTTCCTTGTTTAATTGTGTGTGTTATCATGCTTTGTGTATTTCTCATTTATTTCAACATGTATATCTTTCCGAAAAATAAAATAGCTGTCAATACGAGAAAGATAATAATTTTTGTAAGTGTGAGGTAAATTGAGTATTTTGTTAATATTTAGGATTTTTATCTTTTTTAAAATTATTTATAAATTTTATTTTTAATACAGATACTTTGGATAACACGGAAAAGTCATTCTCTGAATGAAATAAGGGATGTATTTTCAATACAAAATATATAATAATCAACAGAGTATAAAGACAGAAACACGCTTATATATCAATATGTTATAACATACATCGTTAGAGTTGTCATCCTGGATATGGAAGTAAAAGACTAAAGCACATGGTTATTTTCTGACTGATTGGTTGATTAATTGATTGTTTTACTCTCACAGCAAGCAATATTTCAGCTATATTCAGGACGTAATAATTAGAAAAAAATTATTTGAATGTTTTCTGGCCAGTTCAAGTATAGTGTTCAATCAGAGGGTGTTACTATAAAGAACACTACATCATTGACATTTAAGTATAGGTAATTCGGAGGACCAGGCAGTTGCTGTATTATTAATTTGCTTCAAAAGATACCTTCTTTGTTTTCCAAAAAGTAATGCTTGCTTGAAATTAAAAATAGCAAAGAGAACCGACCGAACAACGGAGCCAAAAGTCAAGGGACAGTTACAGGTCCGGATATAGACAAATACAACACAAAAACCAAAACACAAAAAACAGAAAGAGAGTAACCCGAACCCAATAAAAATCATGTGTGCAATCCGGACGATTAAGCAGTGCCTGCCTCTAATTAGACACTCGTCGAGTTACTAATTGTCATGTCTAGGGAAAAGTCAAATCCAGGGAAAATGTCAGATCGTATTTGAGGCACTGATTTCCCATAACGATCAATCAAGTCATGGCGACGACCCTAGAACTTCTGAACAGATAACTTTAACCTAGGTACAACTAACCCTTGTTTGAGTAGTTTAGCAGTCAACAGCAGTGATTGGTCTAGAAAATCGGAATACCGATCGCATGATCTAGAATAACGTATAAAATGTACACAACATACGCTGGAGCTGCTGGAATGTTGCTGTCGATGAACAAGAAGTTGACAATTTTTAAAATTGAAGTCACAACGTTTGTGGTAAAGTGTAGTTTGTAGTTTTCCTGAGTCTATTTCTAGAAGTAGGTCTAAGTAGGAGGCTGACCTTAGTGTATTACATGTAGTGGGTAAATTGAATGCAAATAGTCACCAATTTTATCATTGTTGAGGACGAAACATGATCAATATAGTGGAATTTGAAATTTGGCCAGTGTCTTTTCTTTCTTTTTCAGCAGGCCTTCTAAGAACTCAGCCTCATAAGAGTAAAAAAACCAGGTCAGCGAGGAGAGGCGTACAATTAGTACCAATTGGAAAACCTACAGTCTGTTGAAAATCATGTCCTCCAAACATCACACACATGTTGTCGATCAGAAAATCTAACATGTGACAGATATGGTCTTCAGTATATTTAGTATTAGATTAATAGTAATTGATGACGAAGTAAATTCTGTCATGACTAATTACCAGGTATTTAAATCGTTTCTTTCTGTTTTTCTTGAAACAGCAGTGTTTTATTAGATCTGTAAGCCTGGTTTTAAGCTGCATTTGAGGGATGGCCGTATAAAGTGTCCAGCTTTAAAATAGTTAGACTTATGCCTGCTTTTTGACATAAGTATTTAAATCTATTGTCATACATCTCTTTAGCATAGCCAAACGAAAGCTGGGAAACCAAGGTTTTCACATTGTTTTGACCAAAAAAAATGAATAAAACACGATAAGATCAAGGAACGTTAAATTACATTTATTCAAAACATGATAGTTCTCTAAAGTTTTTTGTGGGATTGGCCCCGTGGACATCCTGACAGGGTTTTGCCTCAGATCCACTTGAGGGCCTAATACAGCCTAGACCCTCGCTTAGAAAAAGGTCTTCCGTTTCATTTTGAACATATAGTTAAGCCACAGCCACTGATGCGCTTCAGAGGAAACTCCTGGACTGAAGTTCAAAAACGTTGTTAGCATATCGTGCTTAACACTAGTGGTTTTTTTTCTTGAAGCCCTCGAGAAATACTATAGAATATTTCAAGGAAGGAGGAATACATAGGGTTTAAGCGTACGTTTTATTTTAGTTGTAGTAAAAAAATCGATCACATTTTGCAATTTTATCTATCAGTTGTCAATCTCCTAATTCTGGCAAAAATTAAAATACCAAAGAAAAAACCGACCAGAAATAACCGACATAAAAGTACAAAATCTGCATTAAGACAAAAAAAACATACACAAACTTAACTATATAGCTGGTAACCCGAACCAAATAAATCTCGTGCATGCACTTGAATGCTCTGAAGGAGTATAAAGTAGGTACTACCTGCTTAAGTAGTATTCTATATAAGAGTCAGGCAGAGAGCTTCATAAAGTGGGAACGTAAATATTTAGAGTTTAACCAAATCCACAGTAATTCATTGCCAAATGATGCAACTATTTGAACTACAATCTTTTTTCAGCAATATATTTGTCTATTTATGACTATGATGTCGTTCTTTTTAGGCTATGTTGCCTATTATTTATATGTAAAATGTTTAAGATTTCATGCTTCTATTTTTTTACAGCAATTTTATTTTGAAATAAATTTTAGTCTAAATTATATAAAAAAATATAGTTTTGAAATTTAAACCCCAAAATTGATGTGATTTTATTATATACTATGTATCAATTAAAGTCAAATACCTTTGGAATGACTGGTATTTGACAATCAGAGTTATTCCGTTTGGATATTGCCACTAGATGGCAGCAGCATTTCCAACATGGCAGCCTCCATGGAATCAACAGTTTTTCTGAAATGCTCAATCTCAAACTTTTCGACAACATTATGCAGCATTTCAAAGATGTATTCAAAGGAATTTACAACTGTCAAACTTGTGGACTGTACCGAAAGCATAACAACCCATCTCAGAAAGCTGAAAGTCTTGAATAACATTGAATGTGAAGGTTATTTATAATTGCTGCTCGTTGTGAAATATTTTCCCCATGTTTAAGATTTGCTGTTTGTCCACACCACCGGTATTCTTTGGGAATTCACTGGCGACCTACTCAGAAATGCAGCTACCCTAATTATATTAGTGATGCAAAACCGTATAGAGCTGTTAGTCTTCATACGAGGCAAATTATGTTGGAACAGTTGCAATTGGGATATCATATCTTGTACCAACATGACCAATAGGTTCAGGTAGGTGAAATAAAGAGATTATTTTCCTATCAAGTATTTATCAGTCTCTGTCCAAAAATACCATTATAAAAACTAGATAATTTTTAGAGTTTCTGCTTTATTCATTGTCACCTATCCTGAAAGTGAAAGTTTCACTAGCCCCTAAATTTGAGTACATGCAGTTCAATTAATGCAATTGGAAAAATAGTGGGTTTTAAAGTATAATTTATTTGTTTTAAGCATATAACATGCTACATATAAATGTCTAGATTTTCAGTCCTTTTCACTTTAGGCCAAAAATAAAAATACCTGTGTTTCCACTAACTCTACTGATCCTCCATATAAAGTTTTTTGGCCCAGTGTTTCTTATCAAATTTCATTTAGGGGTAATTTCAGGAAAAGTGTCATTTCTGCAGGATTAATAGGGAATACATCAAATTTTAGGGTCAAAATTAATTTTTGAGAGTAAAATATCATGACTTGGGGTTTATCGGTAACACTGTGACCTATTGTTAATGTCAAAATGTTGCTTCTTCATGTACAATGTACTACTTATATAATTTTGACATTTAAATTAAGTTATTTTCAAGCAGACAATAATGGTCATATTGACTTCACAAAAACAAATAATAGAATGGGGCTCCGACACAGGGAACTGTGAGTCTCTGTGAAACAGTACAATGTTTCTTCCCAACTACAATGTATTCTTTCAACTTTATGTAATGTATGTCAAGTCAGTAAACAGTTTTGTTTTTACTACAATTTTCAACTCATTTTATGTTTTTAAATATAGTATATAAATTCCCGAATGGTAGCCTTCCACTTTTTGCATTGTATTTTTTGTGACGAGTTAGTGAGCTGTTTAAATACACCCTGTAAAAAAAAGTCGGAATCAGCTAAATACATTGAAAATTAACCTCTATTAAATTTATACAAGAAGTATACATATACATACATGTAGAAGAAATTTCATTACCGTTCATGGAATTCATTACACATAGCAACAAAACCAGTGTTTTAATATTCATATGTAATTAGATTTTTTCAATTTTAGGAATATGTAGATAATGTCTTGAATTGTACTACAAAGTCCAGTCAGAGGAAGAAGATACCATCAGACATCTGTGTAACACAGAGCTCAGTAACTGAAATATATGAGATTAAGGTACATTTATCTTGATGCCTTAATATGCTTTTTTTATAGAAAACAACCACTTAGCATACATGGTACTTGTACTAAGGAGTCCATGATACATGTACTTGTATATTCAAATTAAAGTTATGCCATTTGCACAGATGAAGGACATGTGATCATTCAAAATATTTGTCTTTAAATAAATTAATTTTACCGTCATATGTCATTCGGAAAAGTTGAAAAATACTTTAAAACCAACAAATGATATACCTGCATTTCAATATGTATCTCTTGCAGTCTATGGTCAGGATGGTAATATTTATTTAGTAGTATGGTATAGAAGCTATAAATTATACATGTACAATGTCTTTAAACTGCACTAAAACAATTCATAGATATTATTTAATGGATGCCAACTGATGATATAAGCTTACATTGTACATTTTGACCTTAAGTCCCGGATAACTAAAATGTTCATGTACTAGTATGAAGAATATCTCTGATGAGGTAAAAATTAAAGTACCTTAATAATTTAGATTCTCATTGCTTTTATTACAAGATTTTTTAGTTTTTCACATGTAGAATTAGATTTTTGTACAGCAAAAAAGGTAACAAATAGTAAAATAATTCAAAGCAAACCCTTACTATAAGGTAGACAGAAATGTTATGCTTTATTTTGTAGATTGATGAATCACCTGCAGCTAAGCGAATGGACTGGAAAAAGCTAACCCTGTTGATGTGTCAAGGGACATGAGAATAGTTAAAGTTATTGGTGCATTAACATTCTCCCCAAATGAATGGCTTCACCCTTCTCAGATTTCTTCCTATTTTTCAAGACTGACACTTTTACAAAGAAAAGGAAGTCAAAAACAGCAACTCTCTGTGATCGATGATGAGGATCTAGAAGCGGTACTTCACAGAGCATTGAAGATGAACAAATTAGAAATGACGTATATAATTCTGTTTAATACAACAAATTGATAGTAATAGAGTTATCTGAAGGAAAAAATCAGTTATTGAAATGATGAATCTTAGTGGGCACGCAGTCAGTTCTTTCCATGATCCATTTTAAGTATTCCATGTCATTTTTTCAGGAACAGCCCTGAAAGACCAAAGGAGTTTTTTTTGACTTGATCTTAGTTTATGCAGCAATAAATTTACAGCAATTTTCAGTCCCTTACCGCCAAATGCGGAATAGGACTTTAGGTTTGTACTCTGTTCGTCTGTCTGTCCGTTCCTCTGTCATACCTCAGTTTTCCGCATTTTTTTTCTAAATACTTGTAGATAATGAACTGATTTTTGGTATGTGAGTCAACCGTGATGAGTTACAGATCAAGTTTAGGTTTAGTTCCTTTAGAGATTTTAGATTTTTAGAATATAATTTTAGAGAATTTTAGAGATCTCAACTTTAAATGGTCAAAAAAGATCAAAATTTAATATAGCGATTTTTATCATTTTTGGCCTATAACTTGGGGAACATAAAAGACAGAGAAAAACTTGCAATTGCTGAAATGTTCAGTCCATTTAGCTCTACAAAAATATCCTTATTGGGTCAAATTTGTCCAATGGATCAAAGTTGTCCAATGACTCCTTTTGCAGTTATGTCTTGTGAAAGGTATAAATAAAATGGTGGTTTTTGTTGTCTTTGGCCTTAAACTAAGTCTACCGAACTATTATACGTAGATAGTGAAGCATAACTAAAGTCTCTTTGTTTTGAAATGTGGTATAACCTCTTGTAGCAGGTTTGCTCCTGAAACGACAAAAATCCAGTTGAGCGATACAGCCTCCCCAGTGGGGCCTATTGTTGTCTACATAAAGACTTATCAGAGGTGGTTGAAATCTCAAAATAACACATGTCAATATGAAGAGTATATTTATTAATAAAGCCAAATCAACTAAATAGAAAGCCGAATATTAGACAAGTTAAGCCCTTTTATTATTTTTATTTATTAACACATACAATTTAAATTATTAATAAAAACAAAACAAAAAAAGAATTAACGCCTATGTAGTTTGGCGGGTGGGGATGATAATCTACAAACCAGTTTGATAGGTCAAATTTATCCCTAGGAGTAGGAAAACCATAGGTTTTGTAAAATTTAGAAACCAAAAGCAAAAAAAGCTTGTACAAGTATTTATTCTTCAACAAAAATGCTGATACTGGAACGGATTGACTTCTTGAAATTTAAATTATTATTTGTAAAACTTTGTAAAATGAATTACCTCCCTTAGTCATGTCTACAAAGAAGAATGACCTTTAATTGTTTAAGAGAGCAGTTTGTAGGTAATAAAATAAGAAATGCATAATTGGATGGTTTTTATTTAGCAAAGTATTTACATGTTACATGTAATAGTTTACTTTTTGTATTGAAGAAAACATAAAAAAAATTCGATGCATCAACCATGTTTCACAAAACGTAGGAAGTAATTTTATCGTTTCCATGGCAACCGTGTAAAATACAAGACTTGGTTTTAATTGATTTAGCATGAAACAACAATTTCTATATATATTTACACATTAACTCTTGTACTTGCAGATGTTTTATGTTTATATTGTGTTATGCGGGTGAGCATTTTCAAAAATTTTAAACTAAAAAGTAGCCAGTATTGGTTTCCATAGCAACGAAAAATATACAGAAAACACAACAATTTCTCCTCGTCATTTTTAGAAGGATATTGAAACTTTATGTTTCAACAGCCCCCTTTCAAAACAATATCTGCTGTAATTTTTTATTAAGCTTTGAATCGTTTTGGTCGCAGGCAAACGGTGAAGTTAAAAAAATAGGTCCATCATGAAACTAATACAAATTGCTCAAGTAGAACGACACGACTGGGGTGTAGTACTTGACAAATTTCTGATAATGTATAGAAACACGGCGCATATTGTTACAATGGTAAGTCCATCTGACTTATTGTTTTGCCGAAATCCTTGAACGAAATTTCTAGATGTTTGATTAGAATGTGGTTTTACATTGAGGTTCGCGCTCGCGATTCGAAGAGAAAAGAAAAACAAAGGATATATGCAAAAAAACGCAGGCATGCACAAGAGGATTAAATTCATAAAGATGACATAGATATTTTTAAGCAAATCCATGATAACACAATGTCATCAACATTTAATCCATCACCATTAACAGTTGTGGACAAAACATGCGAAAAAAGTGTTGTGATTAAGTGTCATCAAGGTGTTAAATATAAGAGAAATTTAACTGATTTAAAGACGTTTTATGAATAACGAAATGTAAGAGAAACTGTATTAAAATCTTATATGTAAAATGATAATGTACAATAGTCTGTCTTGACTAATTCTAATCATGAATTAAAGTCAAGTGAAGCATGCACGTATAGTCACAAAACTCAATTTCAAATACAGCGTTTCAGATTGAAAAAAAATTGTCTGGCATTTTTGTAGTCATTAGTCATTGATTCTGATGCAACTGTTAGAACAACGATTACAAAAAAAATTTCTGCCGAACTTAATTATTATATTTTGTTGATATTTTTGTGTATTTTATTCTTTGGTGAAATTATGTTTCGTTGTAATCACAAATATTGTTTGTAAGTATTAGACAGGAGGAATTTTTCTTACTTCCTTGTTTAATTGTGTGTGTTATCATGCTTTGTGTATTTCTCATTTATTTCAACATGTATATCTTTCCGAAAAAGAAAATAGCTGTCAATACGAGAAAGATAATAATTTTTGTAAGTGTGAGGTAAATTGAGTATTTTGTTAATATTTAGGATTTTTATCTTTTTTAAAATTATTTATAAATTTTATTTTTAATACAGATACTTTGGATAACACGGAAAAGTCATTCTCTGAATGAAATAAGGGATGTATTTTCAATACAAAATATATAATAATCAACAGAGTAAAAAGACAGAAACACGCTTATATATCAATATGTTATAACATACATCGTTAGAGTTGTCATCCTGGATATGGAAGTAAAAGACTAAAGCACATGGTTATTTTCTGACTGATTGGTTGATTAATTGATTGTTTTACTCTCACAGCAAGCAATATTTCAGCTATATTCAGGACGTAATAATTAGAAAAAAATTATTTGAATGTTTTCTGGCCAGTTCAAGTATAGTGTTCAATCAGAGGGTGTTACTATAAAGAACACTACATCATTGACATTTAAGTATAGGTAATTCGGAGGACCAGGCAGTTGCTGTATTATTAATTTGCTTCAAAAGATTCATTGTCATGTCTAGGGAAAAGTCAAATCCAGGGAAAATGTCAGATCGTATTTGAGGCACTGATTTCCCATAACGATCAATCAAGTCATGGCGACGACCCTAGAACTTCTGAACAGATAACTTTAACCTAGGTACAACTAACCCTTGTTTGAGTAGTTTAGCAGTCAACAGCAGTGATTGGTCTAGAAAATCGGAATACCGATCGCATGATCTAGAATAACGTATAAAATGTACACAACATACGCTGGAGCTGCTGGAATGTTGCTGTCGATGAACAAGAAGTTGACAATTTTTAAAATTGAAGTCACAACGTTTGTGGTAAAGTGTAGTTTGTAGTTTTCCTGAGTCTATTTCTAGAAGTAGGTCTAAGTAGGAGGCTGACCTTAGTGTATTACATGTAGTGGGTAAATTGAATGCAAATAGTCACCAATTTTATCATTGTTGAGGACGAAACATGATCAATATAGTGGAATTTGAAATTTGGCCAGTGTCTTTTCTTTCTTTTTCAGCAGGCCTTCTAAGAACTCAGCCTCATAAGAGTAAAAAAAACCAGGTCAGCGAGGAGAGGCGTACAATTAGTACCAATTGGAAAACCTACAGTCTGTTGAAAATCATGTCCTCCAAACATCACACACATGTTGTCGATCAGAAAATCTAACATGTGACAGATATGGTCTTCAGTATATTTAGTATTAGATTAATAGTAATTGATGACGAAGTAAATTCTGTCATGACTAATTACCAGGTATTTAAATCGTTTCTTTCTGTTTTTCTTGAAACAGCAGTGTTTTATTAGATCTGTAAGCCTGGTTTTAAGCTGCATTTGAGGGATGGCCGTATAAAGTGTCCAGCTTTAAAATAGTTAGACTTATGCCTGCTTTTTGACATAAGTATTTAAATCTATTGTCATACATCTCTTTAGCATAGCCAAACGAAAGCTGGGAAACCAAGGTTTTCACATTGTTTTGACCAAAAAAAATGAATAAAACACGATAAGATCAAGGAACGTTAAATTACATTTATTCAAAACATGATAGTTCTCTAAAGTTTTTTGTGGGATTGGCCCCGTGGACATCCTGACAGGGTTTTGCCTCAGATCCACTTGAGGGCCTAATACAGCCTAGACCCTCGCTTAAAAAAAGGTCTTCCGTTTCATTTTGAACATATAGTTAAGCCACAGCCACTGATGCGCTTCAGAGGAAACTTCTGGACTGAAGTTCAAAAACGTTGTTAGCATATCGTGCTTAACACTAGTGGTTTTTTTTCTTGAAGCCCTCGAGAAATACTATAGAATATTTCAAGGAAGGAGGAATACATAGGGTTTAAGCGTACGTTTTATTTTAGTTGTAGTAAAAAAATCGATCACATTTTGCAATTTTATCTATCAGTTGTCAATCTCCTAATTCTGGCAAAAATTAAAATACCAAAGAAAAAACCGACCAGAAATAACCGACATAAAAGTACAAAATCTGCATTAAGACAAAAAAAACATACACAAACTTAACTATATAGCTGGTAACCCGAACCAAATAAATCTCGTGCATGCACTTGAATGCTCTGAAGGAGTATAAAGTAGGTACTACCTGCTTAAGTAGTATTCTATATAAGAGTCAGGCAGAGAGCTTCATAAAGGGGGAACGTACATATTTAGAGTTTAACCAAATCCACAGTAATTCATTGCCAAATGATGCAACTATTTGAACTACAATCTTTTTTCAGCAATATATTTGTCTATTTATGACTATGATGTCGTTCTTTTTAGGCTATGTTGCCTATTATTTATATGTAAAATGTTTAAGATTTCATGCTTCTATTTTTTTACAGCAATTTTATTTTGAAATAAATTTTAGTCTAAATTATATAAAAAAATATAGTTTTGAAATTTAAACCTCAAAATTGATGTGATTTTATTATATACTATGTATCAATTAAAGTCAAATACCTTTGGAATGACTGGTATTTGACAATCAGAGTTATTCCGTTTGGATATTGCCACTAGATGGCAGCAGCATTTCCAACATGGCAGCCTCCATGGAATCAACAGTTTTTCTGAAATGCTCAATCTCAAACTTTTTGACAACATTATGCAGCATTTCAAAGATGTATTCAAAGGAATTTACAACTGTCAAACTTGTGGACTGTACCGAAAGCATAACAACCCATCTCAGAAAGCTGAAAGTCTTGAATAACATTGAATGTGAAGGTTATTTATAATTGCTGCTCGTTGTGAAATATTTTCCCCATGTTTAAGATTTGCTGTTTGTCCACACCACCGGTATTCTTTGGGAATTCACTGGCGACCTACTCAGAAATGCAGCTACCCTAATTATATTAGTGATGCAAAACCGTATAGAGCTGTTAGTCTTCATACGAGGCAAATTATGTTGGAACAGTTGCAATTGGGATATCATATCTTGTACCAACATGACCAATAGGTTCAGGTAGGTGAAATAAAGAGATTATTTTCCTATCAAGTATTTATCAGTCTCTGTCCAAAAATACCATTATAAAAACTAGATAATTTTTAGAGTTTCTGCTTTATTCATTGTCACCTATCCTGAAAGTGAAAGTTTCACTAGCCCCTAAATTTGAGTACATGTAGTTCAATTAATGCAATTGGAAAAATAGTGGGTTTTAAAGTATAATTTATTTGTTATAAGCATATAACATGCTACATATAAATGTCTAGATTTTCAGTCCTTTTCACTTTAGGCCAAAAATAAAAATACCTGTGTTTCCACTAACTCTACTGATCCTCCATATAAAGTTTTTTGGCCCAGTGTTTCTTATCAAATTTCATTTAGGGGTAATTTCAGGAAAAGTGTCATTTCTGCAGGATTAATAGGGAATACATCAAATTTTAGAGTCAAAATTAATTTTTGAGAGTAAAATATCATGACTTGGGGTTTATCGGTAACACTGTGACCTATTGTTAATGTCAAAATGTTGCTTCTTCATGTACAATGTACTACTTATATAATTTTGACATTTAAATTAAGTTATTTTCAAGCAGACAATAATGGTCATATTGACTTCACAAAAACAAATAATAGAATGGGGCTCCGACACAGGGAACTGTGAGTCTCTGTGAAACAGTACAATGTTTCTTCCCAACTACAATGTATTCTTTCAACTTTATGTAATGTATGTCAAGTCAGTAAACAGTTTTGTTTTTACTACAATTTTCAACTCATTTTATGTTTTTAAATATAGTATATAAATTCCCGAATGGTAGCCTTCCACTTTTTGCATTGTATTTTTTGTGACGAGTTAGTGAGCTGTTTAAATACACCCTGTAAAAAAAAGTCGGAATCAGCTAAATACATTGAAAATTAACCTCTATTAAATTTATACAAGAAGTATACATATACATACATGTAGAAGAAATTTCATTACCGTTCATGGAATTCATTACACATAGCAACAAAACCAGTGTTTTAATATTCATATGTAATTAGATTTTTTCAATTTTAGGAATATGTAGATAATGTCTTGAATTGTACTACAAAGTCCAGTCAGAGGAAGAAGATACCATCAGACATCTGTGTAACACAGAGCTCAGTAACTGAAATATATGAGATTAAGGTACATTTATCTTGATGCCTTAATATGCTTTTTTTATAGAAAACAACCACTTAGCATACATGGTACTTGTACTAAGGAGTCCATGATACATGTACTTGTATATTCAAATTAAAGTTATGCCATTTGCACAGATGAAGGACATGTGATCATTCAAAATATTTGTCTTTAAATAAATTAATTTTACCGTCATATGTCATTCGGAAAAGTTGAAAAATACTTTAAGACAAACAAATGATATACCAGTTGAATGCATTTCAATATGTATCTCTTGCAGTCTATGGTCAGGATGGTAATATTTATTTAGTAGTATGGTATAGAAGCTATAAATTATACATGTACAATGTCTTTAAACTGCACTAAAACAATTCATAGATATTATTTAATGGATGCCAACTGATGATATAAGCCTACATTGTACATTTTGACCTTAAGTCCCGGATAACTAAAATGTTCATGTACTAGTATGAAGAATATCTCTGATGAGGTAAAAATTAAAGTACCTTAATAATTTAGATTCTCATTGCTTTTATTACAAGATTTTTTAGTTTTTCACATGTAGAATTAGATTTTTGTACAGCAAAAAAGGTAACAAATAGTAAAATAATTCAAAGCAAACCCTTACTATAAGGTAGACAGAAATGTTATGCTTTATTTTGTAGATTGATGAATCACCTGCAGCTAAGCGAATGGACTGGAAAAAGCTAACCCTGTTGATGTGTCAAGGGACATGAGAATAGTTAAAGTTATTGGTGCATTAACATTCTCCCCAAATGAATGGCTTCACCCTTCTCAGATTTCTTCCTATTTTTCAAGACTGACACTTTTACAAAGAAAAGGAAGTCAAAAACAGCAACTCTCTGTGATCGATGATGAGGATCTAGAAGCGGTACTTCACAGAGCATTGAAGATGAACAAATTAGAAATGACGTATATAATTCTGTTTAATACAACAAATTGATAGTAATAGAGTTATCTGAAGGAAAAAATCAGTTATTGAAATGATGAATCTTAGTGGGCACGCAGTCAGTTCTTTCCATGATCCATTTTAAGTATTCCATGTCATTTTTTCAGGAACAGCCCTGAAAGACCAAAGGAGTTTTTTTTGACTTGATCTTAGTTTATGCAGCAATAAATTTACAGCAATTTTCAGTCCCTTACCGCCAAATGCGGAATAGGACTTTAGGTTTGTACTCTGTTCGTCTGTCTGTCCGTTCCTCTGTCATACCTCAGTTTTCCGCATTTTTTTCTAAATACTTGTAGATAATGAACTGATTTTTGGTATGTGAGTCAACCGTGATGAGTTACAGATCAAGTTTAGGTTTAGTTCCTTTAGAGATTTTAGATTTTTAGAATATAATTTTAGAGAATTTTAGAGATCTCAACTTTAAATGGTCAAAAAAGATCAAAATTTAATATAGCGATTTTTATCATTTTTGGCCTATAACTTGGGGAACATAAAAGACAGAGAAAAACTTGCAATTGCTGAAATGTTCAGTCCATTTAGCTCTACAAAAATATCCTTATTGGGTCAAATTTGTCCAATGGATCAAAGTTGTCCAATGACTCCTTTTGCAGTTATGTCTTGTGAAAGGAATAAATAAAATGGTGGTTTTTGTCGTCTTTGGCCTTAAACTAAGTCTACCGAACTATTATACGTAGATAGTGAAGCATAACTAAAGTCTCTTTGTTTTGAAATGTGGTATAACCTCTTGTAGCAGGTTTGCTCCTGAAACGACAAAAATCCAGTTGAGCGATACAGCCTCCCCAGTGGGGCCTATTGTTGTCTACATAAAGACTTATCAGAGGTGGTTGAAATCTCAAAATAACACATGTCAATATGAAGAGTATATATATTAATAAAGCCAAATCAACTAAATAGAAAGCCGAATATTAGACAAGTTAAGCCCTTTTATTATTTTTATTTATTAACACATACAATTTAAATTATTACTAAAAACAAAACAAAAAAAGAATTAACGCCTATGTAGTTTGGCGGGTGGGGATGATAATCTACAAACCAGTTTGATAGGTCAAATTTATCCCTAGGAGTAGGAAAACCATAGGTTTTGTAAAATTTAGAAACCAAAAGCAAAAAAAGCTTGTACAAGTATTTATTCTTCAACAAAAATGCTGATACTGGAACGGATTGACTTCTTGAAATTTAAATTATTATTTGTAAAACTTTGTAAAATGAATTACCTCCCTTAGTCATGTCTACAAAGAAGAATGACCTTTAATTGTTTAAGAGAGCAGTTTGTAGGTAATAAAATAAGAAATGCATAATTGGATGGTTTTTATTTAGCAAAGTATTTACATGTTACATGTAATAGTTTACTTTTTGTATTGAAGAAAACATAAAAAAAATTCGATGCATCAACCATGTTTCACAAAACGTAGGAAGTAATTTTATCGTTTCCATGGCAACCGTGTAAAATACAAGACTTGGTTTTAATTGATTTAGCATGAAACAACAATTTCTATATATATTTACACATTAACTCTTGTACTTGCAGATGTTTTATGTTTATATTGTGTTATGCGGGTGAGCATTTTCAAAAATTTTAAACTAAAAAGTAGCCAGTATTGGTTTCCATAGCAACGCAAAATATACAGAAAACACAACAATTTCTCCTCGTCATTTTTAGAAGGATATTGAAACTTTATGTTTCAACAGCCCCCTTTCAAAACAATATCTGCTGTAATTTTTTATTAAGCTTTGAAATTTGATAAAAAAGAGACTTTAACATAGAGTTATCTCCCTTGGTCAATAAATGTGGTTATTGACTGAATTTGAAAAGTGATACCAAAATAAGTATTTGGTATTAGATATCTTTAAACATTACAATTTTCAGTATTTTGTATGAAATGTGTCAAAATAAACTTGTATTTAGGAAAATAAATTGTAGAAAGTGGTGCAAAATCCAACAATTTCTATAGTAATATCATGTTATTTTGTTAGAGATTTCAAATAGCCGTTTCCATGGCAACCAGTGAAATAAAATTCAAACTTTTCTGTTTAAGCCATTTTTACTTCATGCCAATCATATACCAAAAATTTAATAAAATTCTGAAATACCTGATGTGCCACCCATTGCTTGACTCTTATACAGAATACTACTTAAAATTGAACACAAAGATTTATTCGTACAAGGTAAGGTTTAATTGTCCGTCCTTGTATTTACCCAATACTACATACGTTTTGCAGTTGGAATCAATATTGATTTCGTGTTGTTTTTTAACCTGTTGATTTATTGTTTGTAAACTTGTTCTCGTCCTGAATATAGCTTAAATATTGCTCGCTGGACATTACAGTAAGCAAGCATTCATTCAATCTATAAATCAAAGAAAAAATATAAATTAAAAAGAGAACAGATCGAACAACTAGAACGTAAAATCATCGAACGATAACGAATCCGGATTTACACAATATAAACAAAACGAAAAAAACGAAGACCAGTAACGAGTAAGCAGTGCCTGCCTCCGATCGTATTTGAGAGATGGATTTCCCGTAACGATCAATTTAGTCATGGTGACCGCCATATAATTTCTAATGTGATAACAATTTAGGCCACACCAATTTAATTTCTTGTTCTTCGGATTTTTGTCATTTTAAAAAGGGGCGAGCGAGCGAAATAATTATTTTAAATATTATTATTTGGATTTTTAAAAAATCATAGGCGAACAGAAAAATTTGAGGCGAGCGATAACTTTTTTTTAGTTTAATTTTTTCAAAATAAGAAAATGTACTTAAGTATATATTCGCAAAATTCAGTTTCAATGTGATTTTCTTTCAGAATTGGGCATACTATGCTTACCTGAAGTTTACCAAAGCATGTAAATGAATAAATGAATTATAATTTGTAATTATGGGTTCATCATTCAAATTATGTACAATCAATTGCCCCTTTTAAACAATTCAGTATTGTAGGTCATATACAACATACTACATCAAAGCATTAGAGACAACTGGAAGCAAAAGAATGCCTGTCACATCTTCATTTGCAAAAAATATATTTTTTTAGACCTTATTTAAAATACACAACTGACTACATTGTACATCATTATTGATGAAGATTTCTAGAGGAATGAATTTAAAAATGTTATAAAATAAGTTATATCCCATTCGTTGTGTTTGCTGTAATATTCCCATTTAGTGAGACTTTTTTTTGATCGAACAACCAAAGACAATCCAAAATTATAGATACATGGTGTCCAATGTCCAATATTTCAGAGAAAAAATTAAGTCCCATGCACGCCATTAGAAAACAGAGATACATGTATATATGAAAAATGACAACCAGATCAAACAGTTATATGCTGACCCTAAATAAAATTACTTTAACTTTTCCACAAATAACACTGAACAACCATTCCCAGTAATTTCATTTTCTTTTTTTGTCACAACCCTTCCAACAATGTCAACAAATTTAATAAGCATTGTAGTTTCTGTGGTCATTTTCTTTTATCTTGGTGGAGATAAACAGAAATCGAATGTGCTTCATTACGTATCCTTTTTAACTGCCTATATATGTAAAGACTTTTTTAGTCAGGTGTCAGTCGTTTTCCATGTTTTTCAGACTCACTACAAACACCAAGTTCACCTATTTATGAAACAATTATTAGTGTCTGTATTTCATGTCAGTAAAATCTAAAAGATACGACAATAAGAGTACACGTAACAATGAAACTATGTTAATATTGAGTTTACGTTTGTTGCATATGGTAAAGTTTTTCTTTGTCATGTTGTGGTTGTTCGAAAATTCTACCGGTTCTGCCAGACGGTGTTGGTTCTGATTCATTGAAAACGTCGTTTTTAGATATCCGAAATATATTTTTATGTTGAAGCCACTAAAACTTCTCGTTTGTAGAATCCATAAATGGGATTTCTACCTATTCATCATACTTGTCCATGTCCGTCAGCTTTTCAATGAATTATTTATTTAATAATTGCCTTTCTGTTACATATGTCCCATTTGTAAAGAAGTCACATCTGGCATTAAATCGTGTTCATTCTTGTTTTCTTTACGGGGTCCATCTCTTTCATTTACATTATTAACGACATCCTCAACGTTTTCCCGCAAACTTTCTTACCGCAATCCATCGCATACACCGCCGCAAATATTGCAATAGCAATGTGTGTCCCTTCGTCTTTATTATGTCTACCGCTTAAGACAGCTTGGTCACATCTGTTATATATAAATTAAAAAAAATACACAAACACCTTGTGGATTAACCGGTTTTTAAGTGTTTTCCTCAACGAAAATTAAAGAACATTTTTTGTTACATAGATTTTATATTGATAAGCAAAATTGATTTCTTAAGAAAATAATATGAAATTTAATTAAACATGTTATCTTACCCCACACAGATAGTCATTCCAATGTCAAGATTTCAAATCTTGTCAAGCATATTAAAAATTCAGACTTTCATAAAATTGCAAACGTGACATCCTAATCTTTTCAAGTTTATATTTTGGCATTATAAATATTAAATTTGTAATATACTTTTTAGACCGTTGTTGTTAAATATAAGAATAAATGTTCTTATTTATAAACTCAGGTACATCTGAGGTACCAGATTTTTTTCACCGGAAAATTCAAATATTAACAAAAATGAGTTCCTGCTTCCCTCTTTTGATTCCTGAAATATTTTACTGTGTTAATGTCAATACTTTCGCAGATATGAACGGCACAGCCCGATGCAACCGAATAATAAGTACGAGAAAGCTCCAAAATTAACAAAATGACTGAAAACCAACAATGTGCTTTTTACATTTCGATCAGTGGGCCTAATGTCGCCATATGTGATAAAGGTGATAGTGGAAAACATATACACGTATTGTCAAAACTTTATATAAATTATCGAGAGAACAAAATGTGAATGTAGATAATGCATAGCTGCTTCCCATTATAGAACCCTCAAAGCCCAGACCTTACATAAATAGTCTGGGATAAAGAATTGGAGACATTTGAACGAAGAAAGTATACACGTGGTTGACACATATGAACAGTTTCAATTGTCAAAAACAACACTAGTACGTATTAAGACAATATAAACCATTATTGCATGACAAAGTTTCTATTATTATTGCAAAAACACTTTATTTAGTACAACTTCTGTGTAAAAGTATTAGACACAAACAAAGTTATTTCGATGGAATCCAAGTACTCTTGTTAGTGACTTTTTCAGCTGTGTCCGGTTTTCATTGATGATAGCATTGCATTTATCATCTCTTTCAACTGATCTATTGAGGATTAAGACTTCAGTACAGGTATTCACTTTTTGTTTGTAACATGGACGTTGATCTTGATATAATTATAATAAATTGTTCAATCTTGAAGTTGAACTGAAACTATTCCGAGCAATTGATGAGCGATCAAATATTACCTAGATAAATTGTTAGTTCCTAAGAAATTAAGACTGTTTAATCCATGTAATGTTAATCAAAAATTTGATTTACACTCAATGGTTTATATGGTAAAGTAACCAAATTTAATGCAAGACATTATATAAGTTGTAGTGGACTTCAACAACCAGGCAAAACTGGTGTTGCTGTACGACAGGACGCGCATTTTCTGTAGAAGTCTCAAATTATTTTACTTTACGATGTCTAGTAAAAACATCCTTACTACGTTTACATCTTTTATGACAGTTATTCCATTGGAAAATAAAATGATTGCGTTACCATGATAACAATGATAATAAAAATTATCAAGACGAGGATTCTGACTTTTCAGACTGAAAAAAGTAACACGTAGAATTTTTAGCGGAGTTGCTTCTTTCTGGTCTTGATGACATGTAATATTGAACCATTTCAGCAATCCAAACATGTTTAAGATTCTGTTATTTACAAAATTTTACTGACAATCCAGTTGAGCTTGAAATATATGAAATAAGAAATGCTACCGACACAAATTACAACATTAGTTTTATTCAGTTTTCTTTATTGAATGAAATAGGTTTCAGGAGAATGAGAGGTTCATTCAAATGCTTGGAAATTTTATCAAATTTAACACATCTCTGAGAATGTGTAAACAGTGCTTAACATTAGCACAGTGTTTTATGTCCTTAATACCAGCTGCTGACTGCAATTATGTTTTATTAAAATGTTTTTCTAAGTCTATATACGCATATAATATTCGTTGATCCAGAATCCTTCTAAAACCATTATTTGATAAAGATATTGATTTTGCTGGAAATTTTTAATTCAGACATAAAAACGGATATGTTCTAGCTAAGCTTGAACATTCTTTGTCAAAACAAAATTTGAAACTCATTATTTTTCAAAGGAACAATAAAGAAAAGTTATTGAAATTTCAAACTTACTTTGTTGTCGTATGATAGTTAATTAAAAGCATTTCAACCAAGGAACCGAAGACATTACTTGAAACAAAACGCAAGCAAAATAGAGAAAATCTTACTCATGTTTCTGATGTTACTTAAATTGTTTACGAACACTAGATTAGGACTGGTGACAAAAATCAAATATATAACTTTAGGTTCTAATAGAAAAGATTTGTTTCCTAAAGTGAAGAAAGAAGTTATTTCAGTTTCTGAATGTTTGACTTGTGAATAAATACTCTTACCAAATCTGGATGTCATGAAGTTGAAGGATTGCCAAAAAAAATCCTAATTATTGAACGAAATTGTCCTATCGTCTGTATGTCAGCGTCATCAAATTCACATATTTCTATTTAACATTTCTAAAAAAAGAAACGAGAATGGCATTAAGAAAAAAGGTAAAGATAACAATCAGATTACTCAAATTCAATATGAATGACGTTAATAATTATACTTTAAACTGGAAGGAAGTTTTATTTGTAAGACAAATCAGAACTCATGCAAAACAGTAATTTTGTCAATGAGAATCTTTTACAAAAAACTTGTTCTTGCTAGGGATGACATTTGGTATTTCAATCAATATTCATTAAAAGAATGATATGTTTGTTTGTTTGAATATTGTTTAACCCAACTTTCAGCAACTTTTCAGTCATATTATTGCGTCTAGTTTTTTTTTCTTTTTTTTCGGTGCTCACTGGACGTAAAACAAACATCCAATCAATAAAGCAACCACTCTGACAGTCATATCGATCCTTATATGCCCATTGCGAATTAAAATAGAACATTTTTATGAAATAAATTTTGAATTAAAGGGGGTGTAAAAATGTAAATCATTTAGCCATGCTGTGTTATTTGCATTCTAATTGCCAATTCCGAATTTGCTTAATATGATCTTAGAAACAAAAAATGCTCAAAATTCCTTTTTTATAAGTACGCAGCAACTTATAGGAGAAAATTCGGCAAACGACTTAATGTATGACTTACTGAACAATGAAATATGAAAATATATTGTTATCTCAAATACTCATTATACAAGAGGTAGCTGAAAAAGTAGTTGGGAATAGTTGATTGATTGGATGTTTGCTTTACGTCCAGCGAGCAGTATTTTAGCTATATTCAGGACGGGAAACAAGTTAACAAACAATACATCAATTCAAAAAGGGGTGGGATGGGACACAGGGAACAAAAGTTTGACTGCCACTGGCAAAGTACGGAGTTTTGGGTAGGGTCGGAGAATTTAGCCTTTTGTAGCGGCTACAATGAGCCTACTCATCTACAAAAGGGATTTTTATCGTGCAATGAGCGTGGCACTACTAAACACGTTACCCACTATGGTCCGCGGCCAGGCTTTCCGTATTATGACCCGACAACCCCCCAACGAGAGGGTCTCTACTATCCGCCACCCGGGGACGCGCTGGGCTGCTCTGTGGGTTGAGCACTGGGAACCGAATGAATCAGCAGGAATAAAGGAATTCTAAAATTACGCGTTCAGATAATCACTATGACTGGTAAAGTACGATACAACAAGAATAGACACTACATTAGAATCTAATTGTTTGCATATTCCTGAAGACGTGTGTAGTTACAATAAACGTTTGCATTATTGGATGAAACGTTTAAATGTCGAAATTAATGGAACAAAATGGAACCGTCTTTACTTTAAACACTTTAATTAAAATTTCTTCGCGAAGCAAATCGTAAGCAATTTCAATCACGAAATCAAACGACCAGGTAGTTTAAACTATGAAATTTATTATTTTCTCTTGTAAGCATATTTTTATTGATGACGTGATGTTATCCAACTAGATAATGTTAATATAAATAAATAAATAACTTTTAGCATTTGTAATAATACACTATTTTTAATGGTAGTCAGAAAGTTTACATTCCTGAATAAAATATGAATTGTATGAAGCTCAGCAAATTTATAAAAGTATGCATGAAGGTAAATGTGTGCTGCATGTAACAGTATTTACGTTTTGCACGAAGCTATTTCATATTTTTATGTATGATTAACGGCTAATTTTAGTATATAAATTAAACAAATACTTTGCTTTGTTATTTTTTGCATGAAACGAAAAGAAAAACAATATTTTTTGTTGTAATATATGCATAAATACACGAACTTTTGCATGATAAAATCAATAGGACACATTTTATTAAACGAGGAGTTGCCTACCTATACATCTCATAATTTATCTGTCTAGATTTCAATTTGTGTTGGTATATTAAAATCCCGATTTTCATATAACTTCAATCATGACATATTTCTCTACTCAAGTTTATACTTTGGCTTATAATACAACTTTTTCTATATATTAGTTATGGCTATTGTTATTAAATATAAATAATTTACTATATGACATTTTTGTCAACATCTACACCGATCCATCTGCTTGTGAACTGGTATTCCACGAGGTTATCACCAGCCCAGTAGTTACTCTTGGGTGTTGACAATAATATAATTGATTCCTTATATCAACGATATAAGTTTGGTCTAAATTTATATCCCTGAAATTTCAAAAATGATTAAACTCTAATGTTCTTCTAATCGCAAGTTGTAGATGGATTTGGAATAACATGTTGTTATTTTGAATATAATAGCTCTACATCATCTTTATTATCTTCTTTTGTGTTGTTTAGTTTTTTGCGCGTATGATGTCCTGATGATACGAGCAATGTATAATATAAAAGAAAGTTTTATGAATGTACTGATCAATCTGTTAATTTCTGTCTTCAGACATCTTCGAATGATGAGAACGGTTTGACAGATTGTGAAGTAAAATGGGTCTTAAACAAAAGCGCGTGTAAAAATATAATTAAATACTGTGTCATAGTAAGATATAACGTTAAGACAATCATTTTGTCCCTTACTGTTGAGTTTGACGAGGTATAAAATCAGAGCATAAGAAGAAATACATAAGAATCGAATTTTTGCTTCTTGCAGGGCACATATGCAACCATTCAATGTTTAATTTTTTTGGATGTAGCGTTTTATTTTTCGATGGAAGGATAGAATCGACGATTCGCAAAACATTGTGATCCTAATCGTTACGGTATTTGACAGAAATTGGGTTCTTTAAATGAATTTTGTGAAATGAAAATATATCAGATGGTTGAATAACATGTTACAAGTCAAAGTTTAGAGCAAGAAAAGGTTTTAAAATGTGCGCATCGAAACAAATACGCATTGTACATCAAATGTCTTAAATGGTTAAAAGTGTTTATACGCAAACTGATATTGGCACTACTGCAGTACATTATTTAATCACTAATGCCGTATTACATGCTGTAGCTGACTTAATAACATGGTTTGTCTGACAAAACCGTTATAGGCTGGAGTAATTACCGATTTTTTGTGTGCGGTTTAATCAATTAAATTGACTTTGCTAAATCACCAATGATCGGGCCAAAAATTCATGCAAGATTTTTTGAAGACCCGTGCTTACACGAAAGGTAAAATCACAGGGAGTTTTCTTGATTTAGACGCCCAATGACGTTATAGTAAAAAAATAAAAAATTGAAGTAGATGACCAATGGATATTAAAGTCTTAGAAAAGTCTGTCTTAAGTTTTCTGCAGTACAATTAAAAAAACAGTTTTTTAATGATATGTATACAGTCCAAAACACTGTTTTGGAAAGTAAACAACGTGTTTTTTAATTGCTAGCTTGTCAATCAAGGTGGTTACCTAGCGTCTGTCTTTTTTCAACAACCCTATTAAGGTGGATACCAAATACATTACTTCTCTCAGTCTTATTGGTCGAACAGTTGATATATTTTTAATATAAATACATTTGGCTCTTGACCATACGTGAAAAATACACTTTACTAAAGCAGGACTTAAATAATATACTTGGAATTATAGGAATGTTTAAAGCGATAATTTATTGCTTATTGGTTGGATTCTATAATTTCAACAATGTTAACAGTACAGGTAAACTACTTTTTTATAATCTTTTTTCCATGAACTGTGAATAAACATAAACTAAAATTAATTTCGATACAAAACAGCTGTAATAACTTTAAACCATTTATTCAAATCACGAAGTGACAGCAATGTTTCTTCAGCGATTGTTTGTAACGTTACTTTTTAATTTTATTCCTCTTCTACGTCCAGTTAAACTACATAGAAAGATGTTTTTTGATTTTGGTATCTTTTTATTCAATATTTTTATAATGAAATGTCAATAAACAAAGCAACCTTTTTTGTTATTAACAGGAAAGGACAATAAAGGAACGAAATTCATATTTGGTTTCATGGCAAATTACGACATATCATTATTAGAAATTTTCATAACAACAGACAGTCCAGGAATAACATACGTAAATGTGTCTACTCCGCGGTATAACGAACAAAATTTGCACGCATTTTCCATTACTAAAGGACAGGTTAAAAATATAACTCTGCTTCAGACATTTGCGGCAACGGTACAGAACTTGGAAATAAAGGAATTCAGATCCTTTCAACTACCGAAGTGGCAGTATTTGCTGTAAATAAACAGGACAGTACAACCGATGCCTATGTCGTTTTTCCCACTGACACACTTGGAAGAAAATACTATGTACTTTCTTGGCCGACAAAGTCAGAATTTATGATTGTTGCCACAAAAGACAAAAGTAGAGTTGACATAATTCTTGTAGGTGCTGGAATAATGTATAATGGCAACACGTACACATCTGGTATGACTTTATCAATATACTTAAATGAATGGCAAACATTTAACGCCTATAATGAAACAGCAGATTTCACGGGTACTCTCATAACATCAAACAATGAAATAGCCGTACTAAGCGGAAATAAATGTATAAATATTGGACAAGGAGCTTGTGATCATACTGTTTCACAAATGACCCCTGCTGAAACTTTTGGTCACGATTTTGTTTCTATCAGTATGCCAAACTGTAACAGCCATGTCAGCTACAGAATAATAAGCAGCGAAGATAATACAATAGTCAACATATTTGGGATGCCAGCAGTTCAGTTGCCCACGGCTGGAGATATTTATACTTTCAAAATACAATCTAATTCATCGAAAGTTGTTTCAGCAGACAAACCCATTGCAATGGCGTTTTTTGCAAATGGAGCATGCGATGGTAACAGCCTCGGGGATCCTGCAATGATTTTGATGCCGCCAATACCACAGTTTGCTGCGGACTACACGTTTGCAACTGTAGAAATTCCTACCAATCCATTTCACAATTTTCACAAGTTTTTATCAATTGTAATTGGTGACATTTATATAACAGGACTTGTGCTAGATGGGCAAAATATTTCTTCTTCAAATTGGAGAAACGTAGAAGGAAGTAATAATTTAAAAGTAAACGCTCTATTCGTAAATGATGGTTCTCATACAGTGTATCATGTCGATCCAACAGTTACCTTTCTTGCTGTTGCAACTGGTCTTGCAGAATTTAATGCAAAGATTGGCACCTATTAATAGTGTGAGTACAGTTTAAAAAATAGTGATTGCGTCATTTTGTCTTTTAAGGTAAATAAATCTTCAAATAAATTGCATTATCTCCATTCTTAAGCTATGGCGAAAACCTAAATTAACTAAAATTTGGAATTTAATATGTATCGGAAATAATATCTGCGCTTGCATTAACTTAATCGTAGAATTGATGCCATGAAATTATTACCGTTGTCAAATCAGAATCAACGTTACATCAAGAATTTAGAATTTGTACAATATGAGAAGTAGGTGAAACCAAACAGTAATATTAAAAATAGACGGTAAATTGCTACAGCAAGTATTCTAAATGGTGGCAAAATAAGAATAATATAACTATTTTATTGTAGATTTGTACAGAGAGCAATACTACACCTGGTGATATAATTGACAACGATTGTGATGGCTTTATAGATGAGGAAATTCAAGATGGAAAAGGTACTAAGTCTAAAACCACATTGATTATGTTTATTTACTAATTTCATGACTATTCAACAATTCTTTATATAACAGACAATATATGGCACATTCATATTGATTTGTATTTCCTTGTCTCAGTTGTACATGTATCACACCTACCCACTCTAAATCATTATGTCAAATAATATATCAAATTGCGCAAACAGATACCGGACAAGCTATAAAAAGTATATCAATCTGGTTTTTTTAGATGATGATGGCGATGGTCGGATTGATGAAGACTTGGCTTTATTTTTCGGTGATGTCACATCAACATCATCTACAACTCAGGTTACAAGCACTGAAATTAGTACTACATATATATTTAGTGACGTCACAACGTCTTCTACTACAACTCAGGTTACAAGAACTGACATTGATACTAAATATATATTTAGTGACGTCACAACATCTTCTACTACAACACAGTTTACATGCGCCAAAGGTAGTATCCAAACTATGCACCAACTTTATGAACTGTTTATTTACTTATGTCGACTAGGCAAGAACGTAAATACAGTAATGTGTGCTTACATTTGTTCAATTCACTGCTATACCTAATAAATTAGGAGTTATGTTTTAAATGTAATATTAATAGTAATTAGTTATAATTCACTACACCACACCTCTTGGAACCACGACATCTCTTCGCTTTATTACATCAAGTCTTGTTTGAAAAAGAAATCAAGAATACCAGTTGAGAACTCCTAATATTCGACAGAACATTAATTATCCATCTCAATTTAGTAGTAGTTGCTCTAAAAGTTTAATTCTCCGTCTCTATCCATTAACCCATACTTTTTGACAGTCAAAAAGTTCCCGATGTCCTATACCCGTTTCCCGTTATTTATTGTTTGGTAATCTGTTCTCGTCCTTAAGATAGCTGTAATATTGCTCGCTTGACGAAAAGCAAACAATCAATCAAGAGTACTTTTTTCAATTAAAACAATTATATTTCCATATTTCTTAGCAACATTAAATAACAATTTTGATTAATAAATTCTTTTTTACTTTTACTTAGATGTACGTGTTATTACTTTAACTATACCGGAACTGCTGTTTATTGCTGGCATCATCGGGCTTTCTGCAACCATGTTATGCTGTATCCCCTGTTTGCTTTTTATTTGGAGGAAAAAGAGATCCAAGCAACAAAAACGTGTATACAGCCGAGCAAAACCTGCAAGAAAACCTGATCGTTTTTAAGTATTGTATTTTCCGTCTTATTAATAAAAGTCACAGGTAGTAAAAACGATAAAATATGCTCGAGGCAACAATATTATTAAGACATCATTAAAGTATGTTAGTTAAATTTATTTCATTTATTGTTGACACACTTATATATATATTATTCATTATTTCAACAGTTGGACAATTTTCAGTGTACGCAGATACCGTGTGAGTGTATAAATTCTGTTGGCTCATTAATTGTAGTTTACATAACAGCCGTCAGTATTTCAGCTATATTCAGGAAAACAAAAAAAAGTATAAATATTATGTTGAAAACGGTATATGTCAATACGAAAACATTGTGCCAGTCTATTTAAAAGTATTGCAAATAGGGACTTAACTAAATTTCACCTAAAATATCTGCAACTGTAGTGTGATCTCGTTAGTTATCGATGATTGAAGTTTCCAAGCTTTACTTCAATTTTTATTAAAATTTTGGGAATGTTAGGATACAGGGTAAGAACCATAATATGTCAAAACCGATAAAAACAGATGACGTTACTGTCAATGCAACAAGGGAAACTTGCTGCTTGACTCATATGTAGAATGTTGAAAGCGGCACTATTCAAAATGAACCTAATTTTACAAATATTTCTTTGTCAGCGTTTTAAGTCTCGCCATTTGGTGCTCTATAATGCTTTAGTATTTATCTAATGACCAGCATTTAGTAACGTTTTAAGTTTATCATTTTTTAAAGTTGAGTTTTCATGCCCTCCAATTCGAAACAGGTAACAATTATTGAATCTTTTACTATTTTCCAACTGTAAATATTTTGATATGTCCATAGTTATTAAGGGGTTGAGATATTTCAACTAAAGAGATAAATTATTAGAATGTATAGTAAATATAACGTACATTTCATTATTTTGGTAAATTTTCAAAGTTAAAATACTTTTCTTCAATCAAGTATACTCAAACATGTATTCTTTAATAAAATAATCAATTCATTCTTAAGCAAAACTAGCAATTCACGAAATGTATAAATATCAAAATATTAATGAACATGTGCAATCATTGTATTATTAGTGTCTGATTGTAATACCATCTAAAAGAAACAACAATAAGAGTAACCATTTGAATTTGAATAATTCACAAACAAAATATAATGTCAATATTGAGTTCGTAAACGCTCATTTAATACGGTGAAGTTTTTCTTTGTCATTTTGATGTAGTTCGCACATTCTACCGGTTCTGCCAGAAGGTGTTGATTCTGGTACATTTAAAACATCTTGTATACCAGTAGGTATCTATATTTTCCTGTTTATAAAACTGAAATTCTCCTCTGTAGAATCCATATATATGTTTTTACCTCTTCATCGTCCATTTCATAGTCCGTTATATTTCCAATGAATCATTTATTTAAGTACTTTGCTGCTACATATTACCCTATTTGTAAAGAAGTCACATCTGGTATTAAGTCGTTTTTATTCTTGTTATCTTTTATATCCATCTCTTTTTTTACAGTATTAACGACATGCTCAAAGTTTTTCCGCACTAAATCGCATAAACCGCTATCTAATCAAATACTGCAAAAGCCAATTATGTCCCTTACAAACAAGGTACAATTTTCTGCACATGCTACTGCGTGTAATTTAAACTTTCTTTCGACCAGCTTAATTTCTTGTTTTCAATAACTCGTCCATCTGAACGCAATATTGTTCATACAAAAAGGAATGAAACGCCTTTAATATTCGAAGCGCAAGTCCACGTGAAAAAGTCACATGCGTTCTGAATGAGTCCTTTGGCATCTAACAGCTTCATCGGACATCCTCTTTGTTCCTCTTAGCCCATCGCAGGGGTCTTATTATGACCTAAAATTTAGTCTAGCAGAGACCCCATACAATTGAGAATGGTTTAAAACGACTGTCGACTTCGATGTTGGCTCGTTTGGCCATCTGTCCCATAGTGTATAAATTCTTGCAGTGGTGATAGAAACTAAAACTAGGCTTCTACTTTTTTATATACAAATTATTGTGCGTGACGATGACGATGAGGATCTTTTCTGAGACGACACTGCTAAAAGTCAAAACCTTGTCTTTTTCCTCTGATTTCCTGATGAGCAGTTCGGACCTATTCGATGAGATCATTACCGAGTATTAAATGCCTTTTTACTTAACTAGATTGTTTTAGTGTACATATTTAGACTCATTAGTTTGTTTAACTCCGTGGTGAGTTGGTTTCAATCTTTCTACGTAATAGCTATATGCGTTTTGAAGTGTTTTCACTCTCTTGGTAACATTGTACTTACCCGTTTTGAGTTGTTAATATTTCGTTTGGCTTTAAAGGCGCTCGACTAACTTCTGCCCAAGATCCATTTGTTTTCCTGTTTGGGAAGTTCATGCCTACCTGCAAGGGACTGTTCAAACTGGATGATACCCATTCATACTTGCGTTTCTAGGTCTTCATTGTCATTCGGTAAGCTTTTCCTTTCATTTGCTCTGCAGACATTGACACAAAATGTCGTTGTTCTTTTTTGTATCTTTTCTTTTTTTGTGACACAAAGATCTTGTTTGCTTTCGGTAAAAGTAAAACACTGATGTGAATGCATTTGTGATACAAACGGGTGACGTACAGAAACACTTGGGTAATTTTTTCGATTAGCACAGTTAGAATATACATATATATGAATACATGCAAAAGAGAAATTGAGCGTAATATCGTCTTAAATTGTTACGTCTATTTATTTTACTACTTCTACTTATATCGCCCGTTCCTTAAATATGCATATATAATTTGGAAAACCTGTTTAGAATACTTAAAAGATCGTTTGAAGCACATTTATCTTAAGACAGAAAGAATTGTCAAGAGTATCTCAACACTGAGCAGCCTAATTGTTCTTTTGAAGAATCTGGATAGGAGACTGAGTGATAGCAGGCAACCATAAAATTGTACTATGTCACCAAATAGTCAACAATAAGACACCTGCGTATTTCTCTGATTTAGTTCCTATGACTTTCAAACAAGTACATGCATAAAGCACTCAAAACGTTACAAACATCTGCAATATCCCTTCTTAAACTAGCTATTATTATAGTTGTTCCATCCATTATGCTGCAAGACTTGGAAATCAGCTATACTCTTTACCTTCCATATCTCAAAATGTATCTAAACAAGCGAAAATTGGTTAGGATACATCTTTTACACTCGCATTAGTACAAAAAGGTAAATTATTTAAAAAAAACTACGCTTATGTAAAGCTATATTAAATTATCACGCAATAATATCAAAAGATAAAATTTACATTTTAATACTGTTAAATTTTATCCTTCCCCTTAGCGGGATTCGAGCTCACACCGGTGTGACACTGTAGCTTCCATTGCTTTTATTATGTCCTTCTAGAAAACTCAGCCAAATCCTCTGTATATATATTAAATAAATTAAACAACCACTTTGTGATTATCCGATTTATACGTGTTTTCCTCTAGCAAAAACAAAAGAATTAAGCAAGATTTCTTACCCCACACATCTTGTCATTCCAATGCCTTGATTTTAAATCTTGTCAGGATATTAAACATTCCTACTTGCATAAAATTGCAAAGATGATATCTCAATTTTTTACATTTTATACTTTGGCATTATTAATAAAATTTGTTGGATATACTTTGTTTAGAGTGTTGCTGTTAAATATAAGAATCAATTTACTTATTATGTACTCATGTTAAATCAAACAACTACAAATAGGTAATTAAAATGTTTACAATTATAAATGCATTAAATAATTATAGTCTTCAAAAGCATAAGAATGATATCTTTTAATAGCATGATTTTATAATTTTCAGAATTTGTTGGGACTGACACATGTTATTCTAGCTTGCATGTTAAACTACATATTTTTACTTTTTATGTATGACCGTATCGACAGTTCGACATTTCACTGACCATGAAATTAAATGTAATTAGCTAATTAGTTAAATCGTTCTTATCGTCCATTAGCTGATGGACTGATCAATTTACGAAATTGCGAATTAAAGGTAGACAAAGTCACAGATACTCGTGGACATGACCGCACTTTTTCTATTCTCTTGCTAGAAGTATTTTGAGCGTCCTTAATTACACTCTGCTCTATATTCGTTTCTAACGACATAAAACAAGTTTCCACAAAAAATACCTGACAATGTGCCTGTTGACTTGTGTTTTATAGAGAGAAGGTAAGACATTCATTTTATAATATCTGAGGTTCACTGCACGAAAAATCGTCTTTTGTTCACATTTTGTCAAGCCCAAAATATTATTAAAAGTTCACCTATCTCCGAAGTCCATATTTTGTTAAATTTTGTGGTAGAAAAGGCAACCTTTGACCTTTTGTATTTGAGAAATGTGAACGACAGACAATATTTGATCTTTCATTAAAATCAAAAGATGAATGACAAGTCATCTTTGAAATTTCGTTCAAACTGAAAGGTGTACGATATATTTACTGGGACATTTTGTGTACAATGACAGGTGGACGACAGGTCATCTGCGACATTTGTTCCTAATAAAAGAGGAACGATATGTAATCTCAGAAATTTTGTTGATACTGACAGGTGGATGAAAGGTCACCCATGACATTTCAACAAGTCCACCACAAATCATCTACAACGACATGTTATATGGACATTTAGTTTATAATGAAGGTGGATGAATAGTCATCTGTGACATTTGATCATATTAATTTAAAATGTGAAGAATTTTTTATATTGTTGGTGTTGACAGTTTAATGACATTTTGCTGCAATATCAAATAAATAATACAAAACTTTGATATTTTTATCTTTCCTAGTAGTGGTACAGTATTGTATCAATATTGATCTCAATTCCAAAATCTTCAAACAATACTGTAATGAGAAATTCAGTGTCATACAATATTGAGCAATGTCATGAATTTCAGGCGTATACTTTTGAACTTAAAAACGCTCATGTGATTTAAATGACACCTTTAAAATCTATCTTAAGAATGATAAAAACCAACAGAAAATTTATGTTAACATTTATTAATTAGAAGCATTTGTAATAAGAACATTACACTATATATGTAAGTATTTAAAAGTATACAAAATAAAAACACCACATCATACTATTATACTATTTTTAACAGTGTCTACAAAGATAGTTCAGAAGTAAGTTGTCACTATATATTTCTTTGTTTTTTTTGTGCATTTCTTTTCTTTCTTTTCCACATTAATTTTATTTGTGTACACTTGACATTAATGAGAAAATACTTCCTTACAAACATACCACAATGCAGCATTAAATTATATTTATAACAAATTACAAGCAGCAAGTATCTCTGCATACTAAAAAAATACAGCACTATACTATTGTAACTTGACTTGATCTAAGAATCTTTAAAGAGCTTAAATATTACCATTTATAAGAAAAAATCTAACATATATATATATATATATATATATATGAAAAAAGAAAATGTAAAACTCGTTATTATTTGCTTTAGAAGGGATTGATCACAAATGTGTCCAAGCTGAGAAAGAAAATGGTTACGAAATTAAACATTTAACTACACGAAAACAATGACCGAATTCATACAAAACTTAACTTCTAATACAAACTACATATTGCGTGAATCCTAGCATTCTCTTTAAATGTTTTGATAACTGGTATATGTTTTCAGAGTAAGTCCTCTCATCTTTGGAATACACACACGATTTAAAAAGACAGCAACTTAAAAATGCCTATATAATTTTCAAAAGGTCACAGCAGCATCAGAAGTATATTAAATATACTGCCATAATGCCACAAAACCAGTATGTTTGCTTCCCTATTTCTTACTCAAATTCTAAATTTTTGTTAATGTTGTCTTCATTTAAGTCATCTTAACCTGAATTTGCCTCAAAACAGGCTTCAGTACCTTCTAAATTGTTATACAATTGTGATAGAATATAATTTTCTCATATGATCAAAATAAAATTTCAGTTTTTCAAAACTAATGTCATTTTGATTTTAACTATGTTACTAATTGGCGCATCATCAGTCAATAAATTAATGTCGCAAACTCTTATATTGCATTCTAATAAATGCTTATGGACTTGTCTGTCAGAAATAACTTTTTCATTTCATGTTGCATTCTAAATACCATCTATGTATTAATATCTAACACAATGGCTTGCTCAGATTTGCTTGGTGTATAAACTGTGTAATCTAAGAGAAGCGGCTTCACTGGTTTGTGTACACCTTTTCTCCCAATGCAATGAGTAGCGGCTTCACTGATTCGTGTGCACGCTTTCTCCCAATGCAAGGAGTAGCGGCTTCACTGGTTCGTGTGCAAACCTTTTCCCATAGCAAGGGATTAGGGGCTCACTGGTTTGGGTGCATGCTTTCTCCCAATGCAAGGAGTAGCGGCTTCACTTGTTTGTGTGCACGCTTTTGCCCAAAGCAAGGAGTAGCAGCTTCACTGGTTTGTGTGCACGCTTTCTCCCAATGCAAGGAGTAGCGGCTTCACTAGTTTGTGTGCATGCTTTCTCCCCAAGGGCAGCGGCTTCACAGAATTGTGCACACTCCCATTAAAAAACAGAAGCTTAGTGTGCACGCTTTCTCCTAGGTATTGCAGCTCATTTACCAATAAATTAAGCGTGTCATTGTAACTTCATTCTTGCAATAAGAACAAGAGCATCAGAAAAAATATTCCTCCAAACTAATCAACTATTGTTTAATATTTTCCTAATACTGTAATGATATTTTAACTATTCTATAACTAGTACATAATGTTGACAACTACAGAATTTCAATTCAGTGACTACAAACTTCACATTCAATCATTAATTTGCTTATATTTCCTTTGCAAGAATCTTGCACTTCTCTGGTATTTTACCATGTTTGAAAACAAAGTCTCTTTCTTTAAGATATTGATTATTTTCACTAGGAACAACTGTTTCTTCTCTAAATGTTCTATACTCTTGGTGGCCACTTCAAGTTCAATTATGATTTGTTTTTCTGTACCTTAAATGGAATGCAAAATTGAAACAATCAAAATATTTAATAACTACAACCAACAGAAAAATGATATCATAATGTGTTTAAATGTCATTGTAACTTCATTCTTGCAATAAGAACAAGAGCATCAGAAAAATATTCCTCCAAACTAATCAACTATTGTTTAATATTTTCCTAATACTGTAATGATATTTTAACTATTCTATAACTAGTACATAATGTTGACAACTACAGAATTTCAATTCAGTGACTACAAACTTCACATTCAATCATTAATTTGCTTATATTTCCTTTGCAAGAATCTTGCACTTCTCTGGTATTTTACCATGTTTGAAAACAAAGTCTCTTTCTTTAAGATGTTGATTATTTTCACTAGGAACAACTGTTTCTTCTCTAAATGTTCTATACTCTTGGTGGCCACTTCAAGTTCAATTATGATTTGTTTTTCTGTACCTTAAATGGAATGCAAAATTGAAACAATCAAAATATTTTATAACTACAACCAACAGAAAAATGATATCATAATGTGTTTAAAGTTGGACCAAAAAATGATTTTTGATGGCAAATATTTTGAAGTGACTGTATACCATACAAGTAAAATTTGTATTAAAATTGACTGAAACCTAGTAAACAAGTTTGACATGTCAAAATTCAAACGGGGCCTCGGTGGCCGAGTGGTCAAGGTAGTTCGTCTACTATTGATCACGTGGTCTGTCATACTGAGATTGTGGGTTCGATTCTCACTGCAGGCAGGGTGTACTCGACTCCAATCTTAATTGACAAGGATTGCCAGTTTTCCTACCGAAGATCGGGGGTTTTCTCCGGGTACTCCGGCTTCCTCCTCCAATAAAAACTAGACGCTATGATATAGCTGAAAAATTGCTGAAAGTGGCGTTAAACACCACCAAACAAACAAAACAAACAAAATTCAAACTGCAAAATTTCCAAATGACAGTGTCATACCACAGTTGGCGAAAATCCTCGGTACGGTCTGCCAAAATATGACTAGGTCCAATATTTTTATCCCATGTGACGGCCCAAATGACCGGCACACAAAAATCACTATTGTTGTTTTATTTCTCTACTTCATCAGATGTATGACAGCCAAGTTCTGGTACAGGTTTCCATTATTTAATTCTGTTACCAGATTTTGGGAGATAAAAAACCCACACACAATTCAAACTTTTGATCTTTATATCTACCCAGTAATTTAGGGCAGAAACATTTTAATACAAGAAGTAGAACATACATGTAAATTCAATTAAAATTTAACCTGCTTTTGATTTTTTGCTTTGTGTCCCCTTACTCTTCTTGCTTTAACCATTTCTTTCCTCATTCTTGTAAACTCCTTTGTAAAATTGCATGTAAAAATTAAAATAAGTACTTATGAAAAGTAAAAACTAAAACTAAACTAAGCAACATATCCTACTAGTATGAACAGCTGTGTCTGGCATGAAAGCACGATACATTTACCCCCATTCAGGTATCAGAGGCCTCGGTAGCCGAGTGGTTAAGGTAGTTCGTCTACTATTGATCATATGGCCTGTCAACACTGAGGTTGCTGGTTCGAGTCAAACTGCGAATAGGGTGTAATAGACTTCAATATTAATTGTACAAGGATTGCCAGTTTTCCTACTGAAGGTCAGGGGTTGCTGCAGGTACTCCAGCTTCCCCCCCCCCCCCAATAAATACATAGGAGTAGGCGGGGCTTTATTACCGTAGTATAATATTTGAGTTATTCAATGGAATTTATGTAAATTATGTTACAAAATATAACACAACTTCTATTAGTTTTATTACAACACCTCCCCCTACCTCCTTTGTAAATCTCATCAGATGAATGCTCCTGGATCAATAACTGAGTAGGAGTCAAACATGTTTAACACAGAGATAATAATATTTGTAATTAAGACTCGCCAGAAGTTATTATTTTTAATAAGCTGATAATTTATTGTGGCTTACCATTCCTTCAATGAACCTGTATTTAGACATCTTGTCGAAGCAATTTCTTGCCCTGCTGCAAACCACAAAATTATGAATTATAGTAAACACATCTCCATAGCTGAGCTTCAATGGTTCAGTTATACATGTATTGATGATTGTGTACTTTCATATGAAAATCTGCTAAGGTTTAGGTAGCAATATTTACCTACAAAAAAACACAATATATAAATAATATTCAAAGAAATACACGGTTTATATTGGAGAACTATATTCGTCGATAATGAGAAGCAGTCCAAATGAACGATACATAAAATGGTATCATAACACTAGACATTTACATTGTATAAATATATTTAGTCATTAAATTTTATGAATTAATAAGCATATGTTGGCCCATTTCTTTGATTACTTTATATTTTGTCCTACGTCATGTATACAGAGTATTAATGTATATCAAGCCACAAGAATGTAAATTATGTATTGATGAATAAAATGATGCCCTTTTGACAGATTTGTATCTTTGTATCACAATTTTAGTACCTTAAGGCGGTATCAAGTCAGTTAGCCCCTGACTTATGTTTCAACCAGATAACTGTTCGCTCTGGGTTGTTTCCCCACAGTAAAATATATAATACTTTACATATATAGCCTTTTGACGATGTTTTTTTAAGATGATAAGTTTATGCAAATACTACGACCTCATTGATATTTTGGCGATTCAGTAGATACATGATATTGTACCTAGAGTTTAAAATTGTTATTTTTTAAAATAACTTCAAAACTTGTAAAATGTGTTTATTACTTTATCTTTAATGTAAGGCCAAACAAAAAAATATGTTTGTTTCCGGTTACATAGAATTATAAAATAGGAAGGTACTCATAGGACGATTTTTTTTTAATGTTGGTTAAATTAGTAATGTTGGGGCGGAAGTATTTATAGGATAATTAATTGGGTGGAGTGAATATCCAAAATATGATCACGAGTGCCGCATAACGTATCTGATTAAACGAGTGCGTGGAACTTGTTCCGCGCATGAGTTCAATCTGATGCTTTATGCGTCACGAGTGATCATATTTTGGATATTCACGATGCCCAATTGATTATCCTATTTATTATATAGATCAAAATTGTTTTCGTAAAATTTTAATGCTTAATCCTAAATTTTATGAACGGCGGATGAATATCTGTATAGTACAAAACCAACGGCAGGCAAAAACCCGAGAGTGAAAATAAACGATAATTTTCACATGTGATTTACTGTGATTTCTGTCACTCGGAAAATTCGATATTTCATCTCTATCTATATAATAAGAAAATATAACTAAAACCCAGTTTTCCTGTTCAAAGTAACCTCCGTTAAAACGCAAAAAAAACCTTTAGGGTCGGCTTCAAAAAAATAGGTAGGTTCAGGTAACCGGTTGATTGATTGATTGATTGATTGATGTTTAACGTCCAGCAAGCAATATTTCAGCTATATTCAGGACGTGAAAACCATAATTTTTAAATTAGTAGAACGTCATGCCTCCTTATACTAAAACGTGATCTCATACAATAATGAGAATATACACAGATAAAAATGGTAGTTAAAACAATAAAAAATATGAAGTATCACAATTAATAGTGGAATTAAATTTTATTAAATAAATTAATTTCCTTTAAGAACTTTAAAATTGTGTCGCCTGCGACAGTTTTAAATAAATTGAAATACGTATCTGCACTATAGAAACGTTCCCGAATGTGTGCCACGTCCACACAGTCCATCAAGACATGCTTAATGGTGTATGGACTGTTGCATGGCACACATTCGGGTCGTGGCTCATTGTTTAAAATATAACTATGTGTCGTCCTGGTATGACCAAGACGACATCTTGTTAAAACAACTTGGTCTCTTCGACCTCTAAAACATTTAAAATTATTTGTTTGCAGTAGTGGCTGGATCTCATGAAGTTTATTATGAACTTGGAGATCCCAACCACTCTGCCACAAATTAGAAATATATTTAAAAATAAACGGTTTAAAATCGGTAAAAGGAATACTGCAGTTAATGATGGTATCCTTTAGTGCATTTTTAGCCTCCTGATCCACGACTGTGTTTCCACGGATTCCGACATGACTGGGAATCCAGAAGAAAATAATTTCTTTTCCCAAAGCAACAAGTGATTTGTAGATTTGAATAATTTTTAAATTGTAAGGATTTTTAATTTTGAAATTTTCAATAGCCAGTAGACAAGACAGGGAATCGGAGCAGACAATAAATTTGCATTCGTCTGACGAAGCAACTATTTTCATCGCAAGAAGAATAGCTTGCGCCTCTGCTGTAAATACAGATGAGGCAGACGGAAGGCGGCGAGTTTCAACACGCTCTCCGAAGACAGCGGCCGAGGCGACTTTATCACCGTCTTTTGACCCATCTGTGTAAATAGTACCATAGTCAGGGTAATAAGATTTAATTTCTGCATAATGTTGTTGTATTAATAAATGGTATGTGTCGGATTTTTTATGTTTTCTTAGATCATAAATAAATATCGGTTTGGGGTTTAACCACGGAGGATTATGCGGAATTTCGATTGCAGCAATTTCATCTAAATTTATACCGGAATTTTCCAAATGAGATTTAATTCGGAGGCCAAAAGGTTGAATTTTGTTTGGATGTTTTTCGAAAATGTTTTGATAAAGAGGTTTGAAAACACAGTCGTGGGCGGGGTTGCCAGGATATGCCTTTAATTTGGTTGCATATTGCAAAGCGAGCTTTATTCTTCTTTGATACAAAGAAGGCTCGCCTGCTTCTACATATAAACTTTCAACAGGTGTGGTTCTGAAAGCTCCAAGGCATAGTCGCAATCCTTGATGGTGTATAGTATCAAGGATTTTGACATATGACTTGCGAGCAGAACCATAAATAAAACAACCATAATCCAATTTAGATCGAACCAGCGATCTATATAGATTAAGTAAAACGTCGCACTCAGCACCCCAGTCGGTGTTGGCTACAACTTTTAAAATATCTAATGCCTTTAGGCATTTATTTTTTAACATTTTGATATGGGGTAGAAAGGTTAGCCTTGAATCAAATATGAGACCAAGAAAAGTAGTTTCTTTAACAATTTTTATAGGATTATTATGTAATTTTAATTCAGGGTCAGGATGCATCTTTCGTTTATTACAAAAATGCATCCCAACGGTTTTTGCAGTGGAGAATTTAAAACCATTCTCCATTGCCCATTTCTCTATTCTATTTAAACATAACTGCAGTTGACGTTCAATATTATTCATGTTTTTTCCTCGGTAACATATGAGGAAGTCGTCAACATAAAGAGAACCATCAATATTATCTTTTAAAACTTGAGCAAGGCTATTAATTTTGATACTAAATAAAGTGACAGAAAGGATGCTTCCCAGAGGAACACCCATTTCCTGTTCAAAAGGGTCAGATAAAGTAGAATTGACCCTAACTTTAAACTCTCTGTCAGATAAAAAGTTTGAAATAAAGGTAGGAAGTCTACCTTTCAACCCCATATCAAAAAGATCTTTTAAAATACCATATTTCCATGTTGTGTCATATGCTTTTTCTAAATCGAAAAAGATAGACACAACATGCTCATTTTTTGCAAAGGCGTTTCGAATATACGTTTCGAAACGTACAAGATGATCTAGGGTACTTCGCCCTTGTCTGAAACCACATTGAATATTAGAAAGTAGATTGTTGGATTCTAAAAACCAGACAAGGCGATCGTTGATCATCCTTTCCATGGTTTTACAAAGACAGCTTGTGAGGGCTATAGGCCGATAGTTTGACGCTTCCGAGTGATCTTTTCCTGGTTTTGGAATAGGCACAACAGTGGCCATTTTCCAAATAGATGGTAAGTCACCCGTTTCCCAAATGTTGTTAAGAAGATTCAAAAGGCATTGGAGAGAAGATTGTGGCAGATGTTTGAGAAGTTGATAATGGATGTCATCTGGACCACATGCTGTATCGTGAGATTTGTTCAAAGAGGTTTTTAGCTCTTCCAAAGAAAACGGTGTATTGTAATCTTCTAGATTTTTTGACTGGAAATTAAGTTTTGATTTTTCTTTTTGAGTTTTGATACGCTGAAAATCGGGATGATAATTTTCAGCGGACGAGTGTTTTGCAAATGTTTCGGCCAATTTGTTAGATATTTCCGACTCTGATGTTAACAAGTCTTGTCCATCCTTTAAATGATGGACATTTGCTTTACTGTTTTTACCTTTAATTTTACGAATCATGTTCCAAATTTTATTCATGGGGGTATGGTTATTCAATTTAGAAACAAAGTTACGCCATGAAGTGCGTCGTCTTTGTTTCGTTACACTGCGAGCTTTCGCTCGAAAAATTCGGAAATGGTTAAGATTATTTTGAGTTGGGTGTTTATTAAAGCGTCGTTCGGCTTTTTTCCGGTCTTTAATAGCGTCCTCACAGCTGTCATCGAACCATGGTTTACTAGGATGTTTTGGATTTGTCGAGGTCTTAGGAATTGTTTCATCAGCAATTGAAATAATTTTTTCATTGAATTTTAAAATTGGATCAGAAACAGCTTCAAAAGTATCAGAGTTAAGTCGCTCTATACAGAGTTGTTCAAATAGAGGCCAATTGGCCTTGCCAAATTTATACCGAGCGACTCGTTCTTTGTGTGAAGAGTGTAAAGATTCCAAGATAATGGGAAAATGATCACTGCCACAGAGATCGTCATGGACTTTCCATGAGAAATCGGGCAACAGAGAAGGATCTGCTATTGTAAGATCAATAGCCGAATATGATCCATTCCCAGGATGTAAATATGTATTGGTTCCATCATTAAAAATACACAGATCTTCCTGATTCATTAAGCCTTCAATAATTTTACCTTTTTCGTTTATTGTGTTACTACCCCATAGAGGGTTGTGTGCGTTGAAGTCCCCAAATAATATATAAGGGGCCGGTAGCTGATCAGTAAGATGTTTCAACCGACTTAAACTCAATGAAGAATTCGGAGGGATATACACAGAGCATAAAGTAATTGTTTTGTCTAAAGATATTCTAACAGCAACCGCCTGAAGATCAGTGTTGAGATCTACAGGGCTATGTAGAATTTGATCTTTTACAAGAATGGTAGAGCCGCCAGCAGCTCTATCATTCTCGTCTACATATGTGCTGTATATAGAGTAGTTTTTTAGGTAAATGTTATCACCTCGTTTTATGTGGGATTCTTGGAGGCAAAATGCAACAGGAAGAAAGGCTTGAACTAATAAATTAATTTCAAGAAAATTTATCTTAAGACCTCGACAATTCCATTGTATTATTGTACCCATTATGGTCTGCGAATAGGGGAATAGTTTACAGTTTTTTTGGAGCTATTCCGCCGGTTTCTGCTGGGGGATCTACTTTTAGATCCAGTATCTGTGGGTAGTGTATCCATGGGATCGCCCCAGATAGTAGTGTCTAGATGATCTAGACTTCCAAACCTGTTGTGGACCTTTATGGGATCCCTCAGCAGTTTTGGAGTACGATCTCCTTTTTGATTCGAGTTTTTATTTGAGTTAGAAGAATTTAAATTGGAGTTGATATTTTTGGAATTTTTTTTTTGGCTGCTTGAAGAATTGGTTGAGGATTGAGAGGGTACTGAAGACGTAGCAGTTTGTGAAGATGAAGATTTTCGTGAAGATGTAATGATTTTGTCTGTTGTTGTAACTGTTAATTTTGAAGGTTCCGGTTTGTCAATAGGCCAGGTGATAATTGTCTGCTTTTTAACTGACGTGAGAACGCGTTTGGCTACACTGGCGTATGACGTTGATGCAGGAGATGAGGGATTATTCGTTGTATTATACAGACGACGAGCCTCAGGGTAAGGGATGTTTTTTTCAGTTTTTATTTTTTGAATTTCTTTTTCTTTTTTAAAGTGCTGACAGTCCTTAGATGAGGACATGTGGGCTTCACCACAATTAGCACACTTTGGAGTTTTAGTGCAGGTGAAGCCCTCATGTCCTTCCTCTGCACACTTAAAACAAATCTGGTGACCTCTGCACTGTCCCTTTCCGTGGCCGAACTTTTGACATTTAAAGCAGCGCACAGGATTGGGAATATATGCGCTGACTTTAATATTTTGGAGACCTATTTTGATTGATTGGGGGACAGTTGGAGAGTTAAAATTTAGAAGGAAGGTGTTCAGTTTAACCTGAACACCTTGTCTGTTGGCAATAAATCTTTTAACTTTTGTAATACCCTGAGGTTGTAATTCTGTACAGATCTCGTCGTCTGTAAGCTCGGCGAGATCATCGTCGCGATAATGAATAATTCCTTGACTTGAGTTTAATGTTCTATGGGGGGAGGCCGAAATTTCTAAATCTATAATTTTTGTAAGTTTTAGCAAGTTCAAGGATTGGTGTTTTTTGTTGCATTCAATGAGAAGACCACCAGATTTCATCTTGGTGACGTTCTTAACATCTCCTGCACAACCTTTTATCACTTTTTCAATAACGAATGGCGAGATTTTAGTTATTGGTTTACTAGGATCTTTGCTGGATAATACAATAAATCTTGACCAGAAGTCTTCATCAACCATTTCTTCAAGCGGCAAGTCATTTTTTCTTTTTTTGGACCATTTTTTATTTGTTTTTCAGTAGCCATGATGAGAAAAATGCGGTTCACCACCCTTGTCACCCACCCTCCACGGAGTGCCAACAGGGGCGATGCTTGGTCTCTGCGGATCACCAGCAGAAAGCATCAGGTGTTCCAAGGGTGGTATACTCAAATAGATGAATTTCTTAATGAACGCAAGCTTCGTGCCAGAGTTAACTGGCGAAACAACCGTTCGAAACTCTATCTACTCGATTGACCCATGAGCCACCGCCTTCTTAACAGCTTGTAACTGAACAACTTTGAGACTGAAATTCACAAGATATGATCAAGTGATAAGAAAAATAAGACAAGCTTGTTAAGGGCTCGGCATGACCAGCCGATTGACCGAACCGGGTCCATCCGGTCTCCCGTCTAGTTGAAGTCAGGGCCAAAGTGGTGTATTGACGATCGAAACCCGCTGACCCGCACTAATGGATGCAGCAGAGAGTGATCTCTCAACCACCAGGATCCCTTCCTCCACCATCACGGGTTGCAACACACGGCAAACATGTCGCCTCTATAAAGCTGAGGAAGCTTTGCCCTTCAGCCACCGCCTTCTTTGCAAATCCTATAAGGAAGCCGTCTATCATTTCATGGAGCAGTTTGAAGGAAAATAATGTAATAGAGTAGCTTAAATGATAAGGATTCACAAAGGGCAAGACGTGACATGCCGATTCATCGAAGTCAGGGCTAACTCGATTTCCCGTCTAGAAAAAGTAAGGGTTCAGTAAGTTATCGGGACCGTTTACCCGGCCTACTGAAATCCCGTCCTGTAATAGACACGGGTCGCAACACACGGCAAGTGTTGCCTCTGTTAGCAGACAATACTGCAGGCTGAGGAAGCCGTGGGCCTATTCTCCTGTGCCCCGGGTCCCACACGGGGTTCAGGTAACCGGAAACACACATTTTTTTTGGCCATATATCAGTTTCTGAGGCAAAATGACCCCCCCCCCCCCGCCCCATGGCTTAAAAGGGGTATTTATATGAGACTTCAAATTTGTCCACGATGGAAAATCAAATTGGTTTAAATCCATTTTCAAAATTTTAGTACAAATTAAATGTACTTTTTTTAACTATAAAAAAACAACTATTAGCAAAAATTTATGAAATACTGAACATTTACTAAGATATGAGAGTATACTACTACTATTCTAGTTGAATAGATGTCCTTATGGATATTTTTAAGTATCCAAGTTGAATTTGAAGTACATGTAGTAATAATACATGTGTCAAATAAACAAAATGTGCCTTTTTGTTTCTAAAATAGAAAATGTAACAAAGTGTGCTAGTTATTAAGTATTTAAAATATAAATTGAAAGGATGTTGACAAGCACATTTTTATACAGCCATTTATTTATTTAAAAATGGAAAGTGTTGATAGTGTGCAACAGCACAGTGAAAATTTTGTGGTAACATCTATTTATAAATTGTATTATAATGTAAAAGTATGTTATTTTACACTGTACACTTACCAAAATTTAAATTGAATAACTATAAAACATAAATTATATTAAGATACTACAGATTCTACTTACACAAAATACAAGGCCACAGTGCACATGGCTTCGTGCGTTTGCGCGTGTGCCGGAATCGATATCATTAACCACATCCAATCAGCATCTCAATTTTCTGAATCAGTAAATGCCAGGCCTCGGCGCCTATTTTTAAAGACGGTGCTCACCTTTCAGTAAAAAAGTCAAGATTACGCGCTTTCATTCTTGTGAACTTAGTAGTTCGAACAATTATTATGGTTAGTGTTGTATTTGATATCTCAGACGATGAAATTCTTGAGGATTCAGCACTGTCAGTAATGTCCAGATTGAAATTTACCACTGACGCACATGACATCGACTGCCACATTGTTCTTTTTATACTCAGCAAAGTGTTGATTCCGACGATGAAAGTACTTCAGATCAGGTATTTATATCCAAGAATATATAAATCTGTTTTATCTTTGAGTTTGTCCACTGCATTCAAGCAATGGAAAATCACACCCAACAGAACACATATCCGCCATATTGCAAATTGAAAGGGGAGATAATCATACATAAGCATTTATTGTCTGAATATAGTTCACATTATATGAATGACTTATATTTCATGTATTATGTTTTTAACAAGCTATACTGCAAAAATATTTTTTTTATTTAAATATTGTACTTAAAATTGTACTTTTTTCTGTGTGTGGTTTGGGGGGGGGGGGTAGTGTCATAACTGTTTGAATAATAATGACTTTTATATGCAATATCTGTCATTTTCTAATGTTCAGATTGTAAAAAGAAACTACTAAAATTGAAGAGGATTTAGAGTACTTGCAAAAATTTGTTATTTTTTTCAGATGCTATTAACAGATACATGTACTGCCAGACAAAAGAAGCAGGAACGACAATCTAGACGTCTTGAAAAAGAAGAAAACATCACTAGAACGGGAAAAAAGAAGTATGTTACGATAATACTTTTTTCAGTCTTGAATTTCTTTGAGTGTATATATAAAAAGGAGATGATCAGAAAACACATGTTAAAAGCAAATCACAACCTTCACTGATGAGCAAATGCTTACTAATTTAATATGGAGTGTTCTAAATGACAAATTCGAAACAGTAGAAAGCAACTGTTAACTTTCAACCATTAGCTGTTATCTGTTTTTTTTAACATTGACATTGTTGTTAATTGTTATAATGTAAATAAAAACACTGTTTGCTGTTTAATAATACTAGTCAGAACACTGTTTACTAATTACATGATTTTTTCTGTTATCTGTTAATTCATTTTAATCACCACTTATTTCAATGTAATTGAGTCTCCATATGAAGGGAGGGATATACATAAGATCACATACTAGTTACTATGGAAACACTGATTAATTAATGCATTTTTGCACCGTATCGCCCTTTGATGAGATTCTGCTGTTATCTGTTTTTTCGATTTATGAACTCACTGTATTGTTTTCTCATGTAAATTGCTGTTATCTGTTAGTGTTATCATTATTTTAAATTTACTGTTATTTTGGGAAAAATATACGAATTGTTACCATGTTAATGGACCCCCCCTCCAGCCCCCTCAGCTCCCAAATGTTCAGTTTTATGGATGTTTTATACAAAATGTCAACATTTATTATTATTACATAATGTGCCACATATCATTTTAGTTATGTCTAGATATGTAACACACACACATACATTGTATATATATTTTTCAGAAAGCCAAGCGGATAATAGCTGCACTAGACAATATGGAGATCAGAGATATCGAGAAGATAAGACCCGTCTTAATGGCCTATATATGTCCTCATATGACATGTATGAGGAATGTCAAGATGGATTTATTACATACTAGACATCTTCGAAGTTGGATAAATTTATAGAATAAAAGATAAAATTAGACTGTAAATTTATTGACATTTCTTCAACCATAAGCAGAAAGGACAGAAAATGAGCAACCAGAAATGAACTAGAACACCTTCCTCTTGGATTGTAAAACAGATTGAAAAATGTACATATTGACATAATGAGCATTTATTCAATAAATCGTTAAATTGTTTCTTTTTTATGTAATATTTATCCACTTGAAAATGAGAAAATTGTAACACCTTAGGGATTAATTGCCATTAGACAAGCCTGTCAGCTCAGTGATATATACAGGCAATTGTACATTAGCTAGTACACTTTTAACTCTACTTTCTTAATGCTGTGTCATCTTGAATTCCTTGACCATTGTTCAAGTTAGTGGTCATCCTATCGATACAAATTCAACAGTCCAATATTGGAGCTTAAGTGAGCACAATGTCAGCAATATTTCTAGAGTTAAACTTGCACAAACTTTTCATTGGACTAGACATATTCTTTTTCATCACAAGACTGTTATTGTTGATAAATGTAAGTGAGCAATGATGCTCACTGTCTTACAAAATGAGAGGTCAAGGTGGACATTTGTGGAATGCTGATTCTGGATAGGTTGAAAAAACCAAATCCACGTGAGCCGACCTGTGCATGCAGCTTTTTTTCATCATATCATCTTTCCCCTAACCTAAATGTCCATTTTGTAATATTATCCATGAAAAATATGGAAATTCATAACCTTTTGACCATATTTTAGATTATAACAAGTAACCTTTTGTGCAATTTTTTGTCATTTCATCAATACAAAAGGAGACCTTTTGGATTTTAATTTGGTCAAAACACCATATGACCTTGGTCTTTTGGTTTTGAAAATAGCATCTGTGGACTACCTTTCATCACCTTTTTTTGTTGATATATGATCTTTTTATTATCTTTTGTCGACAACAGATTATATTTTGGAAAAAAGGTCATATTTTGTTGTTCACCTTTTGAACACATTTTAGATATAGAAAGGTGAACTTTGCAACACCTTTTGTCAAATCAAAAGTGGGCCATTTCGACTGACTTTTGAAGTCAAAAAGGTATACAAAAAGATGATGTTTTAGATCTTTTGTATTTTTTAAAAATGTGTTCAAAAGACAACAAAATGTATTCAAAATTGGGACTTTTGGATACCTTTTGACTATCTTAAAAGTTATTGTTTCGTGCAGTGGTTCCTGTTGGGTTTGACATGAAAATTTTCTAACAACAATAAGTTCCCGCTTGCCTTAACTACCCACTTTCTATTCCTGAAATATTTTTCTTTGTGTTAATGTCGATAGTATTAACAACACTCAGTCAGAATGTTTAAGTATTTTTCTTTAAAAGGTTCAGTTTTGAAACGGTCTTAGCAGAAATGACGAAAATCGTGTAATGACGTACCGTGGCCGTTAAATGAAATTCAGATGATTTTCCGAATGTTTATTACGCGAACGGCAAAACCGGATAAAACTGTATAATAAGTACGAGAAAGTTAAAAAAAACACAAAAATTTGTGTAAATGCATGAGAGAACAACATGTGAAAGTAGATATTGTTACATCAAATGTGATAGCTGCTACCAATTATGAAGATCTTAAAGCCTTAAAACTTAAAGATCTTAAAACTTAAATGTAAGTGACTTTTTTAGCTGTGTCCGGTTTCAAATTAATCTGTATGGTGAACATTAATTCATGTTGAAATGGTTCGAGTCTTGCTTTCATCACAAAATAATCTTTGATGTTATTTCTAGACAAGAAAATAGAGACCTTTTTAAATGTATTAATATCGGGAAATTTCGGATGATAGCATTGCATATATCAATCTTTAAGCAGATTCCTTGAGGATGAAGACAGCATATGTATCCACTTATTTGCTAGAAACCTGTAAGCGACCTTTATATAAGTATAATAAATTGTTAAATCATGAAGGTGAACTTAAACTATTCAGAGCAATTGATGAGGGATCAACACATTACCCCAATAAATTGATAATTCCAAAGAATGTAGGACTGAAATTAAACTGCCGTGTAATGTTGGTCAAAAATTTTATTGACACACTGGTCACTGTTATATGTATATGGTACAGTAACCACCTTTAATGCGGATGAATCTCTAGATGTAAAATTTAATATTAATGAAATAACAGGAACTGTGTCTGTCAAAAAGAAAACTTTGACAACCTTTATAATGACAGTGTTGATGAGGACGATTGATTGATTGATTGGATGTCTGCTTTACGTCCAGCGAGCAGTATTTCAGCTATATTCAGGACGGGAACAATAAAGCAAAAGAAAATGGGGGTGGGATGGGTCACAGGGAATACAATTTTAACTGCCACTGGAAAAGTATGGAGTTTTAAGTAGGGGCGGAAAATTTAGCCTTTTGTAGCGGCTACAATGAGCCGATTCTTTTTCGAAATCTACAAAAGGGGTCTTTATCGTGCAAGGAGCGTGGCACTCTCCAAACACGTTACCCACTACGGTCCGCGGTCAGGCTTTCCGTATTATTACCTGACAGCCCACCATTGAGAGGGTCTCCCCTATCCTCCACCCGGGGACGCGTTTGTCTGCTCTTTGGGTCGAGCACTGGGAACCCTCCCAGTATGGTCCCAGTGATGAGGAGGAAAGTGATATCGAATAACTGATTACAATCAAAGAGGATTCAGACTTTTCATACAGTAAAATGTAACATTTAGAATATTCAGAGAAACTGCTTATTTCTTGTCTTGATGACATGCAATCCAAACCCTTTAAGCAATCCAAATTTTTAGATTCTGTTATTTTACGATGTTTAACTGACAATCCTGTTGAGCATAAAATATATGCTTTGTCCGGTTTTCATTGAATCTGAATGGTGAACATAGTTTCATGATGAAAATGGTTCGAGTCTTGCTTTTCTCACAACATAATCTTTGATGTTATTCCTAGAAAAGAAAATTGAGACCTTTTAAATTGTATTAATTTCGGACAATTTCTTATGATAGCATTGCATATATCAATTCTTCGAGCAGATTTCTTGAGGATGAAGACCTCAGCATATGTATTCACTTTTTTACTGGAAACCTGTAAGTTGACCTTTATATAAGTACAATAAATTGTTAATTCTTGATGATGATGTTTTGTCCCTCGGCAGTGCTAAATTTGGAGACTATTTGCATTCGGTTTGTCCTGGCGGGCTTGGAGTTGGGGACACCACCGATACACTAAGATCAGCCTCTTACTTAGACCTACTTCTAGAAATAGACTCAGGAAAACTACAAACTAGGCTATACGACAAGCGTGATGACTTCAACTTCCCGTTCATCGACAGCGGCGTTCCATAAGCTCCAGCGTATGGTGTGTACATTTCACAACTTATACGTTATTCTAGATCCTGCGATCGTTATTCAGATTTTCTAGACCGATCACTGCTGTTGACTGCTAAACTGCTCAGGCAAGGGTTTGTTGTACCTAGGTTGATGTTATCTCTCCAGAAGTTCTATGGTCGGCACCACGACTTAATTGATCGTTACGGGAAATCGGTGTCTCAAATGCGATCTGACATTTTCGCTGGGTCATGGGTGGTGTTTCCTATTCCTGGATTTGACTTTTCCCTAGACAGGACAATGAGTAACTCGACGGGTGTCTAATTAGAGGGAGGCACTGCTTACTCGTCCGGAGCACCTGAGTGCACCCATGGTTTTTATTGGGTTCGGGTTACTCTCTTTCTGTGTTTTATGTTTTTGATTTTTGTGTTGTGTTTGTCTATATCTGGATTTGTAACTGTCCCTTGGTTTTTGGCTCTTGTTGTTCGGTCGGTTTTCTTTGCTACTTTCTTGAAGGTGGACAAAATATTCATAACAATTGATGAGGGATCATAACATTACCTCAATAAATTAATAGTTCTAAAGAATTTTGGACTAAAATTAAACTGCCCTGTAAAGTTGAAAAAAATGTTACATGTATTGACACACTGGTCACTGGTACATTTATATATGGTACAGTTACCAACTATAACGCGGATGAATCTGTAGATTTAACATTTAATATTAATCAAATAACAGTAACTGTGGCTGTCAAAAAGGAAACTTTTACAACTTTTGATCCTGTTTCGAAATCGGTATTGGCTAATCTTGTTCAATTGCAATTTCAACTGGGTTATGTATACACAATACACAAAGCAAGACATTGATAACGTTGTAGTGGACTGTAACAACAGTGTTAAACCAGGCCAACATGGTATTGTTGTAGGACGTGCAGCCTATGTAGAATTTCTTTTAAAATCTGAGCTGTGTGACTTGTGGACAAAGACTCAAAGTATCAATTCCATATCTAATGAATGTGGTCATGTGAAAAATGAAAACATTCCTGAATCATTGAAAGAAATTGTCATGTCTTGTGCAACATACAATGAATTATTTAAATCAGTTTTCTTAAAGTCAGCTTAAGCCAACTCCGAAAAAACTATTTAACATTTATGATAAAAGAAAAGAGTATGGCATTAAGAAAAAATGGTATGAAAAAATCAAGGAAATCAACAAATTCTTTAATATGAAAGTCTGTAATGAATCTTTCACAAGATGTTTTGCTCTTGATAGGTATGATATTTCATATTTCAAACATCATTCATCAAATTTAAAGAATGAGATGATAAAAAATCTTGTGAAAAGAATTCTAACTATAAACTTACGAAGTAGTGATCTTGCACGGGAAGCTGTACCTAGTGGAATGCAGACTCACCCTTTTCTCTTTAGACAACATTCTCAAATGGATTTCTAATGTTAAGACTCAGACTGTTAAGACGAAAATATAAAACAAAGAAATATAAAGGTAAAAGAGGAAAAATTGCAACAAAAACCACAGGTACTTGGAGAAAGGACCCTACTTGGTACCCCTAATGACTCCCCCACAACTTATGTTTCAAGAAGGTTTTGTAAATCTTGCCTTCTAGTTGTTGTACTTATGACATAACACGCATATTGTACTGAAAATACGAGTTTTCTGATATATGCCATCTCGATGAACAGAGCGGAGTGAAAGGCAAGACATTCGGATGTGTTTACATTGGAGTGCACGGCAGGAATTTGGGCAAATCTACTTGTTATATAATTTTTACTTACCTTACTGAATGTCATTCTCTAGCACAGATATAATTCCTTTTGAAAATATACATTAATAGTCGTTGTCTGTAATATTTCAAACCTTTCTGATAACACTTTTAACGCTTGACCGACATTTTGATTCCATTTTAGCGAGAACGAACGGAAGTCGATATCGTAGTTAGAACAATAGGCGCGCGTAGTATTCCAAAAGTAATAGTGATAACCTAAAAGTCGAAAAACCCGAATTGTTTTTTCCTGAACAAACTTGGGACGTTTAGAAAATTGCAATTTCAATTAAATATTGATAGGTGGCTACACTAGTAAATTTGTATACTAGTACACCTTTATAACTTAGATTACTGTATACTGCGTGGTAGTCTAATGGCTGTTTACATGCTACTCCTGCAAGTTCGCAAGTGTTACATTTCTTTGTAACAGAAGCCTGGCACAAAATAACAGAGTTCAAGGTAAGTTGGGTTTGTGTGAACTCCATAATGCAAAGATTTTTCTATTACATCATTGTTTATCCAAGAAGAGAGGAAATGTAATCCATTGTTGTTTTTGGGGAAATCAATCTATTTTCTTTACTTTTAATAGCTCTATCAATACTTTTTTCCCACCTAAAAAGCCAATTATTTGCATCCATATTTTCCTGAAGAAGCTCATCAGGTTTGACAGTTATTGGTCGTTGGTTCCTGAAATTCTTTACCAAGACACTGATTATTTTCAATAAGCAATTATGGCATCTTGAACCTTGTTCATAAAGGTTTTTCTTGAAAGAGTTCCATCAAGTTCACTATTTCACCATTCAGATCATCCTTAGCTAAATGATTCCTCATGTTGGCCTAAAAAATATGTTTTTGAGAGTTTAAATGGATGGCATAAAATATCTCATTTAGATGCAAATTTTTTAAAAAGTCGCCAATCAATGTACTTGCCCCCAACCTTTAATCTTCTTTTACTACAGACAACTGGGCCACTTTTCAGTATGTTGTTTCTATTTTTTATTACACGAGATGTCTATGATGAATGCTATTTGGGGGTTTCCGATACTGTATATATCTGCATGTACCTGGATTAGCAGAAACACAACTTGGTAATAGAAGTTTGAATACATCACTATGGATTGTGTCTTATTTGTACTTATATACTGTATTTAAAAAAAACAATGTTTGCTAGCATATTAAATGACTCCCATCATAATAAACAAAACTTTATTTACAATGGATGTAAAATGTGCAAATGGGAATCGGAATCTTGTAAAGCCTAGAAAAAATAACTGTAAACTCTGTGTTGCTAGCGAGAATTGTTTTTACCTAATCTCATTTGTTCGAAAACAATTGATTCTGCTATGTATTTTGAAAAGCCAAAGTCTATTTAAAATCTTTCTTTGGAACAGTAGTTCTGACTGAACAACATTTCATCAATAATGATGCCACCTTAAAACCTTTCTTGGAAGGTTTTTTTTATCTTACTCTAATTGAGCATCCAATATAGAACCCTTTTTGGATTGCCAGGTTGATGCTGAATTGCATGTTTACCGTGGAAGCATTTCTGGGAAGGGCAAAACTAAAAAATTACTATTTGTTAAATCAGAGTAGCCTCTTGGACTTCTAGACTGTAGACTTAAACAAGACCCACGTCAATCTTATTGCACTTTTATCCATTGGGATTTGTTTCAAGGACAATTTTCGTGACATAAAAAATTCTTTCATGTTTTTTGAACACGTTAGAAAAATGTTATCAAAAATTATGTACAGAGCTAAATGGTTTGATTCGCATAATGCTGTTTCATTTAAATCCATTGTATCAGCATATCTTATATCATTTTCATTATTTTTATCTTAAAGTTCATTACATTGCTTACTTTTAGATGATTTTTTAGGAGGGACAGATGAAAGAAACGGTGTTGTCACTTCTAAATGGTATGAGATGGCGACAATCCATAGAACGGAAGCAAATGTAGGAGGTTTTTCTCATAACCAATTAGTGATATTTGGAAACAGTTTTGCTGAATAGAACTTTAAGCTTGCAAATTCTCAACACCTTTACAAAAAGAACGATCAAGTACTATTAGAAAATATACTTTATTGTATATTGCACACATACCTAAACGGATGACAGAAATGGCCTTTCCTTCTATTATTGTCTTATTATCATTTACTATTTCACCAGTAAAATGATCAACAATGATTTCCTGTTGTATATTTCTTTCTATTCTGAACACAAAAAAGCCGTGTATCATATTGTTTTGTAAATAAACACAATCTCATTTAGATACCTTTTCATTTAACCACGAAAGACCATAGTATCGTGTTGTGTTTTGGACGTCAAATTGGGATCTGCCTTGTCGTTTAAATAATTTGCCAATGACGTTTCCAAATGCTTAGCATGATGTGTTAATTCCAAGTTTTCACTTAATTTCTAAAGATCAATTTTACTTTTTTATAGTAAATTTTTCTAATACATTGGCCATGAGGGAATTATATTTCTCACTTATTTCAAGATCCATTTTTCCCCCCTCAAAACATTCTTGTTTCATTCAGCCTTTTCAGTTTGTAAAAATCCTCCAATTTTACTATTCTATTGTATAAGGTTTTAAATAAACATGCTGAAAATTACTCGAATTCCGTATAACAGTCTCCGGTCGGTCATTGGTTCATGATTACAGGACTTTTCGTCATTTCTGCTCGGGCTGTTTCAACTTGTGAACATTTTAAAACAATCATAAAATAATCTGACTAAAAAATGTATGAATCAGCGTATTTGCATTAACATAAAGGAAAATATTTCAGGAATTAAAGTAGGGTAGTTGAGGCAAAAGTGAGCTCATTATTCTTAGGAAATTTTCAGGTAAAACAGATACCGTTACAAAAACATTGTCTTACATTCTCTCTATAAAACACAGTTCGACCGTCACATTGTCGGAAACTCGGCATTTTTGTGACAATTTATATTTCGTTAGATATTAATATAACCAATAGCAGAATGTAATTTAAGACTTTAAAAAAATTCTGACAGAAGAAAACACAAAGGTAGGCTATGTCCATTATTAATTGTACAAAAGTCGAAAAGTGCCTGTAAAAGTATGAATTAATATCGCTGTACTATGTAAAGGGTCATCTAAAATCTAATAAGTGGTACAATGCCTTGAGGGTTCAAATTTCTAGACAACAGAGCTGCCCAGCGTGCACCCAGATGGCGGATAGAGGACGCCATCTAGATATGTATGTTGTCGGCCGGTCAAATTACCGAACGCTTGACCGCGGACAATAGTGGGTAACGTGTTGTGTGCGTGCCACGCTCGGTGCACAATAAAGATTTTGTTGAAGTCGATAAAAGGATGCCGCCACCAAAGGCTAAATTTTCAACTCTAATTATACTCCTTAATTTTCCAGTGTGCTAGCATGTTCTCGTTCTAACTTAGCTGCTCACTGGACGTAAAGCAAACACCCAATCAATAAATTAACCACTGTAATAGTGATATCGTTTCCTAACTGTCCATTGACTTATGAGTGTGGAGAGATTGCGAATTAAAGGAGGACATTTTTATTACACAAATTCAAAGTAAATCGGTTGTAAAAATATAAATCAGTATAGCCATACTATGTTATAGTATGATTATAATAAGTAACAAAACGAGAGCCAATAGTTAATCACTCAGAACTTGCTGAATATAATCAACGTAAAATAAAATGCTTAAATTTTCTCTTCATCGGCACGCAACAACTTAGAGGAAATTTGCCAAACGACTTGATGTATGGCTAACTGAAAGATAATATATGTAAATATATTATTATATTAAATTTTCTAAATTATACTACAGGTAGTTGTTCGAAAAGTAGTTTGGAGTAAATACACCACCAGAAACAAAGAGATTTTAGAACTACGCGTTCAGATATTCACTACGACTGGGTAAAACATACAACAAGAATAGACACTACATTAGAATCTTATTGCTTGCATATTAATGAAGACTTCTGTGGTTATCAATAAACGTTTGAATTATTCGATGAAACATAGTATTGTCGAAATGTTCAGCAAATATTGGGACCGCTTTACCTTCAACGCTTTATTTTAGATTCCTTCGCGGTTACACCATTTTTTGAAGACAACATTTTTCTTCGAGAAAATTATTTGGATTCTGTAAAACAAAACAAGTGAATGTTGAATAAAATAGTGTACAAAGTAAAAAAAATTGAATAAAAAACGCATGGAATCAAATAATCAACAGTTGCATAGCCAAACAAATGAGATGTATCGATCAAGAATACGATATCAACCAGGGATACAAGCCTAGCAATTTTTTTTTAATTAAATGAGTTTTATAAAGATATACTTGTAGGTAAATGTGTGCTGCATGTTATGTCTCCTTTTGCTTTTAATACGGCTAATTATGGTATATAAATAAGATAAATACTTCGCTTTACTAATCCTAGCTTTCTGCATGAAACAAAGCAAAACAATAATTTTTTTGTTGTAATATATACATAGATATACAAACTTTTTACATTATAAAATCAATATGACAAATTTGGTGCAACACGATTTGTGGACTAAGATCTCATAATTCATCTGTTTTTACTTCAATTCGTGTCAGTATATTAAAATCCCGACTTTTATATAACTTCAAACATGACATCTTAATCTACTCAGGCTTATACGTTTGCTCATCTTACAATGATTTTCTGATATATTATGTATGACTGTTGTTGTTAAATATTGATTTACTATATGAGATTTTATTGTCAACAACTAGACCGATGCCTATGCGGCTGGACATGTAGTCCACGAGGGTATCACCTCCCCAGTAGTCACACTTAAATTTAAAAAAAGATTAAACTCTAATGTTTTTCTATTCGCAATGTGCAGACGGTTTCAGTCCGATTTGTTATAAAATTTCGTAATTTGATTTCTTAAAGCTCTACATCATTTTAATATATATTTTTTTAATTTTATGTATTGTTTAGTCTTGAGCGCCTATGATGAGTCTTCATTATCTGATCTAGCTTGTAGATCTTTTAACCTTCTTATTTTTATGACATTGTACTTGTGTGAATTTACAGTAGAATAAAACAAATAAGTAAATACATAAAAATATCAAATTATTAGAGGCTTTATAAATGTTGGAACGGTTTCTTTTGAAAGAAAACTTTATGATGTACAGAATGTGTTACAATGAGCTATGTTATGGTAGTTTGCCAGTGAAACAAATATTTGAGTTTTAAATTATGAATGTACCGATCAATCTATTTATTTGTAATGACCGGAAATGTCATACATGTTTATCGATGACTTATTATCACTTCAACCGACCAGTCAGATCGTTACCTATACGTCATGTAGATTGATGGAAATATGAGAACGGTCTGACAGATTGCGAATCTAACTAATTCAACAAACCAGAGTGAAAACAACGCGTGTAAAATGAAGGTAATAACAAAATACCGAACACCTAGTAAACTGTCAAAAAAGACAATCCAAACAAAAGTTCGAGAAACCCGCAAACTCAAGAACCAACAACCAAACATATAGTATTTACAGCAAAGGTCCTGACTTTGTACAGGCATTTAAAAAAAAGGGTTTTATGGCATTCCAAACACCCGCCTTTCATTACTGAAGTATGCGAGCTGGTCAGTAATATGTATATTTTTAATAATCATCGTAGCGCACTCACTGTACAATAATTTAAAAAAAAACTGGGAAAACTATCTGCAACCATATCTTCATACGAGAATATTTTTCGACAAGAAAGTTCTATCGAAAGTAAAACTTATTAAAGGCGCGGAGGAGTCGTTTTTTCTTTTAATCGAGGTGTATAAATTTATACTAAACAAACTAGTTACGTTTCCAAAATCAGTATACTCGCTAAATATAGACAAACTGGGTAAAATTAAGAAACAACTTTCAGACAATCATGTTTAGATTGACGCGAGTTACAAAATCATAGCACAAGAACGCACTACATTAGAATGCTATGCTTGCTTTTTTCTGTGCACATTTGCGAGCTTATTAGCATTCAACTTTTGATTTTTGTCTGTAGCGTTTTATTTTTGTAAACCTTAAGGAAAGATGACATCGATTATCCGCAATACTTGGTGACCCAATACATTGTTGGGTTCTTCAACTAAATGTTGTGAAAAAATATTATCGAGAAAATACTCATTCGTTAAATATTTAAAGACATCAAACTCTTTTTGTTTGTTGAATGAACTTATCATACTTGTCTTTAATACCAAAAACTGGTCAATTGTAAAAGAAACAGTGAAAATTTAATTATTATGGTCCAACATTAAATACGTAACATGTAAATCAAATGTCTTCAATGTTTAAAAGCTTTTAAACTAAAACTTGTATTGGCACTAATGCAGTACAATATTGTAATGCCGTGAAACATGCTATAACTATAGCACACTAAAGAACATGGTTTGTCTTACAAACCCGTTATCAGCTGCAGTTATAACCAGTTTTTTGGTGCACACCTGCGTCATTTAACCAATTCAACTTCTCTTAGCGATATCACCCATGTCCATTAAAAAAATTCAACCAAGAGTTAGTGACAGCCTGTGTTTACGTGAAAGGTAAAATCACAGGGAGTGTTTTAATTGAAACAACTCATATTAAAATATAGGTTTTAAAAAAATCTAGAAGGGATTTTTTCAGTTTTCTGCAGTACAATTTTAACAAAAAAATTTTTTGTTATAAAATGAATACAGTCCATAACATATTTTGGGAAACTCAAGAATGTGTTTTCAAGGCTTATTTTGTCAATCAAGATAACCCTTAAAAACGTCTTTCTTTTTTTAAACAACCTGATTTAGGTGGATATTTAGTAAATAAATTCTCGCAGTCTTATTGGTCAAAATATTAAAATATATTGTAAATTCAAATACATATGGCTCTTGTCCGTACATAAAAATGCACTTTATTGAAGCATGACTTCAATAATAGGATTGCAATTTTAGAAATGTTTAAAGCGTTTATGTGTTGCTTATTGGTTGGATTCTATAATTTCAACAAAGTTTACAGTTCAGGAGGTAAACTGTTTTTTTATAATCTTCTTTTTCTTGAACTATGATTTGAACTAAAATTCATTATAGGATTAAACACTGTGTTTTAGGAAATTATCAATGTGTAAACTCCGGCGACTCACTCACAAACTAAATAAAGTTATGTCAAGTTTGTGAGGGAGTCGCCGGAGTTTAAACATTGATAATTTCCTAAAACACAATGTTTAATCCTTATAATTCTGTGAAATAATAGTTGCGATTTTTAAAACAGCAAAAACAGTTACAGAAACCCATCTAGACCTCGTAAAGTACCTAGGCCGGAAAGCTTAGGGATATGCAAAACATAGTACCAAAGGAATCGCGGTTCTGTAGATATTGATAGGAAAAAAACAAAATGAATCACTAAATTGTATTTATATTATATTTTATTTGAAATCTGAATCGATTTAATTGGAAATCATTGGGGCAGAGAAAACATTGTCCCCTCTCCCAGACGATACGCTACTAGGACGCCATCTTGTTTACATTGGATACTGAAAGTAGTCCGCTCAGAGGAAATATCGATATATAAATTATCTGAGAAGACGCCATTTAAGTATTTTTATCCAATCAAAGCACTTAATATAAATAAATTACAGCATGAATAGAATTATATGGACACAAAAGAGCTGTAATCCCTTTAATAACTTTAAACCATGTAAAAATCAAAAAGTGACAGCAAAGTTTCATCAACGATATTTTCTAACGTTGCTATAGTAAAGGCCAATAGTAAGGGATTAAAGATGTTTTGCAAAAAATGACTTTATTTATTATTTCTTTTGTTGTTTTTTGTTTCTTTTATTTTCCACGTCCAGTTACTCGACAGTTAAAGATTTATTTGATATTGGGATCTATTTTATAAAATTTGAAATTTTTTGTTACTAACAGGAAAGGACAACAAGGGAACACAATTCATATTTGGTTTCATGGATAATTTGGACGGTTTGTTATTAGAAATTTTCATAACAACAGACAGTCCAGGAATAACATACGTAAATGTGTCTACTCCACGGTATAAGGAACAAAATCTGCATACATTTTCTATTACTAAAGGACAGGTTAAACATATAACTCTGCCTTCAGAAATTCGAGGCAACGGTACAGAACTTGGAAATAAAGGAGTTCAGATCCTGTCAAGCACAGAAGTGGCAGTATTTGCTGTAAACAAATACAAATATTCAACCGATGCCTATGTTGTTTTTCCAACCGACACCCTTGGTAGAAAATACTATGTAATTTCGTGGCCGACAGAATCAGAATTTATCATTGTTGCCACTAAAGACAAAACAAGTGTTGACATCACTCTTGTTGGAGCTGAAATAGTGTATAATGGCATCACATACACATCCGGTATGACTTTATCGATATATTTACAAAAATGGCAAACATTTCACGCCTATAATGAAACAGCAGACTTCACAGGTACTCTCATAACATCGAACAATGAAATAGCCGTACTTAGCGGAAATTTATGTATACAGATTGGAGAAGGAGCTTGCGATCACACTGTTTCACAAATGACCCCCGTTGAAACTTTTGGGCACGATTTTGTTTCTATCAGTATGCCTAACTGTAACAGTTCAGTCAGTTACAGAATAATAAGCAGTGAAGATAATACAAATGTTAAAATATCAGGTATGCCAGCAGTTCAGTTGTCCACAGCTGGGGATTTTTATACTTTCGAAATAAAATCTAATTCATCGAAAATTGTTTCAGCTGACAAACCCATTGCAATGGCGTTTTTTGCAAATGGAGCATGCAATGATGATGGAAGGATCGGAGATCCTGCAATGATTTTGATGCCACCAGTACCACAGTTTGCTGCGGACTACACGTTTGCAACTATAGAAGTTCCTAACAATCCATTTCAAAATTTTTTAGCAATTGTTATTCGTGACATTTATATAACAGGACTTGTACTAGATGGACATAATATTTCTTCTTTTAATTGGAGAAGCGTAGAAGGAAATAATAATTTAAAAGTGAACACTCTATCCGTAAATGATGGTTCTCATACAGTGTACCATGTTGATCCAACAGTTACTTTTCTGGCTGTCGCAACCGGTCTTTCAGAATATAATTCCTACGGTTATGTAGCTGGGCAAAGATTGGCACCTATTAATAGTGTGAGTAAAGTTCAATAAGTACATGTATTGATTACGACATTTTGGTTGTTTTGTTCTGCATTTTAGGTATTTATGCATAGGCAGCAGTTTACAGGGGCCTCAGCGGCAGTGGCTAAGGTAGTTCGTCTACTCTTCCTCAGGAGGTCTGTCAACACTGAGATAATTGAGGGTTCGAGTCTCACTGCGGGCAGGGTGTAGTCATCTTCAATATTAATTGACAAGGGTTGCCAGTTTTTCTGGCACAGGTCGTTGGATTTCTCCGGTGACTCCGGCGTTCTCCCAAATAAAAACTGGACGCAATGTAATTGCTGAAAAATTATTGAAAGTGGCGTTCAACATCAAACAAACAAATCTTCACATGTTTATCCCATTAAAATGCTACGGAGAAAAACTAAATTAACTATAATTGCAATTTATGTTTATCGGAAATAATGTCAACTTCTGGCGGAAATAAGAATCAAATTAGAATGGTCGTTACATCAGGAATGCATTATATCAAAGCTATGACAACATCATAACGCTTGATTTTCTATTGACAACATCATAACGCTTGATTTTCTATTGACAACATATTTAACGTTTATTTTAGTGAACGTGTTTCCGACAAACAATTGGTATTTCAATGGGCAGTAAATGGACATTATTGTTTTCCGATTCAACCGCGGAGTTCTTGCAATCAAACTTAGATCAGAAGACCGGAAAAAAGCTTGGTTTTCTAATCTCAGCCTGTTACATTAATGATGTATTTTTACTAAACAAGCTTCGATTTAATGATGATTTATTTTTTAATTATCAGAGCTTGAGATTAAATGGATTGACAGAGCCATTTTTTTGCTTAAAAGTTGGAGTCTTTATTGAAGAAATTTTATGGTAGACATCATGTACGTAACAGGATTTGACTGCCAATCCAACAAAACGAAAGATTTGTTGCAACAGTCCGAACTGTTTACTATTCTGAAGCACATGAATTCACTGTTTCACATTCCTCTGTGTTTTTTTCGTATGGTGAATTCAAATAAGGTCTATAGTTAATGCATAGCTTATTTTCAAAGAAGTCTTATCAACGCTGAGCATTGTGATTCATAAGGCAAGTTATAATAAGTTAAACACTGGAATGGTTAGTATATGAACAAGAAATTATTTTGTTGCCTACATCCATATTTTGACTCTTTATTAAAATAGATACTATATTTATTCAACATACACTGTTGCAGCATATTTTAGAATTTGTACAAAATGAGAAGTCGATCAAGCAAAACGGTAATATAACCAACAGACGGTAAATTGCTACAGCAAGTATTCTAAATGATGGAAAATAAGAATAATATCAATAGTTTATTGTAGATTTGTACAGAGAGCAATACTACACCTGGTGATATAATTGACAACGATTGTGATGGCTTTATAGATGAAGAAATTCAAGATGGAAAAGGTACTTCGTCAAAAACCACCTTTTTTTATGTTTAATTACTAATGTCTTGACTATTCAACCATTCTTTATATAAAAGAAAATATATACGGCACATTATGAAGATTTGTATTTACTAGTCAAGAAGTTGTACATGTATCACACCTACCCACTCTAAATAATTATGTAAAAAAATTATCTCAAAGTGAGCAAACAGTTGTCAAGCAAGACATAAAAAGTACATCAATCTGTTTTATTTTAGATGATGATGGTGATGGTCGGATTGATGAAGACTTGGCTGTATTTTTCGTTGATGTCATAACATCATCTACTACAACTCATGTTACAAGCACTGAAATAAATACTACATATATATTTAGTGACGTCACAACATCTTCTACTTCAACTCAGTTTATATGCGCTAAAGGTAGGACCTAAATTATACATTGACTTAAAATGGAACTGTTTATTCACTTTTGTCGATTAACAACTAGACAAAGGCAGTAAATACAGTAATGTATGCTTGCAACTGTTAACTTCACTGCTACAACTAATAAATCAGCAATTATGTTTTAAATGCCATATTAATAATAATGTTTGTTATATTTTGCTACACCACACCTCTTGGAATATTTTCACCTAAATAATTACTTCAAGTCTTGTTTACAAAAGAAATTAATAATACCCACAGAGAAATCTTTATTAACAGAAAAACTAATTCATCTCAATTTAGAAGCTGCCCAACGGTTATGGAAAAAAGTAGTCAAATTGCAGCTGCTTTAAAAGGTTAAAATTTTAAATCCTAAATATAGCTGTAATATTGCTCGCTTAACGAACAGCAAACAATCAATAAAAAAATAACGTTTTACAAGTAAAACAATTTTCTTTTGCATATTTCTACTTAGCAACATTAAATAACAATTTTGTTAACAAAAACGTTTTACTTTTACTTAGACGTACGTGTTTTAACTTTTACTATACCGGAATTGCTGTTTATTGCTGGAATCATTGGGCTTGCCGGAGCCATGTTATGCTGTATCCCTTGTTTGCTCTTGATTTGGAGGAAAAAGATATCCAAAAGACAAAAACGTGTATACAGTCGAGCAAAACCTGCAAGAAAACCTGATCCTTTTTAAGCATTTCATTTTTATTTATTATAAGGATAACATTAGAGTATTTTATATATATTTATTTAGTTTACTGTTGACATAATTATATTATTCATTTACTAGTTGGACAATTTTCAGAGTTTTCAGTGTACGGCAGATACCATGTGAGTTTAAACATTCTGTAGTATCTAGTTGGTTCATTAAATGTAGTTCTAATAGCAGCTGGCAGTATTTCAGCTAAATTCAGGATAACAAATTTAAATATTATGTTGAAAACCTGATGTGCCAATATGCAGAAAAAATGTGCCTGTTCATTGAAAGGTATTTGAAAATAGTCTCTTATAACATAGCCCTTTGACCGTCTCCTGACTACTATATTTTTTAGATCATTAAAATAATCTTGAACATGCAGAAAGCGCTTCTTTTTACTTACGCGTAATCCGTCTTTGATGGAGTTTTGTGTTTGATTTTTATCTTCTCTGTATTAATGCTTCATCTAAGTTTCATCTAACAGATCTACAACTGTAGTGTAATCTCTTTAATTATCGATGATTTAAGCTTCCAAGCTTTAATTCAATCTTTATTATATAATTGGTAAATTAGAATACTGAGTAAGAACCACAAATGTGTAACATTATTGTCAATGCCACATGGGAAACCTTGCTTGACTATTATGTACAATGTTGAAAGCGGCACTTTACATCATGAATCTAATTTCACATATATTTCTTTGTTAGCATATTTGAGACACATTATTTCGCCCTATAATGTTTTTGTATTTATATGATGGTCATAATAATGTAACGTTTTAAGTCTAACACTTTTTAAAGTTATTTTTTCATTTCCGCCCATTCAAAACATGTAACACGTACAGATTCTTATAACTACATTTGCATTTTGCAGCAGTAAATATCTCGATCTGTCCATAGTTATTCGGGGGTTGAGATATTTAAACTAAAGTGGTATATTTTTAGAATGTTTAGTAAATATAACGTAAAGTACATTTCATTATGTTGGTACAGTTTAAGTTCAAACTACTCTCCTATCTATATTAGGTATTCTGAAACATGTTTTCTTTGAAGAAAACTAACAGTTCACTAAATGTAGCAATATTAGATCTTGTAACGTACATTTTAATTATGAAAATATTAATACAATCTTTCAATTATTAGTATTTGATGTCAATAAAATCGAAAAAACAACAATAAGAAAAACAATTTGAATTTGGATTATTTACAAACAAGAAAAACGTTCTTTATATACGGTGAAGTTTTCTTTGTCATTTTTCTGTATTTCGCACAGTTTACTAGTTCTGCCAGATCTGTATGTTTGTTTGAATAATGTTTAACGCTACTTTTAGTTTGTTTTTTGTTTGAATGTTGTTTAACGCTATTTTCAGCAATTTTTCAGCTATATCATGGCGTCCAGTTTTTATTCCCTTTGATTTCTTAATGAGCAATTCGGACCTCTTTGATGAGATCATCACCTAGTATAAAATGGCCTCTTTACGTCTCATTAGGTTCTTTTTTTTTCTCCTGGGCGAGTTGGTTTCAATCTGTCTACGTAAACGTTCTATGCGTTTTGAAGTGTTTTCACTCTCTTGGTAAGATTCCGCTTACCCGTTTTGAGGTGGCGTGCTTAGTGTTTTTGTGGCTTCGAAGACGTTCTACTAACTCCTGCCCTACTCCATTCGTTTTTCTGTATGGGACGTTCATGCGAACCGGCAAAGACATGTTCAAACTGGAGGATACACATTCATAGCTGCGTTTCTATGGCTTCATTTTCATCGGTAAGCTTTCAACGTCACGTTTGTTGTTCTTTTTGTTTCTTTTCTTCTCTTTCCGTTACTTGGTTTGTTGTAAACCATTCTTCTTATTTAGAATTAAATTTAGCTATGATCTAAAAACATGAATAAAAACAATATAACAGGATATCGCTTGTTTTGTCTGCTACTTTCAAAAAATAAAAGAAACTATTTATTGAAAGCTTGATTTATTTTTATGAGAAGGTCCTGGCTGTTGCAATGTGAATGTGATGGGCCTTTTTAATCACAATCACAGGCGACAACGTAGTCATGGTCATCGTCACTATACATCACCTTTGTTACATGATGTATCTATTAAAGGCTTACTACCGTTTCTTCAAAAACCACTAGGACTTCATCATATTCGCACTAAATTGTACTCTATTCCACTCAAAACACTACATTATCTTTACAAAGAATGTCTCCGGTCATCTGTAACAGACCCTTCGTCCACTCTGTATAGATTAGTAGCTATTATTTTATACATTGGAAAACACAGATTGTTCAAACCGGTTAACACAAACAAAGATGAAGAAGAACCTCGTTCCTTTCTTTCTTTACTTTTGCTAACAAAGGCATAGATGCTATCAATCTTGATAATATCTTGCATCACAAGTCTGTTACTTCCAAAATTCCACCATACTTCAAAAACAAATCCATTCCTATTATATCATATACCTATACTACCCCCAGTGCACCCAGAATTTTCCATTACAAACGTGTATTGAAGGATCTTTTGATCAAAGACTTCAAAGCCAAACCTCCCGACTGCTCTTGCCACAATTCCTCATTCATATATAGTCCTTTAGTTCACGTGATTACTGGAGATCTTAATATTGTTGAAAATGAAAGACTCCGCAATATTTTGTCCAAAGGACCTAAGTACCGTGAACCTAAATCCTCCAACTGGAATTATAACTTTAAATTATTGATGGATTCAATAGAGGACTATGCCAGAAAATGGGCAAAGCAAGAGGACCAGGAGGTTGATACTTTGTCCGAGTGGGTAAAGGCCTTGAGGTCAGTGATTCAAATAAGAATAAGTTGTTTAAGAAGGTCTATGAGTACTAAAGCATCATCAATTTTCAGAAATCTTGATGCTCTTAAACGTTTTGTCCGACATTCATGACAAATATGTTGTTGTGCCAGCAGATAAGGCCCCTAACAATATCATTTTTATCTGCAAAAAACATTACATAGAGTGTTTAATTAATGAGTTAGGCATTGATAGTTCCCTAGGCAATCCTACTTACACATTCACAGAGCTTTCAAAAGAGGAGATTATTGAAAATCACAAATCGGTATTGGCATCCTTTGATCTCAAAATAAGAGTCGAAGATTGTGATCTCCCTTTGTTGTATTTGATTCCTAAACTTAACAAAAATCCATACAAACAGCGTTTCATAGCAGGATCGTCTAAGTGTACTACCAAAACACTATCGCAACTCCTGACCACTATTTTAACAACAGTAAAAACGGAAGTTCAAAAATACAGTGGCATTTGCTACTCCAGAAGTGGAATAAATGAAATGTGGATATTAAAAAATTCAAAAGACCTGATAGACATCTTGAGGTCTGGATCTCTTTCCCATTGTAACAGCATTAAAACATTTGATTTTTCGACACTCTATACGGCCATCCCTCACACGCAGCTTAAAACCAGGCTAAAAAATCTTATAAAACGCTGCTTTTTCAAGAAAAACGGAAAGAGACGATATAAATACCTGGTAATTAATCGTGACAGATCTTACTTCGTCATCAATGACTCCAAAGCTAATACTAAATATACTGAAGACCAAATCTGTCACATGTTAGATTTTCTAATTGACAACATATTCGTCATGTTTGGAGGACATGTTTTTCAACTCCATTATGTCTACCGCTCTAGACCACTGTATATAAATTACACAAAAACGAAAACAAGAACTTTTCTGTTGCATTACATATATATTGATAAGAAAAATTGATTCATTAATAAAATATTTTTTTGCGTGCACATCTATAAAGGATTTAAACACGATTTCTTACAATGTACCATTCAACTCTTGTTATTCCTATGTCTTGATTTCAAATCTTATCAGTATATTAAAAATTCCGACTTTCATAAAGTTGCATACATGACATCCTAATCTTTTGAAGTTTTTACTGTAGCATTATTAATATTAATTTTTTGAGATACTTTGTTTAGACTGTTGTTACATATAAAAATACATTTACTTATTTATGTACTCTGGTGAAATCAATACTTACAAAGAGTGTTTGACTGTTTAGGGTTTTCAGCAACATTTCAGTTATTTCATGGCGTCCAGTGTTTTGGGGGGTGGGGTGGGAGGAAGCCGCAGTATAGGTTTAAACCGACAGTTTTTGTCAATTAAGTTGGAGTCGGGCACACCCTACCTGCAGTCATTCGAAAATTTGCAACCTATGATGAAATGAAAGCACTATCCAGACGACAACATTGAATAAACATGTACATGAAAGTTGACTAAGTCCCCCTCCCAAAATATGGTCCCTCTGCATGAAATTCCTTGACAATCAATCCCATCCAAGAACCTACTATAAGTAACAATTACCTAAAGTTTCATGAAAATCCATGAAGAAATGAAAGCGCTATCCAGGCGACAACGTTGAATATACATACATGAAAGTTGACCAATCCCAAAAATTGTGTCCCCCTTGACGAAATTCCCTGAAAATCAATCCCGTCCAAGCAACTTCTATAGGTAACTATTTCCCAAAGTTTCGTTAAAAATTATTAAGAAATGAGAGCGCTATCTAGGCGACAATAGCACGACACACGGACGGACTGACGGACGGGTCAAAAAAATTATAGCCCGGCAACTTCGTTGCGTAGGGCATAAATATGGGGTATGAATAGAGGAAGGGAATGTACCTTTTTGAACCCACAAAAAGAGATCTTTATCGTGCAAAAAGCGTGACACTCTCTTAACACGTCACCTACTATGGTCCACGGCCAGGCTTTTTCCATATAATATCAAAAAAATATTTTAATTTCCCTGACTGGAAGTTGAATGGACTGATTGGAGCAATTAGTCCAAATCAATACGTCAGTTAAGTTAAATCGTTTCAAATCCGTCGATTGGGAACGACTTCAACGATCTGACTTGATAACTAATTGATTGAGAATTGCTAAAAGTGTTGCGTTTTTTAATCTCAAGTATTGTAGCAATCCAAACATGATTAGATTCTGTTATTTAACAATGTTTCACTGACAATCCAGATAAGCATGAAATATATGAATTTAGAAATGCTACTGACACAAAAACACAAAAACAACATTATGGAATGTATGGTTCATTCACAGTTAATGAATGAAAAGCAGGTGATGTTTACATGCACTCAAATGCAAAGAAATGACTATTTTTTTAAATTTAACAATTATTGAAAATCTTAGGAGTGTGTGCAAAGTGTTATAATGTTATTAAATTAACATCGGCAAATAAGACGATTTTATTAAAATATTAAAGCCAAATGGGTAATTGCAGCTCATTTTGTTGTTCATATAATAGTTCAAGCATTTCAGCCACTGAAACTAAGACATTACTTGAATCAAAACGCATGCAAAATGATAAAAAAGTCTAAAGTTTAAATTTTTTCTAAACACTGGATTAGGAATGTCCAACAAAAAGTCATATATGAAACTTTAGTTTTCACTGGAAAAAATTGTTTCCTAAAGTTTATAAAGAATTTCTTTCAAATTCTGAAATTTCTGACTTGTGGAAAGAGATTTGTATTAATTCAAGATCTAATAAATGTGGTTATGTGAAAAATGAAAACATGTCTGAATTATTGAAAGAAATTGTCATGTCTTGTGCAATATACAATATACTATTTTTTTCAGTTGTTGTCATTTTCCTTAGTCAGCTTCAGCTAATTCCGAAAATACTATTTAACATTTCTGAAAAAAATATAAAAATATGGCATGACGAAAAAGATCATGAAAAAAATCAACGAAATGAGCAAATCTCGCCGCCATGATATAGCTGAAAAAATGCTGAAATCAGTAGCCAATATTCAAACAAACAAAAAAAAAAACAAAACAGTAACTTTCTAAGAATCTTTCACAACAGACTTGCTCTTGATAGGGATGACATTTGATATTTCAGTATATATTCATAAAAAGAAGAATGATATATATTGTGAAAAGAATTCGAACTACAAACTTAATAAGTTGTGATCAGGAACATGAATTTGTACATAGCGGAATTCAGCCTCACCTTGTTTTTGTTTGTTTTTTTTTTTGGAGCAACCTGCCCAAATTGATTTCCAATATAAAGACTCAGGCTCTAAAGACGAAAATATACAACAAGGAAATATAAGGGTGAAAAGAGTAGAAATTTGCACGAAAAAACACAGGTACTTGGAGAAAGAACCCCACTTGATACCCGAATGACTCCTCCACAACATATGTTTCAATAGTTTTTTGCTAATCGCGCCTTCTAGTTGTCGTATTTACGACATAACACACATATTTTACTGAACATAGGACTTTTCCTATATATGCCATCTCGACGGACAGAGCTGAGTGAAAGGTAAAATGCTTACATTGGGGTACACTACATATGTTTGGCCAAATCTACTTAATATAATTTTTACTCCCTTTACTGCATGTCAATCTCTTACAAATATATATTGTATTTAAAAAAAAAACATTCATCAATCGTCGTTGTCTGTCATTTTTTAAACCTTTCTGATTACACATTTAAAACTTTACCTCATTTTTTTCAATTTTATCGAAAACGAACGGAAGTCGATATCGTGGCGATAACGAAACTTGGGACTTTTACGTAATTGCAAATTATCTCAATATTGATAGGTTGGTTTGGGCATTCAAAGGTGTTGATTGATTGATTTATTGATTGATTGATTGGATGTCTGCATTACGTCCAGTGAGGAGTATTTCAGCTACATGTATATTCAGGACGGGAACAATTTAACAAACAATAACTCAACGGGAAATGGGGGTGGGATGGGTCACAGGGAATACAATTTTGACTGCCACTGGAAAAGTATAGAGTTTGGATGGGGGCTGAAAATTTAGCCTTTTGTAGCGGCTACAATGAGCCTATTTCGAATTCTACAAAAGAGGTCTTTATCGTGTAAGGAGCGTGGCACTCTCCAAACACGTTACCACTACGGTCCGTGATCAGGCTTTCCGTATTATGACCTGACAACCCCCCCCCCAACGTTACGGTCTCTCTTTTCCGCCACCCGGGGACGCGCTGGACTGCTCTGTGGGTCAAGCACTGGGAACCCTCCCAGTATGGTCCCAGGTAAGGTGTATATATATTTAAAAAAACCCACAGACATATAATAATTAACTTGGCATTTAAGAGGCTGTCAATGAAATACCCAGGCAATAGCTGGCACATCACAAGAATTAGGATTTCAATGAAACAGTATATATTGTCTTTACATGTCATGAAATGAAGAAAAAATGTTCCATGGTTGCCATGGTTACCAAGACTTGGATATATTTGGGCTAAAAACAGATAAAAAACAGTTTTTTTCTATGTTTTTGCATTTTGATTACTTTACAACTTTTCTAAATAGGTCTTTATGATATTGATATAACATAATAATGACTCTTGATAAACATATTCAACTAGAAATATCTGGATTTCAAGAATATGGTCATGAGGTATGATATAAATAAAATCGACCCAAAACACTAAATGCCAAATTAGTATTTTCAAAAGTTTCTAGAAATTCAACAGTTACAATACAAGAAATCCATTATCCGTGAGTGATACGCGGATATATATTCTTTTGTTTAGGAAAATAAATTCTGGGATCAGACAAGGGTCAATCACACAACAATCACCACCCGTTTGTGGAAAATCGATAAAAGTCAGAAAACGCCGAACTCTATCAAACAGAAAGGAGATGAACAACAGACATGAATTCATACCCACAACTTTAATCCACATTTTAAAGCTACATATCAAATATCAAGAAGAAAGCACATGACACCACATCTTGCGATATTTTCAAATTGGCGTAATACGAATACTAAATACAAGTAGTTGTTCGTGTTGTGATATATATCAAAATAAGACTTGAAACTGAGCCATTTTACTAACAATAATAAAATAAAGGCAGTAACCTCCAAAATATATTCTTGGACACTCTACTGAGACTTAAGCTTACAAACATACAATTTGAAAAATAACATTGGGGTCTGGATGGCCGTGTGGTCTAAAGCACTGGATTAAATACTGGACTATTGATATCCTGCCAATGTTATTCTCTACCACCCTGTGTAATCTCAGATCATTTTAATGTATGGTTTCTGATAGATCCTTGACATAAATTTCCATATCGGCCCAGCGGCAAGCTGAAAGAAGGAGTCCAACAGGTCTTAAAATCGAATAAGACATACTGTTTGTCACAGTGAAACACCTTTCCCAATTTTTCAAAATTTCAAACCCCCCCCCCCAGGGTCATAAAAAACCGCTTGCACAACTGTATGTAATTATGTTCGCCAGTTATCTGCCCTCTATAGCCTATGGGCATTCAAATGGTTTGAAACCCTAACACACAACTGTAAACAGCAAGCAGATTATTGACAAATTGAATGAACAAGGTCCATCTCAGTTTCATGTCTGGCAATTTCATTAATTATATCATTCAAATCCTCATCATTTTCTTCCTTAACCGATTTACAAGTCTTGCTATGAAAAAATAATGAAAACAATCCTTGAATTTGTTGGGAACTTAGCCAATCATCAGGTGTGAATATTCTTTTTCCACTTTCATCTTGGACTGATCTTATTTTCTTTGAAGCCTCGGAAGGAGTGTACTTTCTTCCTGTTTTTTTCACCTTCTTCACAAACTTTGCACAAAATCTTATACTGCTGGGCTACACCTTTTGTTGGTTCTTGTCCCATTCTATGCTTATCCTGTGTTCAGTGTTGATGTTTAATCTTGTAAATAACACTTTGCCTTAACTTAGGTTATTTTTTCCTTGATGTTTGTGCATTTTTAATTCCAAAGAACTTTCAAGTGATCAGTAGGTTGGATTTTATGATTTCCTATGTCATGATGGATGTTGTACAGTTGTAAAGACACACATGTCAAACCACATTTAAGGCATTTGTAATCATCCATTTCCTAAATAATAGATAAAAATATAATTTGTTTGATTTTAAGCATTGCTTAACATAAGATTGCTAAGTACATCCAAGGAAAAAACGTGCATCCAAAATAAGGTACAAAATTGTTGCAAATTGTTGTATCAGGATGAGCACAGAACAAAATTTTGGTTTGATTTTTGTTTTCCTTTATAAGATTTGACCTATTCTTAACAAGATATTGGCAACACAACAAGTGTGTTTTGGATTCAAGTAGGAACTGCTTACCCTTCCAGAACATCCTTGGTTCACTGTCATTTTCACAAGAGTTTACCTTTCATGATTGCAGTTATTTTATTATTTGCATAGTGTCATTGTCTTCAGATTTTGTCTTTTTTAATGAAATTTGAGATTTGAAGGCCTCTTCAACATGTAAGGTGTTTCTTTGGGACTTATAACTTGATATCAGCATATCAATCTGTCATTTTACGGGTTATACTAGTATGTACCAGAGCTAGCAGTTTATTGTTTGGATCAAGTTTATTGTCTAACATGCCATGCATCTCCTCTGGTATGTCTTGATCTTCTACATTAACTTCAGTAATGTGCACCGATATATAGTAATTTGTGTTGACTGAAACTTGAATTATAGTACTAAAGATCATTTTCAAGGAGTTTATTGAAGTGTAAATCTGGCGACTCACAAGCAAACTGAAAAGAGTCCAAAAATTCATTCAACATAACATTGCATATGTGTAATTTGTAAAAGAGTGTGACTATGATAAACATCCATAGCCAACTGTGCATGCATTTATACAAAAATATACCCTTTCAAAACTGTTGTTAATGAATAAAATTTAATATAACACACAACAATAACATTATTCATAATATAATACAAAATTTCGGCAAAAACCTACATTCAATACATGTGGTACAAAATGTAGGGGACTCAATACTGAGGGAGGATGTTGGGTTTTTACATCCATTGCAAGAGTGATACGATAGTAAAAACATACATGGCTTCGTGTGATCAGTTTTAATTGTGAATGAAACTGGAATGCAATTAACTAACAAACCTAGTTGTGATATGAAGCTTACAAAATGTTGAACTTTTTCAACTGGTAGCTTAACATTTCATTTGATAAATAAGTACTTACCTGACATATGTAATTAAGGATTTTCAATCTCGTAATAATGGACTCGCCCGGAATTAAAAAACCCGTGTCCGAACCGGTAATAAATTCGTACTTCCGGTTTCCGCCTAGCTTCAGTTTTTCAATTTCGGCGACCAAAATACACAGTTTTTGGACGCTCTCTTCACTCGCTTGGAATATTTTCTACTATTGTGGAAGTTATACGCGAGGACGATGTTTCGGGTAATGAAGATACTTACGACGAGGCTTCTCGAGACAGAAATATGCACTCCTTATCCTTCCAAATCCCCCAATGCAGACTACAAGCTAGACATCAATCCTTTTTTCCACGAACCATAAAACTCTGGAATAGCATCCCTGTAATAATTCTAATGAATGATTCCATTGAATCATTCAAAACAGCAATAGCCCAATACAATTACAGCCACTAAATACAAGATTATGTAAATAGTTTTAACCTATATAGCGAATTTTTCAAAAAATAATCACAGTTAAATTTATCACTGTAAACTAGAATTTTATTTTTCACATAAAGCACTTCTTAAATTTGTAAAATTGTATATAGGCATGCGCAGAAAAATGACAGTTTCTTCATTCAGTTGAAGTTGGTCATCAGACAGTAGAAGTAGAAGTAGAAGTAGAAAAGTAATGAAAACTCAGGCTTCGCCTCCACCAAATACTCGAAAGTGAAAGTCAAGGTCAAAATACGTTTTGTTGGAGGAAAAATGGAATGGAAAATTTAAGAGCTTGGGCAGTAAGTTGGACACTTTAGTTACTTTTGTCGAAAAGCAAGCACAAAGGGAAGCGAAAGAGAGTTGGTGCAACAAAATGGATTGTCACAAAGACAAATTCATTCGGATAATAATGACTTGTCACAAAGACAGTCCAGTGCTAATAACTTGTCACAAAGACAAGATTCTAATAGTTTGCCACAAAGGCATGATAGTAATTTGTCAAAAAGAAAAAAAATGATGAGCCAAGACCGTCACAAAGACAAACTCATTCTGGTCCCGAGTCGGAGGACGAGGAAAGTGCTCAATCATATGATGACAGACTTTCTTTGAGGCCAGGACATCATGAGGTCTTGGGTTCTTGTTCTAAAGATGACACTAATTCTAGTGATGAACAACCTCGGGGAAAAGCTACGATAGATCTGTTTGAGATTTTGGGGGAAGACGCTATAGCTTAAAAAACTGAAAAGAAAGTTGGAATAACGCTTGATAGATCCCACAAAGAGGATCTTATGGGCCATTGGCGGACACAAAAACCTAACTTAATTACTGCTTTTGCTGCAGAGACTAAGGAGCTCTTTCCAGTAGATGAGTCGTCTGAGGAATTTTTACGATTTGGTTGGAAGCTGTTTGGTCAAAAGACATGGGAACAAGGCTTCTTTTTCCAAAAGGAAATATTGTTTTCTCATCCGTATAGAATGTAGGAGAAAAGTGCATACAGAAGGCAACTAGCTAGCTATTGGGCATCATAATAAGCATGTACATTCCGCAGGGATTGGGTTATCTAATTGAGACTTTGTCAGAGTCTAGACCAGATGTAGATAAAGCCATAGAGACACTTTTGCTATGGATACAAACCAACTAAATTAAGTTGGCAGAGCTGATGCTTTTCACCACATTATTAGAAGACAACTCTGTATGTCTGATACGTCTTTGTTTCTTTTACCAGCCTTGGCGACATTTCTGACTTGCCTTTGACATGAGATGGGGTATTTGGCAATGATCTAGTAACAGCTCTTAAAGCTAGGAAAGACAAGGATAAGACACTAGATGAATTGTTACCTGACATCTTCCTAAAAGTGGAGAAGAAAAGGAAGTCTACTATTGAGGATAGTGCTAAAGGCAAGAAACATCGTTATGACAAACCAGATAAGGTGGACAAAGACAAGGATAAATCAGAGTATCGTGTTCCCAAGATGCCTTCATGGCCCAAGAAACCAGCTAGAAAGGTCTGGAACCAGTCTGGGGACAAGTCTAAGTCAGAGTCTGCCAGTCAGCCGAAATCTTCTTTCCAATCCAGGGGATGGAAGTCTTGGAAATCACACGGTGAGTCTAGTGTTGTTTCCAGAGATACCGGTAGGGGGACGTCTGACTCTTTTCTTGCCAAATCGAAAGCTATAACCCAAGACAAATTGGTGATTTCGGTCATATAGGAGGGTTACAACCTAGAATTCTTACAAAAACCACCTTTTTGGGAATCAGAAATACAAAAGTTTATCCCGAAAATTTAGAAATTTTTAAAAAGTTGGTAGATATTCTTTTAGAAAAGGGTGCTATAGAGACAGATGCAAATCTCTAAGCGGTTTTTACAGTACACTTTTTGGGGTAAAAAAATGGCAAGTTAAGACCATTTAAAAATTTACGTCCTCTGAATCAGTATCTCAGGAAGCAACACTTCAAGATAGATACAATAACAAAGGTGTTGAATCAGGTGGAGAAGGGAGATTGGGCTTGTTCTCTCGATATGCAAGATGCATATCCCAATATTTCCAAAGCATCGAAAGTTCCTAAGGTTTTTGATAGAAAACAAGATATATCAATTCAAAGTTCTCTGCTGTGGCCCAACAAGTGCTCCACGAGTTTTCACAAAAATTGCATCAGTTGTGGCAGCACATTTAAGAAAGCTAGGGGTGAGATTAGCAGTTTATCTGGACGATCTGTTGATAGTGAACCAGAACAAAACTTTACTAGTAAACAATCGAGAGACAATAATCACTCTCCTTACTTCACTAGGTTTCATTATAAATGCAGAAAAGTCTGATCCCAACCCAAAACATAGTGTACATAAGGGGTCGTTTCAGACAAGATCTAGTCTTGTTTAAGCGGGGGAGTGATGTAATAATATTGATTGATTGGATGTTTGCTTTACGTCCAGTGAGCAGTATTTCAGCTATATTCAGAACGGGAACAAGTTAACAAACAATACATCAATTAAAAAAGGGGTGGGTGGAATGGGGCACAGGGAACAAAATTTTGACTGCCACTGGAAAAGTACGGAGTAGCGGCTTCAATGAGCCTACTCTTTTTCGAAATCTACAAAAGGGATCTTTATCATGCAAGGAGAGTGGCAGTCTCCAAACACGTTACCCACTATGGTCAGCGGCCTGGCTTTCCGTACTATAACCTGACAGCCCCCAACGAGAGGGTCTCCAGTATCCGCCAACTGGGGAGGCGCTGGGCTGCTCTGTGGGTCGAGCACTGGGAACCGTCCCAGTATGGTCCAGGGGGTGAATAATAAATTTCTGGATCTGCACTAGATGAAGTTTTCCTAATAAATAGAATAGAACCATCAGAAATCAGTTTGATAGCTGCATTCACTTTTTCCAAGTCAGACGATTCAGGTCCCCATTCTTCATGACTACTGACTGGCAGTGGCACTGCTCCGAGTTGTGAAAATTATTGCTGAAAATAAAAAGCATTACAAAAATCCCAGTACATTCTACTTTGAAGTTGAAACCAATGTCTATGAGACTAATGTTACAAGGGTTGATCCTAGCCGAGTTTATTTTTCTTTTCTTTTTTATTATTTGTATGTTTATCTTTGTTTTTTATAATTGGACATATACTACTCACTAAATAAAAAAAATTTGGGATGTGCCTGTTGTATATTAATTATTTTGGTCCTGTATCTTCTAATCACTAATTGATGTACTTTGTGTTGACTGATAAAAACACATATCAGACTCCGCTGAGATGGATTATTACTGCTGTTTCCAAAGACATTATTAAGAAAACAATGTTATGATAGTGATCTAACAAAGGATTTTATAGTGCAAAACGTGATAAGCAGATTAACGTTTATCTTATTTCATTGATCTCAACATCAATCTTGCGGCACAGGGACTTATTTAATGTGTCTTATCTGGAAAATAAACAGTTATCTGTAATTAGTTTATATTTCTTAAGAGCTTATTTGGCATGAAAAAAAATTTACAATAATATTGGCTAGCAGTTTCAGTTACCATTTTAACACCTTCAAAAACTTCATTTCCTACATCTATTTGTTGCAATGATTCAATGTTATGTCCTTGTAACTGATTATCTATCGGGACATGTAAATCTGTTGTCATCATGTTTCTTTGTGTACTTCTGGAAAGAACTTGACCCGGGTGGTTTTTTCTGCAAATCTTACAAATTCCTTAAAAGGCAAACACTTGGATTACAAATAAATTAATTTAAAGAATCAAGAACTCTTATCTATTACAAAATTACCAAAGTTATTGCAGTTTAAAAAACAGTTTTACATGTTCATCTGGGTTATAAAATTTTGAAAGTTTTGTTGGAATTACAAATCGCGTCAGACTGATAGACATATAAAATACAAACAACATTATTATTCCATATTTTCGGAATACAAGAGTTACTTCCCATTTGCAAGAGTTGTCTTTCACAACTGCAGGTATCAAGTATTGAACAGATAGGGAAAAACTCACGTTTTTATATTTTTTAAAATAATGTCTGTGGACTGACTCTTCCAGTACAACTAAAAAAACTGCAGAAATAGTTTGCATATCATAATAAATTTTACCAGATGCTTTGCTATATGTGAATAAAAAAATATTGTAGAAAAACTACTTTTTACCCACAGTAGGTACTATAAAGTACCTGCTCTAAAGAACAGATAACTTTGCAAATGGGAGATAAATCTTGTCTACCGCAAGTAGGGAATTCCCTACACCATACTGAGCTGACGGACAAGAATATGACACGATGTTCTGATTTGGGACGGACAGACTAATGGACGCGAACACTATATGTCCCTCTACTTTCATAGGTGGGACATAAGTATATAAATATATCTGATCATTTTAATTCAGTTTGTGTAAATACTTAGTCTAATATTTTTCACTAGCACTGAAATGGCAAAATGACCAATTATCAATTTATAAGTATGTTGAACATATCAGCTCCAATTATATATCTACATGTACATGTGGATCGCATGAGCCACTGTTGCCTGTGAGACAGAATTCAGAGAAGTTTATGCATTGGTGTAACTAACCAGCATCCATGTCATGTGATAGATTTATTCACAAGACATGGCAAAATGTGGCTTACCAAACCAAATATCAGAAAAAATTGGATTCGGTTCGACAGAAAATTTGGAAAATTTCAGCTGAACATGCATGTGCATGTATAGACAAAAAATCTAACAAAAAGTCACTGTCAGACTACTGTTCACATTGAAGGCTGCTGGTTGTTTTCCATTGTGGATTTTTAAATTGCAGCTGATATATATATATATAGGTTGTGTTGCGTACACTTATTATATATCTCATTATCTTCTATATTCAAAATTTTTTCTTACCAAGTCTGTTGCGTTGCACACACCCTCTCATATAATTTAATTTATGGTCTGAATTTACAAGTGTAATCCAGTGTTCTAGCTACAATCTGAAAATAGAGGGGCACAGGAAGAAGGCCATTCTGTCTTCAGTGCGCGTATCAGACTATTAGTAAAAGGTAATATATTATAACTTTTTTACTGTCCAGAATACATTTACTTGTGTAAACATTTATATCTGATATTTATCTGTATTTATGGTACTGTTGAAACACTTTACATGTACTATTAGAGTTATTGTATTTTCCATTAAACCACTAATAATTATAGATTATTTACGTTTTTTGAAACGAGATGCGTTTTCTCGTTCATATCTCATCGAAGGGCGACAGATGAGATGACGAGAAAATGCATCGAGTTTCATAAAACGTAAATAATCTGTTTATCGCTGTTTTGTAACATTGTGACGTCACAGTGTTTACTTAACGACGTCTTGACAGCGATCTGAGATGGGCCTATCTCACGCTAGTAGAGTGAGATGGAATAATATCGCACACAAAGATCAAAGGAAAATACTGCAAAATAGCGATAACATACATGTGTATCAGATAATACATGTATGTCAATATTTTTTGTCTACATGATCAGTGACGATTAAATGTAGTTTTTATTTAGGGTCAGTTGCCATAAATGACAGGATGTATGGCTGATAATGAAGCCATACATACATGTATAAGGTACGGTCACACAAACAACAAATGACCCAAGGGACCAAAATTTTTTTGGACATGCTCAAATGTATTGCCCGGTTGGCCTTTAATTTCACTTGGTAAAAGGGTTGACAACATCTCACAGCGCCTGTTTTCCAGTAAGTACCAAGTGAGATACGGTGTCCCGTGCATATCAAATTAAGACGTCTGCTGGATTTGACAACATTGAAAAAATCCAGTTACAAATCTGGTTCTTCAAATTCTAAACCTCGAGTTTTTGAGTTTTAAGATGGCCGCCAGGGTTGATGTGAGCTAATTAGCTCTGCAGTTTTTTGGCAATTTAAAAAGCTTTCTGATGGACTTTTCAGATAAAAGTTATATGGATATATTGCTGTTTTGATGCATTTTATGGATTTATAATTTTTGTCTGGATTTTTATTCATGATTTGAGAAAAACGCTGTGTATATACTTAATATTTGTGCAAATTTGCAGTGATTAGTGTTCAGTCTGTATTCAGTTTGTAGTTTTTCATTAGTAAATACAACTATGCCTGTGGATAATAAGAACAAGGATAAAGACAGTGGTAAAACTGTTCAAACCATGCTAGCTCCTAAGAAAACTAATCAAATTAATCAAGAGTCAGCTCAAGCAAATCCACCAAAGCGTGACAAACGAACACATTCAGATGTGGCAGAGGACAGTATTGAAAGTGTTGATCTGCTGAGCATTCACTCAGATTTAAAGGACATTAAAAACTCCCTCCAGGATACAGTGAAAAAATCAGACCTTGATCAATTAGTTAAACAAAATGACCTTAAAGATCTTGTCACAAACATTGTTGGAAATTTATTGACAACTCTCAAGGATTCCATCACAGAAGAATTTAATGTAAAATTGAGGGAAAAAACAGGGAGATTTCAGGATGAAATTGATTCTTTGAACTTTGAAAATAATTCCCTGAAAGAAAGACTTAGGGAAAAGGATAAGCAGATAGAGGAGCTTAAGAATGTAGTTTCAGACTGTAATAATAGATCCATGGAGGCAATACGATTGGGAAACTACAATGAACAATACTCCAGAAAACACAACATTAGAATAGTAAACTACCCCGAAAAGAGAGAGGAAAATTTAAAAGAGGAATTTGTTAAAATTGTTAATGAAGATCTTAAAGTTAACATTAAGCCATGTGATGTAATTGCAATACACCGCATTCCTGGGAAAGAAGGAGGGATCAGACCTATAATTGTAAAAGTTAAAAATACAGAGGTGAAGATAGAAATAATGAGAAGCAAGAAAGGACTTAAAAACAACATAAAATTTCATGATGACATCACACAAAGAAATCTTGGGCTGTTGACAAGACTGGGGGAAAAAGAAGCACTGGACAATGCCTGGTTCTACAACTGCAGTGTGTATGGAAAACTGAAAGACAGTAAGCAGAGAATAAAATTTGACTTATTTGACAACATTGATGAGAAAATTAAAAATAAATTGTCCAGACCCTAAAAATAATTCAGCTTAAAATCTAAAATATGTGTCACTAAATATGAATTACTAACTTATTCTGGCAGTTTATCTTCCATTGGTCCACATTTTTTTTTCTGTTAATTACCCACTGTTTAAACCCACTGTTAAATCCCTTTTGCATACAAAAAGTCTTTAAATTGTTTAATTTAGTAATACAGCTACATCGTACTAAATAATATTGTCAATGAAAATGTGTAATGCTTTTGACATACTAGTATGTATTGTCTTACTGGTACATGTATGAATTATAACTAGCTCAATGTGTATATACTCTGTTTCACTATGGATTGCTGCTAGGATTGAGATACCATAGCACATGTCCTGGACCTCTGTTGTTATGGTACCTCAAACCTATCAATCTACTGGTGGAACAGATAAATAAATAAATATTTGTTTATAGATATGTACATGTATATATACATGTATATGTATATATATGTATATGTATATATATGTATATATACAATATATATATATGTATATAGCTACATAGTTGTTCAATGAAAATAATCAAAACAACACTACTTTACACAAATAATACTAAGAGAATGCTAACTTTAAGAAGGAATATACCAAAATACATATACACCATGTATACACTTTAAAGGGGAATAACTCAATATATTTTAGGTATATGTGTGTATGGGTATGCACTTTTGAGGAGGATATGCATAGATACATATACATTTTAAAGGGAATAACTCAATATATTAAAAGTTCAATACATGTTACTAATAAATTGTGTGTTAAGTGTATTTTATGTCTTTGAGATGGGTAGATGGGAGTGCTAATGTAACATCAAGTATAAGGCAGGTGATTTGTCTTTTGGGGGATGTTAGTTACTTAAAACTGAATACATGTAAATTTAATTGAGAAATGATTTAATATAAATATGAAGCCAAACTGTGTAACATATCTGAGGTGTATTATGTATATTAACAAGCGTCATCTTTGTATGTATGAGATGTATGATCGTGAGTATTTTGTTAAAACTATTTCATTTAATAATTATTGTGTGACTGCCATATGTTTTAAGTCTTTAATTGACTCCATATATAATGAGCACAGATAACAATATAACAGTATTATCCATGAATGTTCGGGGTATTTTTGGGAATAAAAAAAAAGAGTAGACGTTTTTAACTGGGTTAAAAGCAAGGGTGCATCTATAGTGTGTCTTCAAGAAACTCACAGTAGTCAGGATATTCAAAAAGTTTGGGAAGATGAATGGGGAAACAAATGCATTTTTAGTCACTGCAATAATAAAAGTGCTGGTGTTTGTGTGATGTTTAAACCTGGTTTAGATTTTGATATTCATGACTCAAAAACTGACACTAATGGTCGGTATGTTGTTCTTGATTTATCTTTATTTGAACAAAGGCTAACCTTTGTCTGTGTTTATGGATATAATACAGATGAACCATTGCTTTTTGATGATTTATTACAAATGATCTCAAGTTTTGCAAATACAAGTATTTTGCTATGCGGTGACTGGAATGTAGTTCAGAATTTTCAATTAGACACATACAATATTTTAAACAATAGAAACCCAAACTCTCATAAAAAGATTGAAGAAATTATTGAAACCTTTGAACTAATTGATCCATGGAGAACATGTCATCCACTAGAAAGAAAATTCACATGGCGTCAAAACTCTCCTATAAAGCAGAGTAGATTAGATTATTTTTTAGTAAGTGAAGATTTGTTTGCTCTTATGAAAACCACAAAAATATTACCTGGTTATAAAACTGATCACTCTGCCATTGTTTTTACCTTTTCTGCCAATCTTGGAAAGAGAGGAAAAGGATATTGGAAGTTTAACTCACAACTACTTAGAGATGCCGAATATATAGAAAAGGCCAAAACATGCATTAAAGACACTGTAACTGAGTTTTATCATTCAGGTGATATGGAGGACTCATTTCATGTAAAGTTTACATGTGATGATCAATTTTTTCTTGAACTTTTAAAGATGAAACTCAGATCAATGTCCATTATGTATTGTGCTGCTAAATCTAAGGTACAAAAAGCTATTACTCATACCCTTGAGACTGAGATACAGAAGTTAGAGAATATTATGAACACTTCACCTAGTGAAGCTGTACTAAAATCCTTAAACTTAAAAAAATGTGAGCTTGAGACTAGAAGGGAAGAGAAGATTGAAGGTTTACTGCTTAGAGCTCGGGTTAATTGGCATGAAAATGGGGAAAAGTGTACCCAGTATTTTTGTAAACTAGAAAAAAAGAATTTTATTAAAAAAACAATGGCGGAAATGATCAATGACCAGGGTAATCATATATCTGATCAGTCTATAATTCTACAAGAACAACATAAGTTTTATAAAAATTTGTACTCGTGTAGATATGTAGATCCATCTGATGAATCATTTTTTACTCATGATGTAAAGCTTACACACATCCAGTTTAAATTAACAGTGGATAGTTACTAGTTATTAGCTGCCTGTTCATATTTTTTTTTCTCTTCGAATGAATTTCTCATAAATAGTCTATACTACAATAAGAAAGGACAAGGTAGGATAACCTACTGTCACTGGCCCCCTATTTTCGCTAAAAATGAAATGACTACAATCTGTAGATCATAATGTTTTTGTCAAAGGTACATTATCCATTCTTACAGAAAATCAATATAACTTTCTTTTCTTATCATGTAAAATTATTATATGCACCTTACTAAAATAGGCCAATTGTAGTGGCCTGTGAAAATCGGTACGTTTTCGTGATTTCGAACACCATTTTAAATATGAGCGGACGCGTGTACCACGAAGATATTTGACTGTATTATTTGTTGCAAAAACAGTGTTTAATATTTAAAATATATTTGTGGTACACGCGTCCGCTCATATTAAAAAATTAATATTTTGTCCCCAAATTCGCGTGATTTTTGTATTGTTCAGCATAGTATGTAAGCCTACAACCGGACCGGACTTGCATTTCCGGATCTGCATATACATCCATTTATGCTGGTAATTGTTAAACATTGTTGACAAACTTAGATAGAAATGTGTAAAAAAATCAATATAGGGATAAATGAAGTAAATATTTTAATATGTAACAATTTAAACGTTTAACAGTTATGAAACAGCTAAATTTTGATAACACAATACATTTATCAGGCATTGATATAATTTCTATTCCAGATTGATTATTTAAGTCTTGAAAGATCGTGTCTTTTTTTAATCATATTTAAAGAGGCAAAGCTCAAGCTGTGAAAAAATTAAGTTGCAGACTTAATCGTCCGGAAATGGAATATTTAAAGAACGAAATTAGTTCACAGATTGAAATAAATAAAATTACCACAATAATATTGAGCGAATGTGGTAGATACGTATAATATGCGAGGAATCACCGGACTGACAAACATCAGAGAAAGTTAGAAGTAATGTAAAGAATTTCGCTTTGTTTAACTGGTTTGAATACACACGCGTAAAAACAAAATGAAAAGACTGTTCAAGACATTGTCATTCATGAAAACATCTTCAGAGATAACACCTTAATATGTCTAAATAGATGTTAAAGTTACACCTTTTTAATTTCTTTTTTACGTAATAATTATAAATGGTATAAAAACTGGTGTAATCTACCATCATATATATATCACGTCAGCAATTTGACGCATAAATAGGTCTTATTTTCGTAAGAAAACGTTTGTGCGTATATGGCGTAATTGGTTAGCTCTCAGATTATACGCATTATAGGTTCGAGTCCCGACGTTTTTCTTTTTTGTTGTTTCTTTTTAAGTCTACTTTCATTTGTCACATATTTAAGAAAGTTTGTATGATAAATGATAGTGAAGTGTCCAAAAATATAATATTTTAAAGAACACAATTGGTACGTAATGGTTGAAAAAATTATGTGTCTAAACTAATACCGAAAGTGGACGAAACGTATGACATGCGCGAAACACACGTTCCGACGAAGTAAACGTAAGAATTTAAAAGAATTTAATATTGTTTCGTTTGTATTCACTCGAACAACAAACTGATAAGACTGTTCTAGAAGTCATTTTTATTGAAGTAAAACATCTTCAGCGATCACAATATGTCTCAATAAATGTTAATTTACACCATTATTTTTTATACGCAATAATTAAAGCTGTTATAAAAACTACTAATCTATTAACAAATATATAACGTATGCAAAATGACAGTGCCGTAGGCAGCAGAGGATTCTCGGACAAGGAGTACACTTGCAATCAGTGCACCCCTTTTGTTTACGGCCTTGTATGTCGCATAAATAAGTTGCTTTTGAATGAAAATGTCTGTCTGTATGTGGTGTTTTGCTTAACCCGTAGCTTGTGAATATTATACACCGCGAATCGATGGTTCGAATCCCGATGGTCTATGTTTATTTTCTATTTTGCTTGCTTTAATTAACAGGAAACGTTTTAAACATATATTGGTGTAACAACATCGAATTCCAGCGCGAGCATATTCTTTAACCTTGTAAAAGTCATCTTCGGAAACCCACGTCCGGTCGCGTTCTCGCTTTGCTACCACTTGGTGGTGTTCTCGCTTTGCTACCACTTGGTGGTG